>CM038795.1:75410643-75898777 GCA_021764765.1 Vicia sativa
ATCAGACGCCTTGAAAGACCTGCATATGTGTTCGCAACAGAAGCAGTCTTCGACGATAAGCCGTGGTTCCACGACATCAAACGTTTCCTTCAAACACGAGAGTACCCACTTGGGGCATCGTACAAGGATAAGAAAACTCTGAGGAGGCTTTCTAGGAATTTCTTCCTGAACGAGGATGTGCTATACAAAAGAAACTTCGACATGGTTCTCGCTTTACGCCGACGCAAGAAGCGCACACGATCATCCATGAAGTGCATGGGGTCCTTTGAACCCATTCAAATGGGCATGCAATGTCCAAAAATCTTAAGAGCAGGATACTATTGATAACGATGGAACTGACATCGCAAACACGTTAAAAGATGTCACAAGTGCCGATCTACGCAGATAAGATCCATGTGCCTCCGACTCTACTCAACGCTCTTCCTCTCCGTGGCCTTTCTCCATGTGGGGCATTGACATGATTGGAATGATTGAACCAAAAGCGTCCAACGGACATCGCTTCATTCTAGTAGCCATTGACTACTTCACCAAATGGGTCGGGCAGCTTACGCCAACGCCACAAGACAAGTGGTTGTGAGGTTCATCAAGAACAACCTCATCTGCCGATATGGAATTCCAAGTAAGATCATTATCGACAATGGATCCAACTTGAACAACAAAATGATGAAAGAACTGTGAGGAATTCAATATCGAGCATCATAACTCGCCTCCTTACCGGCCAAAGATGAACGGCGCCGCTGAAGCACCAACAAGAACATCAAGAAGATTGTCCGAAAATGGTCATCACTTACAAAGACCGGCATGAAATGTCGCCATTTGCTCGCATGGGTATCGTACCAAGACGCACTTCAACAGGGCAACCCTTTTCTAGTATACGGCATGGAAGCGGTTCCCGTAGAAGTTGAGATTCCATCAATGAGAGTTCTCATGGAAACAAAGCTATCTCGAGGTCGAATGGTGTCAAAGCGATACGACCAACCGAACTTAATTGAAGAAAAGCGCCGACCGCCTCGTGTCACGGACAACTCTATCAAAGAAGAATGAAGAAAGCTTTCGACAAAAAGGTCCGACTCGTGAATTCCGAGAAGGCGACTGTGCTTAAAAAGATTCTGTCTTTTCAAACAGATTCTAGGGCAAATGGACTCCTAACTACGAAGGCCCATACATCGTCAAAAGAAGTTTTCTCGGCGGTGCTATGACTCACAACCATGGATCGATGAACTCCCGTGATCCCGTGAATGCCGACGTAAAAAATACTTTGTCTAAAAACAAAAGAACACTCGGTAAGTCGAAAACCCGAAAAGGGCGGCTTAGGCAAAATGAGCGCCTCGGTGGATTGAAAACCCGAAAAGGCGATCCAGCAAAAATTAGAGACAATAAATGAATTATCCCGATAGATCGAAACCCGAAAGGCGATCTAGGCAAAAACAAGGATACAAAATGACAAAGTAATCGCAACAGATTTTGTCCACATGAAGAATTTTCCACCAACGGATCTTCAATCAACTCTTCTAAAGCCACAAACGCAGGGGAATTCAAATTGTTAGGGATAATAGCGTTATTTGCTTTCAATGTAGCCTTTTCCCAATAAATTATCATTTCCAACTTTTGTAAATAGTTCATGGAATCACGCCTTTGGTCGATTACCATTCTATTCAATAAATTTGAGCCTTGTGCCTTTTGTTTGCAATTTTGTTTATTCCGCTTTGCAAAATAACGCTTTTATTGTGAAAATCACTTTTGAAACTAAAATGTTTTAAATGAATTTTACTTCAAAATTTTGAAACAAAAGCAAAATTCTCCTTTGAAACTATGAACACGGAAATAACTTCAACTGCTTTCTCCAATAGTGTTTCGATCCCTGAGTTGCCAATCACATAATTTTCTCCTCAACGAAATCTTCAAAGGACGGTATTCTTATCCAAAAGAATCCCCAATCAAGTTGCCAATGAAATGCTTTTCTCTAAAATGTAAAACATGCAACTCAAAATCTTCATCAGAACGTTACACCAAGGTCGTAATCTTCACTAAGTATTTGTTCGAACTGTGACGCGGTCCTTTTCCCCAAATATCTCTTTAGTGTCTTTGTCAAAGTAGTGTTAGCATACATATAACATTCATGACATTCATACATAATAGCATCATTCATTGCATTTTTTGCATTCCTCGAAATGTTTGCTTTTAAATCACACTTACTCATGTAAGTACAAGTTTATCCCCAGTAGAGTCTCGCCAAATAGAAAAGATACATTTCTTTTTATCCCCAGAGTATCCACAAACGTAAAATGCATTTTCTTCTTTCACCACATTCCCCAACCGAGATCATTCCTCATTTGGAACAATGTCTTGATTGACTGCTTTTCGCTCATTCCCGAATAGAACCTTGTCTCTAATCAACAAAGCAATAAGCAATAGTCTCATTGTCTGAGCCGCTTATTTTCACTCCTAAACTTGTCATAAAAAATTTTGTTCTTCTCAACAAGGTCAAATCATGACCGTACGAGAAATTCCTCAGCAGTTTGTCTTTCCGTCAAAAGGAAAATCTGTGTTTTCTGATCAAAAATGCCCGCATCTCCTCAAAAAGAGAGATCCTCGGAAATTGTATCCAAGAAAATAGAAGCTCATTTTCGAGTTCTGCTTTTCATCGTCGTTATTCACAAAGTCAATATTCAAGAAATTTTCTCAAAAAAAGTTACCTTGTTATAGTTATCACTTCACTGATAATTGGTAACATCTTCAACATTCATTACCATAAACTATCACAAGGCTGATAATTGGTAATATCATTTTCACTTACCTTAAACATTGTCACAAGGTCGATGAAGGTAATCTCTGCTTCCAAAGCGAAACAAACATTCACAAAGTTTTCCTCACCGCCATTTTCTTGATGTCATCTAGGTGAAACTTTTTACAATCATTTTGCATCATCCGCATCTTTTGGTATCTTAGGTCCAAAATTTATGATTCGATATTTGTATCTTTACACCTATCAAAACGAAGATATTCATCTTCATCTCTCGTGTTAAAGAAACTTAAATAGGGCATCTGTCATACCCCAATTTTTGACCTAATATACCACCACACATTTGCATCATTTCATAACTAATGTATATAACATTAATCGGTATAGCATTCACAGTCAAAATTAGGTTTCATCGATTTTCATCCGATTCAAGAGCTAACCAATTAGGGTTTGAGATTTTCTCACCCATTTGATCTATCTTGATCAAATCTTTAACCTTAAATCCTCGATATCCATTTTCTCATAGATCAATCGAGGATCGACCAATTAGGTTTTGGTCGAGCATAGGCATTCTCCGATTTTTGAGCAAGAATGACTTTTTGGATAGAGATTGGTCATCATATCTTAGATATAACCTCTTGACCTAATTTCGGATTCAAATCATCACGAAGTTCACGACTTCATCACCAATTTCGTAAACGCCCGATGAAATTTCATCCGCATGTAAAAGTCAAACTTTGACTTTTGGTCAAATTTTCAAAACAAAACTTTTTCCATCATCAAAATACTTCAAATGATCCATCATTATCATAAAAATCAAAGAATTTGAAAAGTCAACAAAAGTCAAAATTTCTATAACTTAGAAAAATTTCTAAGTGTTGAAATTTCACATTTTTTCCAAACTTCAAGCCATTTTTTCACCTAGTTCCAATTGGAATTTGAAAAAACTCAAAACATGAAAGTTGTAGATCATGGAAAAATCTTTCCAAAATGTCCAAGAACTTCAAAATCCATGGAGTCTAGATACACTTTTGAAATTGAAACAAAAGAGTCCATGAAACTTGATTTTTCAAAATCCATAACTTCAAATTATAGGTCATTTTGTGTTTTTTCACTTAAACCACTTCTAACACTTGCCAAATGACTCATCAAACTGATAAACATCAGTGAAAAGTGATGATTGAAGATTGGATCAAGTTTGGATAAATTGCACATGGTAAAAAAAGGAACCTTCCTTTTACTTTCCAAATGACCATCTTGCCCTCTAAGCAAGCTTTGAGTTACCAAATGCCATGTACTTCCTTGCCTAACAATTCAGAACTCTTGCCTATAAAAGGATCATGTTTCAAGCTCAAATCAACACCAAAATCAATACACAAAATCCATGCTTTTCTTCTTTTCTTGAAAATCAAGCAATTAGTGCAAAGTTGAGCAAGATAGCATTTTTGAAAATCTGATGGAAACATGATGCAAATTGGTGTCCAACATGTTCCATAATCATTAACAAACTTATTCAAATCTTAAAATCAACATGAATTAAGCTAAAAAACAGTTTGCACTTTTCATTTTTCTCAAACTTCCAAACTGCCATAAGGAATCGAATTCAGAGCTAGGCTTGTTTTCTTTGAGTTCTAATGATCCAAACACCTTCCATATACTTCATGGACATGATGCAGATCCATAACAACTAACTGTAACTGCTTGAACATAGAATTCGAAGTTCCATTTTCAGTTGATGCAGGTGGACTTGGCTGGAGAGTTCCAGGGAGATTCAAAGCCAAACAAGTGATCATACACCATCCACATAGGCCGTTGAAGCTCAAACAATCCTCAAACAAGCTCTGGAAACACGTTTGCTCAGTTTTCGATCTCAACTTTTCCAGGTATGAATTCGAAACTGGTTCTCTTAATTCCTTGCACCAATCGAAAAAAACTCACGGCCAATCTCTTTCTGCACCTCTAACGATCATAAGCCCTCAAAAAAATCAAACAATCATGAACCATGAATCATTTAATTTGAAAAATTCGTTTTAGGGTTCATACGTGTTCTTCAGACCTAAATCGTTCTGGGCTTAAAATAAATGAAATTAACAGTTACCATCATGTTCGTGATGCAAAATCGATCAAGTTTCATTTTTATATCATTCAATTTGGTTGAGAAACGAAGATTCTAGCTGGGATTTGGACATCTGAGAATCAAAACCATGAAGAACATTACGCGCGTGTTCTTCATCTGTTTTCCAATTTGAATTTTTGAATTTTCCAATCTCATAATTACACGTGTTCTAACCCACTAAACACAGAAACGCGTTTGGTCTAGTGGTTGTCTGCTTGCCTTTAAGTCATTCTTGCCACGTGCCCCACCCTTTGGTCATGGGTTCAACTCCCATCTAGACCATTCCTTTTTTACAAACTTCATTTTTCAATGTTTTTTTGTCAAACTTCAACAATTTTTTTAACCAATCAAAACTTCTCATTTTGAGATGATTTTTTGCACACTTGTCATTTAATATATATATTTTATGATTATGTCAAACAAATCCAAAAATATTTTCATCTGATTAAATTTTAATCGAGCCGAAAACGACGTTCTGAACTGTTTTCAAACCTCCTTAAAAGGTGAATTTTTCAAGTTTCCGACTTCCGATTTTTTCCAAAACTTTTCATACATCAACTTAACATTTCAAAAACATTTTCAAATCATTTTCTAAAACATTTCATCAAACTTGCATCTTTTTACCATGATTGATCCAATTCAAACGATAAAACTGATTTCGTCTTCTCTCGAATTTCTCGATCGATCATGGGCCTCCCTTATGGTGTAAGTCCCAACCCTTTATGTACATACTTAGCTTTATTTGTACATATTCAAAACATCTTTGTCAATATTCAAACATAAACAAATTTCTTTCATTTGTTTTTCATTCGTTTGTCTATACGCCGAATCCATTGGTTTTTAAAAGGAAGAATTCTCCTGAGTAAAATTTCTTTCAAACCAATGGGCCTCCATCACGGTGTAAGTCCCATAACATTCTTTTATGTACATAATATTTCTTTGTACATATCAAACTTTTGTCAAATACTTTTTTACAAATTTTGCATCCATACATACGATATTTCAAAACAAACTTTTATCCGACATAACATGTATATTTTTTCAAAATCTTTTATCCGTATATAATGTATACTCTTCTTTTGAAAATACTTTTACGTATAAACGTTGATCAATCATTTCGCTTCATCTGTACATTTTACACTGAATACCATTGGTATTGAAAAGAAGCATTATTCCCTCGTGAAACTGCCAAATCAATGGGCCTCTTACAAGTAAGTCCCAACCTCCTATGTACATCCATCTTTCTTTGTACATAAAACTCGTCGTACATATTCATTTCCTTGTACACGCTCAACTTGTGAATAATCAAGTTACGCTGCTTTAAACGTCTGCTCACGTACACTTGTTTATATTTCATAAACTCCGCAAATAAACATCATGCATTGTTTATATTTCCTTCATAAACTCCTCGTGAATACATATCACACACACACACTGCTTATACAATGCCTAATAAATAACATAACAATTAGACTAATCAATAGGTTCCCGTAGTTTAGCCTCCGCTGGGCTTTATACAAGACAACTCATCTCCATTTGAGTTAGCCTCCGGCTTCATACAAGACAATCCATCCTCAAGATGGAATAGCCTCCGCTTCATACAAGATATTTTTATCTCCAAAGAAAGTTCACCTTCTGGCTTTGTACAAAGAAACTCTCCCACGAGTTAGCCTCCTTAGGCTTCAGATAAGACAACACTGCTGAGTCACCTCCTCTGGGCTTCGCTCAAAAGAACTCCTCATTGAGTTTAGCCTTCTCGGGCATCGTACAATGAAAGAGACAGAAATCTCTAATAGTCTCCTCTTGGGCTTCCAATACAAAGAATCACCCGCTAAGATAGAACCCGAAAGGATGGTTTCGTGAAATCACTTTCAAAATCACCATAGAGTAAAATTTCCTGAAATTACTCTTACTCAAAGAAAGGATGATTTCTGAAACCTTTCAAGCCAAAGACACCATACCCTATAGCTTCCTCTTGAGCTTCATACAAGGACCTCGATGACCCTCGATGACCCTCGAATGCCTCCTCTGGCTAACAATACAAGGACCCACGGGCTTCTTAAAAGCATCCCTTTAATCCAATCAATTTCTCCTTGAGATTTAGACATCTATCATCTCTATGGAAGAAGTATCTCATCCATTACATCACATACAGTCAAAAAACTTTTCAAAACTTTTCAAACTTTTCAAACTTTTCAAACTGTTTTCAAACAAAAAACATCTCTTAATTGTAAGTGGTAACGCTTGTACACTCAAGCAAAACACCCAATGCTTACAGTTAAAAGATTTAATCATCTTTTTCAAAACATCTTTCTTAAACATGTAAGTGGTAACGCTTGTACACTCAAGCAAAACACCTAATACTTACGATTTAAAGATTTTAATCAATCAAACTTTTCAAAAATGTATGTGATGAAATAGATTAGATACATTTTCATTAAGATGACATTTGTCTGCCTCTTACTAACATCCCGCTGCTTTCCACTAGCATAAGTGGGAACTACGATTGCTCGACTTTCTCAACATCCTTTTGAGAATACGTAGGCACAAGGTCTCATCCTTGCCGAGCAAATTTCTATCTCCTCGCACCAAACAAACCATAGAACCCCAGATCCGAGCTACAAATGCTCGATTCCCACTAGGATATGTATGCGTAAGATCCATAGATCTTTGCGAGCACAATAATAATAAAACCTAGAATCCCACATAATCATCGCTTAAAATCCAAAGGAGAAACTTTCCCAATCATAGAAATAGCAATTAAAACACACAACATATCAAACATATTCATATATAAAGTTGTAGATAACTACATATATTTAGGTGCTCCATCTATTCCCTTTATATACCAATCCCCTTACTCAATCTCCCAATGTTATGTCTAGTTTGCGCTAGTCGTTACGCATATCAATATCAATTGAGGGTATTTCATTTTCCTTTTCATAATCATCAAATCATCTTTCTTGTGTTGAAAATAATAAAGCTTGATGCTCATGCATCTTTATAAACAAATCAAAAGATTTAAATCGTTGCGTACCGGAAGATCCGAACTCACGTTCGCATCCTTAGGCGCGTCACCTTTTAACGCGAACACTATGAGCATTGGAGTCATATCAATATATTCTCCAGTTTATCTGTTCAGATCGAAGGGCGTTTCATCAAGAAAAAAGATTTTATTTGCTTATTTTTCAATAAAGTGAATTTTGGGTATTTAGTGCGTTTCGGGCGCTCCATAAGGCATATCTCTCAGCTCATCGAGTAATTTCCAATGATTTATGATAGGAAAGTCCCTATCATTATTATCTACAACTTTTGTTCATGATACGAACGCGAATTATGTGAAGAAGGTTCCCAAAGGAATTGATTTCTCAGGTGGATTAAACTGAACTTTAGTGTTGTACCGTGCGCTCAATGCACTCAAACCTTCGTAATTCCTAGATGGAAAATCAAAACTAAGAGAGGATAGTATCTAAAATTCCGGATCGAACTCCTCCCCGACTTTCATTTGCAACTCCAGAGCAAATTCCTTACCATTTAAGAGAAGTTTTCTATTCTTCGTGGTTGTTTCCGTGCCGAACCGAGCAATTTTCATCTGATACACGAAGTTTGAAAAATCATATCTCGCTCTATTTTTATCGAAACAAGGTGGGACCAGTTCCAAAAGTTCATAAATTTTGTTGGCTTCATTTGTCTCAGACATACTCAAGTTCAAATTTTGATCAAAAGACCCTCGTTTGAGAAAATTTCTCCAAAGTGCGCAAATAAAATTCTGCATGTGTCAGACGCTTGAAAGTTGTGCTGAAACTTCAAAAATCCGTATCTCTTGGACCGATCGCCCGATTGAGTCGAAATTTTAACTTTCTCAAGCAAAATAGCGTTCCGGACATTTTTCGTTTAGAGTCCGACTTCAAATTTCTTATGGATCGGGCTGTTTTGGACTAATTATGAAACTTATTTGGATAATCGCGATTTGGATTTAATTGTGGATCCAAGGCACTCTAAGGCCCAAAATTTCACACTATAAATAAATTTTTGCCTTCACAATTCAAGGGCACACAATCATTTGCTAAAATTCTCTCTCAAATCTCACTTTCTACTCTACTAATTCTCTCAACTCACAAAGCCAAAACTCAAGACAACACAAAGAAAAAATCACAGGAAATTGGAAAACCACCCTTCCTCCTCCTTCAATTTTCCGAGCTCTTCCCTCTCTTGACTTGAATGACCGGCTAGCCACCACTCCAATTTTGGTAAGCCGTGCCGGACCTCCCCCCGGACCACCCTACCCCGCCATACAACCAAGAAGTTCTATCATAGAACTTAGCGGTTCTATCCTCTCCCTCTGTTCCACGCGACGCTCGCCCTCCGTCAAGGTCGACTGACCGACCAGCTCCGACGACCGCCCTTCCTCGCCATAGAACCAAGCGGTTCTATCTTTCCTCCTCCTCCTCGGACAGTCCGACCAGCCCCTTCCTCCTCCATTGGAAGCTCGGTCAAGCATAAAGGGAGACTTTCCTCCTTCAATTTTTTCCAATTCTCAAGAATTAAGCACTTCCTCGTCGTTCTTCTTCCGATTCAAGCTTCGATTTTGACTATTATCATCAATTGGAAGTATATTTGCTATTTTCTTTGAAGAGTGCAAGGAATTCCTCTTCAATTTGACTCAAACTTCAAGTTCAAGTAAGTGATTAATTCAATAAAGCACTTATTTTAAGCAATTTTTGACTTTTAGCTTTTCTTGAAATTGAATAGTCGAATTGATTGCAAATTCCATGTGGATTCCGATTCTTGAATTTATATTTCCAAATTCTTTGATTTGATTCTGATTTTGTGACGTTAAAGTGTGTCAGTGTGAAGGAATATTGTACATAACACACACATACACTTGTGTAATTGTTTTTCTTTGCATTTAGGCCACTTACTTGTGCATTTTGCATAATCTATCACATACTCATGCATTAGAGAGCATATAGATTAATTAAATTACATTGGAACGTGTGAATTAAGGCGTGATTTGCATTCTTACTTGTGTCAAAATGTAGTATTCATTGCATTTTGATTCTTAGGTGCATTTTCATTGTACATAACACATATACATGCACCTAAACTCATACTTAGGATATAAACTGCATCCTTATATGTTCAAACATTTGCATATGGACTAATCAATTCAAGATTGTGTGTCGGTGTTTAATTTTTGTGATATTAATGTGTGTCGAAACCTCATTTTCACTCACATTTTCACATGTATGATTTCACAACACCAACATACATCACGTACTTGATTCTTATGGACATTAACACATGTTTTGCATAGAATTTAGATAGGATTTGAATTAATTATATATCATTTGCTTATGATATCAAATACACTTGCATTTCATTCATGTCAATGTCATAAAAATGTATGTAAAACATGCATTAACATGCATTTTTGCACATTTTTTGATCCGATTTTCAATCGAACTTGTACATAACTTGTGTTACATTTTGTTTTGGCTTTTTGATTACATGCAGTGAATTAAAGTCCGATTCATCTCACATTTCAAAATTAAAACAAACTTGAATCGAAATTTAATTCAACACATGAATTTTGAATTCCGTAAGCCTTTTTAGGCACTTTTGAATTCCTTGAAAGTCCGAAGTAACGGTACATGTTCCCTATGTTTTGGCACATTCCAGAACCATTTTAGGAGGTTTCGGAACCAAATTTTGAGCACAACATGCCAAAATAGAGTGGCTTTCCCGTCACTTTAAGGTCCACAAAATTCCACTTCCACTCAGAATTAATTAAAACCGCTCACGTTTTTGAATCCGTTGACGCTTTTGCAAGAAACCATGTGATTCTTAATCGATTCCGAGAAGTTGACTTTTTGCTCCGATTTCGGAAAACCGCATTCCCATTCCGATTTTTGTGATTTTATTTCACTTCTCACATGCTTATACTAGATTATAATCATATTTGCAATCAGTTTTGCACTCGGTGCTTTATTTCTAACACTTGCTTTGTTAATTTTGACACTTTATTACATGTGCAAGGCACTTCAACCTCTTTTACATGAGATATGGACTTCTAGCATCCTTATTTTGCGCTTGCACACATACGTGTACATTCTATTGTCTGCTTGTTTGGTTTTACTCCATTCTTGCATGTGCTTTTGTTTGAATGTGTACGAACACGCATTCTACTGCTTGTACACATACATGTACATTCTATTGTCAGCTTGTTTGGTTTTACTCCATTCTTGCAGGTGCTTTTGTTTGAATGCGCACGAACGCGCATTCTACCGCTTGTACACATACGTGTACATTCTATTGTCAGCTTGTTGGGTTTTACTTCTTTCTTGCAGGTGCTTTTGATTTGAATGTGTACGAACGCGCATTCTAATCCTTGTTTGCGTATGAACGCGCATCATATTGTCTGCTTGTTTGGTTTTACTCCACTCTTGCAGGTTTTTTTTGTTGGAATGCATACGAACGCGCATTCTACCTCTGGTACACATATGTGTACATTCTATTGTCTGCTTTTTGGGTTTTACTCCTTTACTGCAGGTGATTTTGATTTGAATGCGCACAAACGTGCATCCTATTGTCTACTGGTTTGGTTTTACTCCATTCTTGCAGGTGCTTTTATTTGAATGCATACGAACGCGCATTTTATTACTTGTACTCATGCGTGTATATTCTATTGTCTGCTTGTTTGGTTTTATTCCTTTCTTGCAGGTGTATGTGTATCAGTTGTGTACGAACGCACAATTTGATACTTTTTTTTGCATATGAATGCGCAATACTTTGTCTGGATCATTATATCTTCCATGTTTATTGTTTCGGATGCGTACGAGCGTGCACTCTGCATATGCTTTGATGCCTCTGCGCATTTCTCACCGGTCTACTCTTATTGCTTGGCTGCAGTACTTGAAGTTTTCCGGAGTATTTTTAGCTCGCAGTGCTCTACAGATTTGTTATCTGTTTGGTATTAGCTATACCTTGTTTATCACATTCTTTTACAACTTTCCTAGATATCATGAGAAGTAGGGGATTACCGCTTTCTTTTCCATGATTAGGATAGGCATTCCGCAAATTGTGTGTTAATTGTGTTTGGTTTGTTTAAAATCCTCTTCCATGCAAAGGTAGGTGATTCTCAGTAAGTGTTTACATTTGTTCTTGCATAGGTCAGAGTGGTTAGGCAACCCGGAGTGGCACCACCAAGCAAAGTCCCGCTTTGGTACTTATTGATATATGATGATGATATAATGGGCACGCGAAAAGGGTCCTCAATCGACCCCCACACGGTTCTAGTCTGTGTCAGCTCTACACATGTGAATCGTGTTGCTTCTTTTATCGATTCAAATAATAAAAGTGGCAAGAGTTCCCTATTCCGACTCTCCACGCTTTCCTGTGGTTTGCATTTACTGCTAAACTCACATAATTTGCTCTTCACACTTGACAATTCATGTCATGCGGTGATACCCTTCATGGGAATTGGATGTGTTGGTTCTTGTTTGACTCTGGTATATTCGTTACCGACATTGGCTATCGGACTTCCTCATTTTCCTGCGCTTCTATGACATTTGTTTGTGCATTGCATTGCTTGTGTCCTTCTGCCAAAGCACTTGATTGCTTCATCCCTTTGCATCCCTTGGTTTTCAAACCAAGACGGATGTAAGATAGCTTTCCCCTAGGATCGCTCGGTTAGGATAGTTCTCAAGCCTAGACATTAGGATATACATCCTTTACATGTTAACATAGGTAGATATTCCCTTACCTCCTCAACCATAGGTCCAATCTTTTCATGACAACATTAGGGCTAGTACTAGTTAGTCTCCCTTTTGTTTTGCTTGTTTCTTTTGCATCCTTGCATGTAATTAAAACTAAAACTTGCTTTCTTTTTCTTTTGAAAACTAAAACACTTAATAATGGTTTAAAACTCCTTTCTTAAAGGTAAAAGCAACCAACCAATGCAAACTCTTTTCGCTGCTTTCTTTTGTGTTTAAAACCTTTTTCATAAGTAAAAAACACAAAACCCACCAAAACAAGTGCTCTGAACTACGACGCTCTGACTTCCCATTGCACGAGGGAATAGGTAGGCATCTTATCACGAGGCTCGACCGAGCACAACTTTGTAAATACTTCTTTATTTTCCCCGTGGTTTCTTTATTTTCTCTTTCTTTCTCATATATTGTAGCGATTAAGTGATAGATAGATATAACACACCCCTTAGATAGAAAATAGAAGTGGATACCATAGAGTACTATGGGCGCGTGGGGTGCTAATCCCTTTCCCTCGCGTAATAGACTCCATTTCTCCGATCTCTCGGTCGTAAGACCGTGATTTCTCCCTTTCAAGTTTACTCAATGTTTTCCTTTCCTCACGCGGGATAAAAAATATTCGATGGCGACTTCATTGATATATCCTATCAGTCGATGTTCAGCCAGATAGTTTCATAGGTCAACCACCCGGATTGTGGGATAGTCACTGATTTATACCTCGAAGCCTGTAGGAAAGAGGATTATTTTACTCACTCAGAAGCTGTGAAGCAATGAGTGTAGTTGTGTCCTTGGAAGAAGCTGTGAAACAATTCCAAGTTTGTTTGTTTGTGTCACAAGTTGACTGGTTTGTGTTTGGAGTGAGGTATATCCAAACTATTTTAGTCTATAGGAGCCAAGTTGTTGATGCAGTGGATGGGATGATAGTGACTGCTAGACATCACTGTGGTGATTGGAAATGCGCAGAGGTTCTCATATCTAAGTGAGGTATCTTAGGTAGAAGGGTCATTAGGTAGGTGATTAAGTGAGGAGTGTAAACAGGGAGGTTTAGCTCTGAATTAATACTACTGATAGTGAACTTCATTCCTGGCTTGTTATGCCTCCAGATGTAGGTTGGTTATAACCGAACTGGGTGAACAATTTTGTGTGCGCTTTTGTTTCCTACATTGTTAATTGTATGTTATACCTTGTCTGTTTTATAATGTCAGATAAGATGTCATGACATCCTGAGTCTGCTGTCACCAGAATTTCAAGCTTGAGAGTCTGATGAAAGATTCGTATGAGTTGTTCGTTAAAGGTAATTTTTTAGGACGAAAATCTTTTAAGTGGAGGAGAGTTGTAACATCCCGATTTTCTTAAATAATATTTAATTAATTATTTTATTATTTAATTAATTATTATAAGATATAGTAATTAGTTAAATTGTATGGTTTTGTGTTTATGTGACTATTTTAGGGTAATTGGGTCATTGAGTATGATAATTATTTAATTATTTAATTTGGTGATTATGTGTTAATTGAATTATTTGAATATATGTGTTATTTGAATAATTAAGTTTATGAATAGAAATAGAATTAATTGGTATTGGGCTTGGTAAAATAAATAGAGTGACTAATGAGTTAGGCCCATTAGTGGAATAAGTAGTAAGAAGAGGAATTAGTGTTATTTGTTGTCATAAACAAAAGAAGAGAAAGAAGAGGAGAAGAGAAGAAAAGAGGAAAAAGAGGAAAAGAGGAAGAAAACCCTAGAGGAGAATCTAAAAGAGGTAAGGGGAAGAATCCTTATTATTATTGATTTGTATGTGATTAGGTAATGATTAGTAACATGAGTTAGGATTGGGTATTTCAATTTCTAGGTTTTTGATTCACTTAGGTTGAAATTAATATTTTTACATAAAAAATATTAATGGGTTAAGTAAATTATTAAGAAAAATAATATTTTTACATAAAAAATACACCATACCCAATATACTGTTTATAAATACGTAAATACATTATTTAGACTTTTTAATATATATTCCATTTATTTTATATTATTACTTTTTAAATTAATTGGGTAGTTAATGTATCTAGTCTATATATAGATCAAATACATTAATTATACAATAACTCTAAAAATTAAATTTTTCTTATAATATAGAACGAAGTATATATATATATAAAATAGTGAAAACAGTTAATAAATTATAACTAAAATAATTTATTAATGACATATATTTTTATAGTTAATACAATTGTGAAATTAATTATTGATACAGTCATGGAACATAATAAATTTTAAAAATAAATATTTTTAAAAAAATAATATTATTTTACTAAAAAATACTATTTATCTTAAAATTACGATAAACAATGTATACATTGTATGTATTGGTGTAAAATTTTAGTATTAATTTAACAAACCTGAATTATTAATTATTCCATACCGACAATTTATCATTTAATTAATAAATTTGTTGTATCCAAAGTAAATATTAAATTAACGTTAGATTTGATAAGGAGAATTATAGTTCGATTTCCCATAATTATGATTAAAATTATCTGAACTAACTCTCAAATTTGATTAATGAGTCTAATAGATGGAATATTGTTGTGATAAGTTAGTAAATGTATTAAATTTTGCAAGTCGAGACGGAATAATTTTTAATTATAGAAGGAGAGAGTATTTGCATTGACTATAAGCATATTTAAGCATTAGTCAGAAATAACTTTTAAATATGTTATCTTAAACTAATTAAATCATGGAGGTAGCTTGGACTATATCACGGCCGGCGTAAGATTCGTGTTAGGTGAGGTAAATTATAACTGCAACATTGTGACAATTCATCAATAAGTTGACCATTATTCTAAAGGTGTAAACACTATAGTGAACCAATTAACCATGGAGATTGAATTGATTTCTAGAGAAACTATCAAACCTTCATCACCAACTCCATCTGATTTGAGAATATATCCTCTTTCTTTTATTGATAACGCTTTTTACCGTAAATATGTGCCAGTTCTTTTCTTTTACAACCCAAACGAAGTTAGTAACCAAACTTCAAAAATCTCACAACTCCGCAAATCCTTATCTCATGTTCTTTCCAAATACTATCATTTTGCTGGTAGATTGAAAGACAAAACTACCATTGAATGCAATGATCAAGGTGTGTCATTTTTCATCACAAAGATCAAAAACAATTTATCAGAAATCGTCCAAAACCCCACCGAAGAATCGGTGAACCCTTTGTTCACCGACGAATTACAATGGAAGGTGATGGATTGGAGCGGCAGTTTATTTGTCATTCAAATAAACTGTTTTGCGTGTGGAGGAATTGCGATAAGCATTCTCATGACTCACAAGGTTGGTGATGGTACCAGTCTTTTCAAATTTTTGAATGACTGGGCTAGCATCAACCAAAAACTAGAACGAGAAGAAGAGTTATCAATATTTTCATCATTCCTTTCTGGGGGAGCTTCGATTTTTCCCCAGAGAGAAATACCTATTTTCTCGGAACTTGCTATTCCGGGAGGAAACAATATAGTGTATAAAAGATTCGTCTTTGAAGCCTCAGAGATTAAGTCCCTCAAGGAAAAGGTAAGAAATTTGAATTTTTCTCCGACACGCGTACAGGTTGTAAGCGCATTGATTTACAAGCGCGCGGTTTCAACAAAGGGATTAAATTTCAAGAAAGCACCATTCACTACAGTTGTAGACATTCGCAGAAGAATGGTTCCTCCATTGTCAACAAACTGTGTTGGGAACTTAGTCTGGTTTGCATCTATGTGTCCAGATAAAGAGGAAATGGAGCTGGATGAATTGGTAAGCAAGATAAAACAAGCATTATCTGAATTTTGCGTGGTTTATCCGAAAAAATTTGAAGGGAAACAAGAGGAGGATTTGTCATTCATTTCAGGGTGTTTGGAACATCTTAATGATGGTTATTATGAGAATCCTAATGTGTATACTTTTAGTAGTTGGTGTGGATTTCAGTATATGATGTAGATTTTGGTGGGGAAACCAACATGGGTAACCACTTTTGGTTGTTTGATGAAGAATGTAATATTTATGATGGATGCAAGAGATGGAGAAGGAATTGAAGCATTTGTGAGCATGGAAAAGAATGATATGGACAAGTTTGAAAATGATGATGAGATTCTTCAATATGCATCTCTTAATCCAAGCAATGTTTGACAACTATGTGCTTTCATAATAATGTGTTAGTGAGGGTAAGTTCTTTTCAATAAGTATTGAATTTCAATTAGGTTTGTAATTTATTTGAAATTCAAACATGTGAGATTTATTTTTGTTTCTTAAAAGTACTTTTAATCTAGGTTGCTGTTTTATCACTCTTTTAATTGGTTTGATTTAGTGATATTTATCTCAAGGTCAATTCATCAGTTTGGGGATTTATTAAATAAAGTTATTAGAGTATCTTCAATGGTGCAATCTATTTTTAAATTTTTTGTTAGGACTCATTAAAACACATCATCTTAAAACAAGTCCTCTAATTTTTATTTCAATGGTGCAATTTTAAAGAACCTATATTGGATCTTACAACTTTATTTTATATATTAATATATTATTTATATTAAATTTTATTATTATTATTTAATTGGGTCATACAACATTGTTGAATGTGCATATTTAATTTTATTATTATTATATTTTAAAGCAGCGTTAGCATTGCACTTCTACGGATTTTTAGGTTGGGCAACTCTAATGGCTTTTAAATTGACAATAACGTTTGCCATGTTAGTCAACTGATTGAAAAAATTCCGTTGGACTTGCTTACATTTTAGTTCATATTATATCTCTTTAGATCAATTTATTTTGCTTATTTTTCTTTGGAAAGCTAAAGACATATGCCTAATAGTATATATAAGCTACAGTAAAGCTATCACAAAGTAGTAAGGAACAAAAGTAATAACTTATTTAGGACGACATGGTTGAGTCAAACAATAACAAACCTTACTAGATTTAAGTAAGTGAGCATGGTAAGAAACCAACAAGAAGACAATTGTTTTCACCAGTGCAAGTTAAGTCAAAATGAAAAGCTAATATGGGTCCACCTTTGAAGGATGAAGAGATGTTGACTGATAACATCGACTGGGGATCCGAAGATGAACTCAATGTCATTTGTAATGTGGTGTCATTTTTGCCCATTGAATATGATCACATTACTGAAGTTTCAAAGCAAGTCGACTACGATGAAGAGGAGATGGCTAAGCACCCACCAGTGTTCTATTTTATAATGAATAATAGATGCATCGAAGAAAAAAATGCATTCTTTGAAATACTGGATCCGCTGTCACGCACGGATTAAAAATAAATGTTTTGAAATCTGTAGATATAGCGACAATTGGCTCGAGTATCGTATCGCAAGAATTCTTGTTTATTAACCAAAAGTAAAATCGATTGGAACAATGGGGATTTTAAGTTTCGATTAATAGAAAAGTAATGCAAATAAGTGATTATTAAATAAAGTGATTAAAACAGGTTAATCTTTCGGTTCAAATTCCAACTTATTATCGGTCAATATAATTCCAATTCCCTGAATGATAATTCCTAAATTTCGAACTAAGCAAACGGATTAAATTGTGAGTTAAGCAAACACAATTGCATGGATTAAGCAAACGCGATTAAATTATAGGAACAACAATCATCGAATCAAATCAATATTTATCATATGGAACTTGAATTAAGCAAACAAGACATAGAGCATAATATTGAAAGGAATGCGCAATTTAATTGAAATTGATAAAAAAAAAAACCTCAAAGTACTTGGAAATCGACTCCGACAGATTTCACCTTCGATTAGTTCTTCATAAGAATTCTGCTAAATCAATGTATTTTTGTGACTAGTAAAATGTGCCCGACATAAACAGTACGACTGCTAGGTATAAGACAAACAACCAATTCGGTTTACAACCCAACTGAGTCGAAAACATAATTCAGGCCAAAAACAAATGACCCAAAACAAAATATATATAATGCTGCAACTTCAACGGATTTTTCAATATTGCTACAGTACGAATCAGCTTCTGTCTTCAACATGAAAGATGTAGATCTTTCTCCCATCTTTTCAGAAAGTATTAGAACGCGTCGATTCGATACTCGTAACTCCAATTATGAGTTTTTCCGTGAAAGCTGCTAAAGTTGAAAATTAAATACGAAAATCAAATTAAACTAAAAATAAACTAAATTAGAAAAACATTATAAAACATAAAAATAAACAAAGCAAAATATAGAAACACTTAAGTACAAACATGAAAGAATGTGCATCAAAATGCAATGATCAATCGGATATTGGAATGAAGAATCATTCAAGTCATTGTTCATCAAGGCAAAATTGGAAAAAGTAGTGAATAAAGTTCTAATTGACGGTGGGTAGTGAATTTAATGCCTCATTTTGTTAAAAAAGATTGGTAAGTTCGACAATCGATCTTCGCCTTCATAATATGGTTTATCAAATAATGAGGGTAAAATAGGTCACACTTTAGGAGTAATACAAGTTGACATAACAATTAGTTTGATTACTAGGCCAACCTTGTTTATGGTAATTGCCTCAAAAGTAAGTTATAATCTGCTTCTGGGAAGGGAGTGAATTCATAAAATTGGGGAAGTACCTTCGTCACTCAATCAACGTGTTGCAATTTAGAGAGAGGGCGGGATTGTCCAGAATATTGAAGCGGACCAAGGATATTTCTTCGTGGAGATAAATCATGTAGATAGAAGGAATTTTGATAGGAACCTGGCGAACATAGTGCCATGCCCACCTACGGGCTTTGCTTATATGCCTCTTGAAAATGCATTTTTCTCTCTTACATTCCACCCTACCTATAGACTAGTTTAAGATAGGGAAATAATGGGAGATGTTGAAAGAGATAATAAAATTTAGCCAACTGGATGAGGAAGTGAATTCGACGATGATGTTTGAATTTGATGCTTTATAGTGAATTTCAGCTTACGTAGATGAAAATAGATTGAAAGCGGCCTTAAAGGTTGAAGTTCAACATATGGTTGTCGAAGCCAATGAAGTAGAAATGTTCGATGTGGCTCAAAGGATAAAGGCTGAGCCAAAACTACCAGACAAGCTACAAATAGCTGGCATGAAAGATGGAGGCGAAGGTCAAAGGCTCAACTGAATCTACGATGATAAGCCCTTAGGGTTCGAGAAAGATCCAATTACATTGACAACAAAGATGCAACCTCGAGATCCCCTAGGGGAGATAAAAACTACCACAAATAATGCTTGTAATGTTGGACGCGAAATGCATTTTACCTCGGTATCAGAAGCGAGGTAAATAAGGTCGTCATGAAAAGTAAAGACTTATGACCTCGTTGTTTGAAACACCGAGGGGTATTTTAATAGCACATGGATTCGATCCACAACGTATGCATTTTTATTATTTTCAAGAATAGTGCCTCATTTGTCTCAGTTTTTAATAAAGTTGAGGCGTAAATTAATAGTATTTTTTAAATTTTAAATTGGTTACATTGTTTGCACGAAAAATTAATAAAATGTTTTATTTACAAAATACAATGTTTACACAGAATATTAAACTAGTTACATTGTTTAAATAGAATATCAATACAAAATTTCATTTTTCCATGAAGAACCATTTGTTGGATCTTCAAATCCTTGATATTCTGGGAAGATCAAATGCTAGAAACAATTGCTAAACAAAGGGTTAGTTGAAAAAATGGGTTAGATGAAAAAAGGTTAGATGGAAAAAGGGTTAGATGAAAAAAGGGTTAGATAAAAAAAAGGATTAGATAAAAAAGGGACTAAAAAATTAAACAAACCTTAAACGCAAAATAATTTTCTACTCTTACAATCCATCATAAAGAACGCTTCATAACAACGACTCTTGCATATCTTAAAGTGGTGGATAGTTTCAAGCACTTCATATTCTATTATCAAATTTGTATATTCATAATGTTTTTATAATGGAAGTTAACCTAGGTTTCATGCAGATCACTAAGGGAAGTGTCTTGACCCTTGATAGTCATGAAATGGACGGCAGAGATTTAGTTAAGAGAGGTGACAAATACCATCAACTTTAACGCTAACATATCCCCTCGGTTTTATGGAAAACCGAGGTGCAACTAATTTTTTTTTAATTACATTATTTACAAAGAATATCAGAAACACAATATATTACAACAATTTCCGACTACTGCTCAAGGCTTACTGAAATTAACAAAAGCATTGCCTTTATTCAACCCAATTCTGAAAATTAATAGTAAACCACACAAAATCATCAATCAGCATTATTTTTAACGTATAAACACTGAATGTTCTAGAGAAGGAAATTGGTAGCGTACCTGAAATCTATTGGCAAGTAGACATAATCAAAGGAGAAAGTGTTTTCAACAATAGATCTTTGGTGGAATCCAAATTATGTTGCATACCTTTATGTTGTAAATAAAAAAAAAACTCATAACTTATCCATCTTCGGATAAGTTATTTTAATTTATGCACTTGCAATCCATCTCTGAGATCTGTTCTTAAGCGGATCTAGTTCAAAATATATCATGTCAATTGACATTAGTAAATATTTCATGTATCTGGTGCGACTACATATAAGTTAGAATTAGGATAAAATCAGATAAACTAAGATAATTATATTAAAAGTTGACTACTTTACCCCTCAAATTTAACTTATAGTCGAGGTATATTATATTATCTATCACGTCGACTTTACGGAAACACCGAGGTGAAATGTTTTTTTTTACATTGTTTACACAAAAAATTAAAATAAATAGTTTTAAAACAAATCTTCGCTGATATCCATCAGCTCATTAGTTAAACTCATTTCTTTGCCTATCCTTCAAAGAAAAAAGAATAAAGCTTAACTTCCTTCATTGTCTACATGAAGGGAGAATGAGTTTTCTGCACTTATAATCTATCAAATGAGCCAAAATACAACAACAACAACAACAACGCCAAAAATAATATCAACACCAACAACAACATCAACACCATTATGCGAGATAGATTTCAAGGGCGTAAAAACGCTTAGTCCTATAAGAACATTGAATATTTTTTTGTCTTGCAATCCATCCCAAAGAATGATGCAATTTGGAGTTTGGTGCGGCTACAAATAAGTAAGGATTAGGGTAAGATATGTTTGCTTTTTATAGTGTAATCTGACTAGTCGACCCCTTGGTTATATCGTAACATTGAAGGGTTAGTTAATTTATTTTACAATTTTAATCAAAATAATATATAAACTACAAAATTAGGATTCGAAGCACGTCCAGAATAAATTTATCACTCAGATTTATTAGATATCCAGATAGTTTGATATTTTTCCGATTAAAAAATATAATACATGGTGAACTTAGGCTTAATACCTCATTGTTTTTCTCGTTGACGTGAAAGCTCCATCGTGAAACGCGTTATTTGTTGTAGTGCAACTTGGGCGAAGCAGATGATAAAAGATCGACTTACATCACTTTCAACATCGACCCTAGCATGAGAGTCAAGATAATTTACTTGCTTAAAAAATATAAATCGTTTTTCTTGAGATTATATTGAAATTCTAGGTTTAAGCAGAGATTTGGTGGATTTGAAGCTACCAATAAAGCATGAGAAAAAGTCGATCAAGCAGCTACTAAGACGGTTCACCCCAAAAATAATGCCAAAAATAAAGCACGAGATCAAAAGGCTCATGAAGATCTAGTTCATCAGGATAACCATGTATGTCGAATGACTTGCAAACATAGTTTCACCATTAAGGAGAATGAAAAATTGAGGGTATGCATTGATTTTAGAGATCTAAATGTTGCAACCCCAAATGATAAATACTCTATGCCTGCCGCCGAATTGTTCGTACTTATGCATGCTTGATGATTATGATGGTTATAACTAAATCTTTATTGTAGATAAGGATGTGTTGAAAATGGCATTTCGTTGTTCATGGGATTTAGGAACTTATGAATGGGTAGTAATTCCATTCAATTTAAAAAATGTCAGAGCAACCTGCCAAAGGGTAATGAATTCTATTTTTCATAACTATATTGAAACCTTTATGCAAATTTATATTAATTATATATTCATTAAGTGTGTGTCGGGAAATGGTCATCTATACCATCTTCGACAATCATTCAAAAGGATGAGAAAGTATGGGCTTTTAAAATGAATCATCTTAAGTGTGTGTTTTGTGTAAAGGCAAGAGATTTTATGGGTTTCGTTGTCCATAAGAAGGGCATCAAAATTAATCAAAATAAAACAAAGGCCATCATGGAAACGAAGCCTCATTCGACCAAAAAATAACTTCAATCGTTGCTGGGGAAGATTAATTTCCTAAGAAGGTTCATATCAAACCTTAGTGGCAAGACTCAAGCGTTCTCACCATTTCTATGTTTGAAGAATGAAGGGTTTTCGTGGCAATTAAAGCATCAAAAAGCTTTCAACCAATAAAGGAGTATTTGATGCATCCTTCTGTTGGCTCCTCCTGTTAGAAATAAACCTATGAGATTCTACATTTTTGCGTGAGAAATGACAATAGGAAGTATGTTAGTCCAGGAGTATGATAATGGTGTTGAAAGACCCATTTATAACCCCATTTAAGTTATAAGCGATTCAGAAACTAGGTATACCTTAATCGAAAAGTTATGCCTTTGCTTGTATTTTTCTTGTATGAAACTTAAGCACTGCATAAATCCAGTTTATGTTTCGTCTCATTTTGATGTTAATAAACATATGCTATCTAAACCAAATCTTCATAGTCACATTGGAAAATGGGCACTTGTCTTAACTGAATATTTCTTAACACACATGCCTTTAAAGGAAATTAAAGGGAAAATAGTCGAGGCTCATTGTCGACCATGCAATGGTCAAGCACCCTGATCTATCCGAACTTGAACCTTAGAAACTATATTTCGATGGTTCTAGTCATAAACATGGAACCGACATTAGGTGTTGATTATTTCTCCCAATAAAATTCCAACAAAATTTAAATACAAAATAGACGGCCCTTGCTCAAATAATGAGGCCGAATATGAGGATTTGATAGTTGGCCTTGAAATTTTAATGTGGTATACCCCAAAATTTATCCTCCTACTTCTCCAGACAATCCACAACTCCATACTCAAGGATTTCACAAGGGTTGACTAGACAAACCCTCTCCTAAGCAATCAATCCAAACTAGGGTTTTGTTCCTCTCAATTCAAGATGGATTTCTAGTGCTCTAAGTGGTTATAATATCTCACCATATGCTTCAAGGGGTTACCATGTCAAGTTTCAAGCCCTACAAGTCAAAATGGCTCATCTAGTTGCTCAAATGGTTGAAAATCAACTGTGTTAGACAAAAAGTCAACTGTGGTCAACATACAGTCAAACTTCATAATTTTTTGTCAACATCAATATTTTGAGGTGATATTCATCATTTGATCAAGGGTGGATCATGATTCATCAAGAAAAGTCAAGATTTGATCAAAAGTCAAAGTTTCTAAATTAGGATTTTGAACAAAAGTCAATAGAACTTTGATCAGGCATAACTTTCACATACTTTATCAGAAATTTTCCACCAAAGCTCATTTTAAAGGGAATTTAATTCTCTACAACTTCATGTCTCACAAGCTTGGGCTATAAATTCTTCATTTGGAAGTTATGGATCAAAATATTACAGGTCCTTTTTAAAAGTCAACAAAAAGTCATCTTTTTGCAAAGAATTGTTCATGAGCATGGAAACTTCAATGAAGATGAAACCAAAAGGGCTGTTTAGAATACATCTTGAGCTTTCTAAAAAGTCCAATAACACCCAAAAATGTTAAAAATTGAGCAAGATACAAGTTGTGCAAGTTGAGCATTTTTGAGGAGGTGCATAAAGAGAAATACTTGAGAAAATCAAAAAATTTCTAAATGGGCCTAACTTTTCTTAATTTAAACTGGTTCATTATCTGAATTGGAACCTCCAAGCCCAAGGCCACATTTTTTATCTTTTATTTTTATTTATTTTGGATTTTTATTCATTTAAAACCAATTTAATTAAAATAAAAGATACAAAATCAAAATTTAAATGCAAGATTGATTTTCTCTCATTCTTGAGGTCCAAGCAAGCCATGCAAGCTGTCATTTTCGAAATTATTAAGATTGACAAGTGAATTGATTGAAATTTGATCAAAAAGGGCAATATTTGGTTTCATTCCAAATCAAATTGGCGTCGTTGTCAGAGATTTTGGTCGATTTAGCCAATAGTTTAGTTTTAGGTATTGTTTGTTAGAACAAGATTTGGATTCTTTGGTTAATCTCTTGATTTTGATGAAACAATACATATATTTTATATCTAAATAATTTTGTTTCTTATAATTTCTTGAGGGTGCAGATTAGAAGTTCTAAATGATTCAAGACTGTTGTTTGAAGAATCAAAAATATGCTAAGCACATCAGAAAGACAGTTTGCATCTACTTCTGAAGAAATATCAGTAGTTTTGAAGATTGTTGTGTTATTTCTCTATTATTTGAATTTGCATTATGTTTGGTAAAACTAATATAGTAGCAATTAGTTAGATATAATTTATAACTTATAAGAAAAAGCATGTGGAAGTTCTATATGACAAAGGAGCATGTTGAGTTGAAATGTTTCAACATCTAGACAACATGTCGAAGAAGATGTCCTATGCAGAGCCATTCAACATCACGTCTGAGACCTCAAAGACTATTAATTGAATCTGACTCAACAATTAACAGAATGCAGAATATTACTAACCATCATTATTCAATCATATGTGATGCAAGAAGGATCTGGAAAGAATCAAGTCAGAATATGTTCAAATGAAGACTTTCTAAATGTGGAGATATTTTAGGAAGATTTGATTGAAGACCTATTTTGTAGGAGAATCTTTTACAAATTTGTAACAGCTTATGTGTTGTTATTAGAAGCCCAAAACCAGTTAGGAATAGGTTATAAATAGAAGCATTATAACCTAGAAAACCAAGCCAACCAACATGTAAAATAATAAGGGTTGTGTTTGTAGATGAACCACCTGGTTTGTGGGATGGTCATAGTGTTCTCACTCAGAAACCTTTAGGTAATGAGTTGAGTGTTGTTTTTGGAGGAAGCTTTGAAGCAACTCCAAGCATGTGTTCTTAGCCTAGAGTCATGGCTCAGTAATTGCATAGAAGTGTGTCTTCTACTTTTTTGTGTTTGAAGAGTTGTAGGTGAAGGGTCGTCGATGCAATGGCTGAGGTGTTGACTGCTAGACATCATTGCGATGAATAGAAGTGAGATAGGGTTATTCCATATCTAGGGAGGACCTAGGTAGAAGGGTCATTGGGTAGTGATCAAGTGAGGAGTTGTAAATGGGAGAGTTTAGCTATAAATTTATACTGCTGATAGTGGACTTTATTCCTGACTTGGCAGCCCCCAGAGTAGGTAGTTAGACCGAACTGGGTACACAGTTCTTGTGTTTACTTTACTTTACAATAACTACTTTAACTGTCTATATCTTGTTCATACTGTTAATAACAGACTAGATGTCTCGACATGTTATTCGACATATCGGATTGCTATACCAGAATTTCATGTTGAATATTCACCAGAAAGAGGATCTCATGTGTACTTCTCAATAAGTTGTTGCTTCAGAAGTCGCAAGTATTCAAGAAAAAAGAATTCTTGTCAAGTTGTTGCTTCAAGATCAGAAATCAAGATTGCACAAGAAACACTCTTTTAACGCAAAGATCAGAAGTCAATATTTGTTCATGAGAAAGTTGTTGCTTCTAATTCTGAAGACAAAGTTAAGATTCTGAATACATCAAAATATAGCTTCTACTGCCAAACCAGGAGTCAACATTTGTTCATCAGTAAAGCTACGACTTATAATTTTGAAGACTCAGATAGTTCGTGGAATACACACACATATTTTCTACATCAGAAATATTCCATTAGAAGAAAAGGTCAAGTAAAACTAGGTCTTCTTGACTCATTACTATTCAACATCATATAGTCCATCAAAAAACAATATCAAAAGATGATATCTTCTTAAGTCAGTCAACTTCATCAGAAGTAATATTCATCAAAAGACAGTATCATCATAAATATGTGCTGCAAGAGTTAGTACAAAAGGTACAATTACACATTCGACTTAAATAGATGTACTATGTACTATTTGTCTCTCACGGTCGTTTCTTATTGTTTGGCAGTTGTCAAGAAGAAAGTGACGTGTGTACTACTATAATGGTTTACTTCCTCAACGCCTATATAAGGATCAAGCAATTCATTTGCAAATTGATGAACTACTAAAATACTAAGACTAGAGAACAAGAACAATAACACTTCCAAAATCAAAGTAAGAAAAAGATCAAACACAAGGAGTTGTTACTCATTATTGTGTTGATATTATTTGATTAAACACAAGAGTTGTTACTTATTATTGTGTTGATATTATTTGATTAAACACAAGAGATGTTGCTCATTACTATTAATTTAAAGATTTTCAATCAAAAAAAAAAAATATTCTTAACTGGTCATAACCTGCTATTGCAAGTAAAATGACAACTTATCCATAGTGGTCAAAAAGCTCCTTGACCATGCTAAACGCCACTGAATTTCAATGTCAAACATAAAAAAAAATTGAGGCATGATCTTTTGACATCAGGTGTAAACCTAAAAACTTACACCAAATCTCAATCATTAAAAGTACACAATCAAACGGTTATATTAAATAAAATATAAAAAATATAAAAAAGTAAAATACTCATTCTTTTGCCTAAAAAATTGACTATTTATATGATAATTTGATTGCATATTTTTAATGGTTGAGATTTAGTATAAGTCTAAAGATTTACCACGGATATCAATGGACGATGTCTAAATTTTTTTATATTATTGTAGTATTCACGTGATTGCAAAAGAAAAATATCAACAAAGTACTATTTTACAAATAATGTGTAGTAATAAATCATTCACTTTAATTATATTTAATTTATAATCAATAAACAATACTTATATAACTTTATAATTATCTATTGGACTATTACATATAAAAAGTATAACATGTGTAATGGATAAAAAGTCACTTATCTATGCTAAACGTCACTTTTATACATATATAAGTCAGAGATCCGTACTCTCGCACGGATGAATTTATTTTAATATTAACGAAATAATTTTTTTTTTGATATACATATGATTAATTAGTATTTAATGAAAAAGTATAATGAAAAATTATGAAATCAAAATATTATAACAAATAATATGATTATGCAAAATATAATGGTAAATTTGACAAATGATTTATTTAGATATACATGTGAATTTAAATTGAATTACGTAATGTTAAAATAAACTCAATGTATTTAGTAATTTAAAAAAAAAAAAACTTGTGACATGGAGAAAGAAAAAAATTAACATTTGAAAATAATGATAATTTGATAGTGATCGTAAGATAAAAAGTTAGTTGTGTAAATGATATGTAGTATTATTCAATTTCATAAAATATAATTTTAATTTTATTAAAGTTAAATAATAGATTAATTAGTATTTATGGGAAAGTACAATGAAAATTTATGAAATCAAAATATTACAACAAATAATATAAAATATAATGGTAAACTTGATAATTGATGTATTTAGATACACATGTGAATTTAAATTGAATTATCGTAATATTAAAATAAGTTCAATGTATTAAGTAATTTAAAAAAAACTTGTGACATGGAGAAATAAAAAAATTAACATTTGAAAATAATGGTAATAATGTGATAGTGACCCGTAATATAAAAAGTTAGTTGTGTGAATGATATGTAGTATTATTTAATTTCATAAAATATATTTTTAATTTTATTAAATTTAAATAATAGATTAATTAGTATTTAATAGGAAAGTACAATGAAAAATTATGAAATCAAAATTTTACAATAAATAATATGATATATAAAATATAATGGTAAATTTGACAAATGATGTATTTATATACACATGTGAATTTAAATTGAATTACGTAATGTTAAAATAAACTCAATGTATTAAGTAATTTTTAAAAACAACTTGTGACATGGAGAAAGAAAAAAATTAACATAAATAATGGTAATAATTTGATAGTGACCCGTAAGATAAAAAGCTAGTTGTGTGAATATATGTAGTATTATTCAATTTCATAAAATATGTTTTTAATTTTATTAAAGTTAAATAATAAATTAATTAGTATTTTCAGTGATAATAAACAAATAGAAAAGATAAAATATGTCTTAAAATGTAAGTTTAAAATTAGATATTTAATTGTAAAAGAATTAATTATATTAAAATTTATATGTATTAAATAATTGTATAAAATAAAAAGAAAAGAGAGAGAGAGAAAAGAGAAAGTAGTATAAGATGAGAAAAATAGTTATTTAATTTAGACCAATGAGAAGTTGACAATTGGTGCATGAAATCAAAAAAATTGAAAAAGTGAAGGGTTATTTTGTTAATTACTAAGATGTCCAAAGTATAGTGTAAAATATTTTTTAGAAAATGGTAGTTTAGATATTTTGAACAATCTTTTAATATATGTTATATAGTAGATAATAGATTAGTTGCGGGAATGAAATGTAATATTATTCAATTTCATAAAATATATTTTTAATTTTATTAAAGTTAAATAATAGATTAATTATTATTTTTCAATAATAATAAAAAAATAGAAAAGATAAAATTTGTCATAAAATGTAAGTTTAAAATGAGATATTTAATTGTAAAAGAATCAATTATATTAAAATTCAAATATATTAAATAATCATATAAAATGAAGAGAGAGAGAGAGAGAGAGAGAGAGAGAGGGGGGAGAGAGAGAGAGGAGTATAAGATGAGAAAAATAGTTATTTATTTTGGACCAATGAGAAGCTGATAATTGGTAAATGAAATTAAAAAAAGTTGAAAAAATGAAGGGTTATTTTGTTAATTACTAAGATGTCCAAAGTATAGTGTAAAATATTTTTTAGAAAAATATAGTTTAGGTATTTTGGGCAATCTTTTAGTATATGTTAGAAGTAGATTAGCTGTGTGAATGAAATGTAATATTATTCAATTTCATAAAGTATATTTTTAATTTTATTAAAGTTAAATAATAGATTAATTAGTATTTTCAGTGATAATAAACAAATAGAAAATATAAAATATGTCCTAAAATGAGATATTTAATCGTAAAAGAATCACTTATATTAAAATTCAAATGTATTAAATAATCATATAAAATAAAAAGAAAAGAGAGAAAAAAAAAAAGAAAATAGTATAAGATGAGAAAAATAGTTATTTAATTTAGACCAATTAGAAGTTGACAATTGGCGCATGAAATCAAACAAGTTAAAAAATTGAAGAGTTATTTTATTAATTACTAAAATGTTCAAAGTGTAGTGTAAAATATTTTTTAAAAAATGATAATTTAGGTAGTTTGAAGAATCTTTTACTATATGTTAGATAGTATATATCTTTATAATTATGGGTTTTGTTTGGTAAACAAATACATAACTATAATACAATTATTATAAAAAAATTAAGATTAAATATGTTTTGATCTTCTAAATATTTTATATTTAATTTTTAAATTATTTAAATATTTCTTTTAAAAAGTGGTTCTTCTAAAAATTTTAATTTTAAATTTTGATCTCTTTTTTAACTTAGCGATCATTTTTACAGTTTAACGATTAAATTAATGATAATTTTAACGATGATATTTTACTTAGCAATTGAATTTGTTGAGAATCAAATATGAGAAATAAGTCTCACATTGATTTAAAAAAAATGAAGAATTAACATTTTATAAGCGAAAAAACTCAAATATGTATCACCTTAAAGTTTTAAATGGATATGTGATGTGTCTATTATAAAAAGATGTGTCACAAATATAAAGTGATTCTTCATCGGAATTGCCCCTAATAGAATTAACAGTGATTTTGATAGGATGAACCAAAAGTTAAAATTAAAATTTCAAAACTATTATTTAAAGAAAAATTATAAAAAACTAAAAATAAATATAAAATATTTAAAAAGATGAAAAACATATTTAATCATGTCTTATAATGTATGTAGGTTCGTGAGAAGTTTTCTTTTGCTAATGGAAAAATGTCCAAATTTCTAATTTTTGAAATGGAATGGACATCTTCATAAGGATAACGAGTGAAATTTTGGCTATTTCTTTATAACTGTTTAGAGTAATTACATTTTGTTTTTCATTTTTAATTATCATATGAAGTAACTAAAAATAAATAAGAGAAAAGAGGTGATGCAATCATATAAAATAATTTTATAATGTCAACTAGTAAGATACTCGTGCTTCCGCACGCGTGAATTATTTAATACGATATAAGATATATTTAAAAATATATAGAACCACGTCATGTGCTTATACTGCTAACTCCAAAGATTTGTGGTTGCCTAAGGGTTAATGGAAGAAATCAGACAATATGAGATTGAAAGAAAATCCTAAGTTTTGAGCATCTTATTACCTCGTATCTACTTTTTCTTCTTCTTAACTTGCAATCAAAACCACTGTCAGACAAACATATTTGATCTTCTTCTTCACTTGTAGTCGAAAAATCAGAAACTTGTTTTGACAAGAAACATTAAAGGATTATTGTCTAGTTGCCGAAATTTATTTTCAAATCGTAACTTCTTTTGTCGTCACATAAGCTAGTAGAAAAAATATATGTTTTTTCCCTATCTATTTTATGACTTAGATCTAGATCTGGACTTCATATTTTCTCATTACATATGTAAATCGATTTGAAGGGAAAATGGATTGAAAAAGCATGGTGAAAAAAATCAAGAAGAAAAATTTATTAGAAGAGAAAAAGAGTAGAAAGAGAGAGGACGACAAAAAGAATAAAGAAGAAAATAAATGAGAAAGATAACTGGGAAAGATGGAAGACGAGGAAGAGAAAGAAGGTGGTATATTAAAAGATGAAGGCTAATACTCTTTCCGTCCCAAATTATAAGTCACTTTGTCATAAATATTTGTCTCAAATTATAAGTCACTTCAGAGTCTTAATACATCATTAGTAACATTTTACATAATATATCCTCTACTATCTATTTCTCTTTCTTCTTTCATTCTTTTGATTTCGTTTTCCAATATAATTATTTAATGACATATTTGTAAAGTCATACAACATTTCACTTTTGCATAAAGTAATAATTAAATTTTTTAATTTTCGTAAAATGACCAAAACGTCATATAATTTTGGACAGAGGGAATAGAATGTTTCAAATGTGACCAATAAAAAATAAACATTTGGTGATTGTTTGTCAATAGTTTGAAAAAGAATAAAGTTAAATTGTTAATTAGAAAAGTGTCATTTTTGTAGTGTAAAATTAAAAATAAGAAAAGGCAATTTAGGTCGAATGCTCAATTAATTAATATTAACTTTATATTTGATTATGGTAGACTAATCACTAACATATTTCACTAAATCAGACTATAATTTATAAATTATTGAATAATTATTTAACTCAATAAATATTTAAATAAGTACGTTATTCACTTAATTTATAGTTTAAAAATAGTGTATTACCGTTGTAAAATAATTTTACACATACAGCTAATCAAAATTCTTACATTTATCTACCATATTATTTTAGTATTTTAAAAATAAAAATAAAAATTATTATGATAGATATCTCCATTGATTGTCAAGTTAAAAATATTTTTCGTTACATTTTTTCTCTCTTTAATTTATAATAATAATAATAACTAAAATTGAAATAACTTATTTTAAATCAATTCCCATATGAAATTAAAATAATTTTTAACACGTAACGAAAGAGCACTTTGTCTTCATCTTCCAGTAAAATAAGTCGTCAATCGCAATTCACAACTTCGTTACTCTCGTTCGTTTCCCATCCCACCTGCTAAAACCTAATGGCTCCGAAGCCCAAACCGGCGCCGTCGCAGCCTCCTGCTCCACCACCCCTCGAAGATCTCTTCACCACGCTCAACAAACACATCCAAGCTTCCGCGTTCACCAATGCCATCAAACTCACAGATCAGAGTCCGTTAATTTCTTAATCGCCTCCGATTTCAATTAATTGATTGCCTTCTGTTAACAATTCCTTCTTCTCATTGCAGTTCTCGCAATCGCACCTGGCGACGAAGACGCACTCCGATGCAAGGTCGTCGCGCTAATCAAAGACGATCGGTTCGATGACGCCGTCTCCGCTATTCAGTCTTCCAAGACTCCTCCCGAGGATTTTCATTTCCTTAAGGTACATCAATTGAATCTGAGATTGTTGATTTCATTTTTAGGAATTGAATTATGAACTGTAATCATGAGAAGAAGGGTTAGTGTACTCTAGTTGTATGTATTAGGTCTATCCGGAAAAGTATTTTTTTTTTAAATTCAGTATAACCTAGATAATTTTCCCTTCAGCTTGAGTGATACATTTGCGTCACATAATACAGAATTTTCATCAAAACACCAGTACTTCTACCCTACACATTTCATAGAAAATTTTATTGGAGTTTATGGTATGAGTATGAAAGTGCTTACCATTGATTTTTTTTACGGTGTTGTGTCTAAATAGGCTTACTGTTTATACAAACAAAACAAGTTGGATGAAGCTTTGCAGTCTTTGCAAAAACATGAAAGAGATGACGAAACTATGCTTTTGGAGTCTCAAATTTTGTATCGTCTTGGAAAAATGGATGATTGCTTAGATATCTACCAAAAGCTTCAAAAGTCCAAGATTGATATGTTGGAGATAAATTCTGTTGCTGCTTTGGTTATGGCAGGGAGATCATCTGAAGTACAAGGGTGGCTGGATTCATTTCGGGTCAAAGCAACAAGCAGCTTTGAATTGGCATATAATACTGCTTGTTCTCTAATTCAAAGGAATAAGTACACTGATGCTGAACTACTCTTGCTGTCTGGCCGAAGGTGATGTGAGATTTTGGTTGTGGGAATCATGAAATTGACCTAATTTACTATAACAAATAGCGAAGTCTAACAATATTCGATTTTATTATTGGTGATGTGTATAGAGTATCAGTATACCATATATCTGCCTTATAAGTGGCTAAATCTGATATCTACTACACTTAACGAGTATGTGCTTGTTAGTTCTAGAGCTCTGTTATTGTACTTTAGAGTCATGATAAAAACTCATTTTTATATTTGACCTTTAGTAATAGGTGCTTCATGTTGGCAAGTCAAGTGTGATTGGTCTGAGTAAAAGTTTCTTATTGTAAAACATGGAAAAGTTATTTGCTGTACTCAAAATTTTCTTATCAGTTAGTTGTCTTCTTGATTCTATGATTTAATCTATAAATTCATAAACCTATTGCCTAAGAAGTTATCCATGAATGGCATATACTTATAATTCAATTTCTTATATCAGAATTGGTCAAGAGAGCCTGATGGAAGATAACTGGCCTGATGAAGATATAGAAAATGAGTTGTCTCCTATTGCTGTACAATTGGGCTATGTCCAACAGGTAGAAGTTCTGAGTTCTCACAATTTATTTATCTTTCAAGCAAGTATTACTTATTTTAGTAGTCAGTTGTTTTAATCAATCATTGATTGGCAGCTTCTTGGGCGTAAACAAGATGCTATGGAAGCTTATGTGGACATGATTAAACGAGATATGGCCGATGAATCATCAATTGCAGTAGCAGTAAACAATCTTGTTTCGCTGAAAGGTCCAAAGGATGTTTCTGATAGCCTGAAGAAACTTGATCGGCTAAAAGAGAAAGAGGCACAAAGCTTTCGCCTAGCTCATGGATTGGACTTGAAACTTTCAGCCAAAGAAAGGGAGGCAATATATGCAAATAGGGTTCTTTTGCTTCTTCACGCTAACAGGATTGACCAGGTCTTTCATCTTTGTCTTCTTGTCCTTGAGTTATCAATTATATATCATTATTTTTTAAACTTGGCTACGGAGTATGCTTTTAATGTGTTACATCACAATTTGTAGGCTCGAGAACTTGTTTCTGCATTGCCAGACATGTTTCCTGAGAGTGTTGTACCAGTATTGCTGCAAGCTGCCCTCTTAGTTAGAGAGAACAAAGCTGGAAGGGCTGAAGAAGTACTGGCTCAGTTTGCTGGAAAGTTCCCTGAGAAGTCCCAAGTTCTTTACTTAGCCAGGGCTCAGGTGGCGGCCGCGGCTGGCCATCCGCATATTGCAGCCGACTCTCTGACTAAGATACCAGATATTCAACACATGCCTGCTACTGTAGCCACGCTTGTAACTTTAAAAGAGCGAGCCAGCGACATTGAGGGTGCAGCTTCTGTGCTTGATTCTGCAACCAAATGGTGGTCTAATGCTATGACTGAGGACAATAAGCTTAATATTATAATGCAAGAGGCTGCCTCATTCAAACTAAAGCATGGACGGGAAGAGGATGCAGCTAAACTCTACGAGGAGCTTGTTAAAAGTCAGGGAAGCATGGAAGCACTAGTTGGGCTGATAACAACAGTAGCCCGTTTGGATGTTATTAAGGCAGAGCTATATGAAAAGCAACTAAAGATCTTACCTGGATTGAAGGGAATTGATGTGGACAGCTTGGAACAGACTTCTGGAGTTAAACGAGTTGAAGGTCCTCCTCAAGCAGGTCTCACTGAAACGAATGAGGAAGGAAAGAATAAGACAAAAACTAAGAAAAAGAGAAAGAGAAAGCCTAGGTATCCTAAAGGGTTTAACCCAGCAAACCCAGGTCCTCCACCAGATCCAGAAAGGTGGCTTCCCAAGCGAGAGAGGTCAACTTTTAGGCCCAAGAGGAAGGACAAAAGAGCTGCTCAAGTGAGAGGCTCACAAGGTGCTGTAGTTAGAGAAAAGCATGATGGCAGTGCTTCGTCCAATCAATCAAATCCAAAATCAAACCAGGCAACTACCTCCAAAGGTGCTACACAGAGTGCAGCTGAGCAAAGCAAACCTTCTTCATCCAAGCCTTCCTCCAAGTCAAGAAAGAAGTCTAGGAATTAACTAGGATTTGTGATTTCTGATAAACATTTTGTATTACTGGCATTTTTTTTCTGCTTCCAATGACTAAACTGAGGATCCATATACACTGAATTCAGTCTCAAACTCTCAATTTTGGTTCAAGCAAATGAGTATATTTATGTATTGGATTCAAGTATCAATGTGCGAGTTTGATGTATGAAGTGTATGCATTTTGTTGATAGATTCTTGGTCTAGCAACTTCCTCTCACTAAGCAGTAAGCAGATTTGCTTAATCATTTATTCTGTGTTCAGTTTTTGTTTATATATCCTTTGTTTTTCATTGGTACAAACATTTCCTTATTATGCCATGTTTTTGAACCTCCGATGTAAATTCCCTAAATTTTCTGTGTTTCATTCCGAGAATATTATCCTCCGTGCTCTTAAAAAGTACACTATTAATCTTCTATTTTTAGTCTCCGTGGTTTAGAAGATTGTTTGTTGGGGGTGGATGAATGAGGAGAATTACAATTCTGAGAGAAAATTAGTCTGTCAAATCTTAATCTAACATTTATGTATCCCAATTTATATTTAATATTAATTAAGAGTGAAAATGTATCTTTTTCATTACTTCTTCTGCATTGTTTGACGTTGTTTGCCTAAGAAACCTTGTTAGGTGTGTTTAGCTATTGTGTGAGTAGACAATATGGTAGACGGGTAGGTGATGGAATCATGAAGTTTCCAAACAAAAGCTGAAAATGTGTCCTCTTAACTTTCTCACTTATTTCATGATGGTGTTTTCTGTCCTTTGCTAGCTATCTATTGTACTTTTGTTTGCTAGAACGCAAGAGGTTAACATATAGCTAGAACGCAAGAGGTTAATATATAGCTAGAACGCAAGAGATTTACATGAAAGGCTTAATTTGTTTTATGGTTATGTGATGTGATAGCCCTTTTAAAAGATCATATGGTATTATTCTTTTTCTTCCCTTGCTTCAAGTTTGTAAAATACAGCATATACAATTTCAAACATAAAGCTTAAAAGAAATAGATTTTGGGTGTGTTTGTTTTGTTTTTCTTTTAAAAATGATGTTTGAATAGTTATTTTAATTTTAGGTGATTCATCATTTTAGCGAAAAAAAATTTGACATCAAAATTTCAAAAAATCATTTAATTTTGAAACTATTTCAAATAGCTTTTCATAAAAATCATTTTTAAAATACAATTTTTTTTAAGAAATTGTAATTTGCCTATGTTATGATCTTCAATAATATATGTTTATGTTATAGAATGTCAAAATTAGTCTCACAATTAAGAAAAAAACAAATATATATATTTTTTAATATTTTGAAAAAGAAAAAAAAATCATTTTTTTAAAGCTGAAAAAAACTTATTTGATTAAAAACACTTATCATGATAAGTACTTATGTTAAACTATCTGTGCATAAAATAATAAATTAGATTTAAGTTTGTTTTCATATAAGTTATAAACTATCTAGGAGAATTTATGAAATGAAGTTATTTTATAAGTTTTTCAAACAATCTCAAAATCTATGACTACACAAACTCAAATAATTCATTCTCATGATAAAGTTGAAATGTGACTGTGAGATCATTACACTAAAATTTGGGCAGTTTCGTGCGCCAAATAACCTTTTTTTTCCCGTGGTTTTAGATTTATATTTTGTGAATTTTTTAACTCATTCTGTAACCTTCTCGCACACCACGTGAATTTTCAAAAATATTTTTGAAAATCGAAAATATATTTTCGCTTCGGTTTCCTATATCATGTAAATCATGTTAAAAAGAGTAAGGTGTAAACCGAAAACATACTTTCGATTTTAAATTATATATAATTTTTAAATAAAACCTATATGTATGATCAAATTTAGAATAAATTTTTAATATTATATTATTTAGTTTAGAAACAAAAATATATTTTTGATTTTCATTCAAATATTTTAAAATATAATGTGTATCAAAAATATATTTTTAATTTTCAAAAATATTTTGAGATTTTTATGGGGTAAGTCTCGCCACTATATGGTGGGTTAAAAGATTCACCGTATATTTTTCATCTCTTGTCTCACCAATGTTACGGATAAGGCAATGGCTTTCAAATAGTACTAGTACTAGTTCAGCTGCAACATTGCACACTGGAAGCATTAAAAAGGAATGCAACTGACAAATTTCTTGCCTTTTTAAAGAACTTTTCTGGTTTCTAGCTTAGCTACTTACTTCTAATAGGTGGTTTACACTAATGATAGGATAAGATAGTGCTAAAATTCAAAGGAAACAAATAATAAAAATAAATGCATATCTAGTTTGTGATTTCCAACAAGAAAATAAGAAAATTGAGATAAGCATTATGGTAAATAAAATTCAACGGATTTAACGGTTAATTTGACTGTTAATTTGAGATGTTATAAAATTGAAAAATTTAATCAATTGTTAATTGGTCCAGTGGTAATTGACACTTGATATAATAGGGAGGATTGCAGTTCGATCTCCTAAATTTTTAAGAAAGTGGTAGAGATACATATTTATAAGGATAGGAAGCCTACAAATTCAAAACGAGCCAAAAACACAACCCATCTCCAAATAGATCAGCAAATCGAATCGACCAACCCTAATACCCTTGAATTGTAGGGACCACCATCGACCCAATGTCATTCAACCTCCACTGCATCGACGATTTGTCACTACTCGGCCGCTTATACACAAGTGATTGGCTACCATCTGTCAACTATGAATTCATCATTGTTCACCGTCAACTTCTGTCCTTCATAAGCCTACTAAACTTCGTGGCTTCGCCATTAGAATGTCACCACCTTTTTTCTAAGTGTTTTTCCGTGCTATGCAATTTCTAACAATCTCGAAACATGTTTTATTTTTCTTCATCACTTAAGATTTTGAGGCATATTTTCACAAATCTCCATATTGACTTAAAACTGATGGTGATTCTAATTACCTATCAAACACCTTGCTACTTTCTTTAATCATTATTCAAAAACATTGATCTATTTCAAGTCACGCTTAAACTTTGATCTTGCCACTCTACTTGCACCCAACCATCTTTTGTTGTTTAGGTAGTTTATCAAGCCTGCGAATCTAATATCCTCTCTTATATATTTTGAATGATGTCAAAATTAGGCAATATGTAATATTTGTACAATGGACCTTATCTTTCTATGTCTAAGTTTCATGTTCATCTTAGGACACTTATAAATCAATTCAAAAGCATTTGGACAAGTTAAAATGTCAAAAATATGAATTTTCATGAAAACATTATATTTTGAGTCGACTCGTCCCTGTTAGGAGTCGACTCCCTCTGAAGCATAAATGAATACAAATTTCTCGGTTAAAAATGAGTCGACCCATAAAGGGATTTGAGTCGATACATAGCACGAAGGAGTTTACTCTCATTGAAAGCGTTTTTGAAATAAAACCTCTGCCCAGTATGGGTCGATACACAAGGTGTTTAGAGTCGAAACACAACACGAATAGGTTGACTCCCACGAGCGGTAGACCTACTCCATCTGTAGAATTTTATTTAAGTCGACTCCCTCTGACTTAAAATTGTCCAATTTGTAATTTTTGCACATGATTGCTTTTCTTTTCTACACAGTCACATATATATAAATAGTCATTCATGCATCATTTCAAAGTGATTGAAACCAAAAATATACAGAGTCATTTTCATCATCTTCTTTCTCTCTCATTTCATACATAAACAACTACACATAACCATTTTTGTTGTGTGAACGTGAGATAGTTTGATAAGGTCCAACTATGTTTGTTTATAATTAATTGGGTTGGAAATTCTTTAGAGGTTTCAAGATAAATCCATTTGGGATTTTCTTCCAAGATCAAGATTGATTTAAGAGTTTTTAATAAAATTTCACAAATTGGATTCAGCCGAGTGAAAGTTTCAAAGAAAGACATTTTTGTCGAAGGAGTAACGATAATCGGAGGATTATTTTGGTAATCTTGGGTCACAATAGTTTGCAATTTGGAGTCAGTCGAGTGAAAGTTTTGAAGAACAGGGGTTCTGTCAAAGAAGTTGCGGTAACTAGAGGATACAATTGGAAGTATTGGGTTACTTGATCGAGCTCAAGTTCAAGGTAAGAGAAGAAGATAAGATCAACATCAAACATAGGGTTTAAATGGTTGGATTACTACTTTTTCTCTTGTAAACTACATATACAAAGAAGGAAGTTGTTCTCTCCAGATAAGCTTGGTAGTGACTGTCTAGAAGGCTACATACAAGGTGAAGTTCTTCTCAAATCTTTAGATAACTCATCGCTCAAGAAATCGGTGAGATCAAAGAGTGATTGCCACACACGAAAACTGTGAGCAGATTAATGAAGTTGAAAGATTCAAGAAGTATGAATCGAGTAACGATTATGTAGAAGAATTCGATATTACGATGTATACAAAGTAATTAATGATTGTATGAACTCTTGCAATATTTTTCAAAATAAAAATGAAAAAAGTAACTTCCAACGGGAATCCATTAGAAGAACATGCAAAGCGAGCACGTACTTCAAACCACTATATATCACATTATACTCTCTCTCTCTCTCTCTCCTCCTCCTCCTCCTCCCTCCTCCCTCTCTCTCTCTCTCTCTCTCTCTCTCTCTCTCTCTATATATATATATATATATATATATATATATATATATATATATATATATATATATATATATATATATATATATATATATTTTTCTCACTCTTGCAATTAATTTTCGTAGGATATTTCATGCTTAATTTATCAATTCTTAAAGTAGTTTATCTTTTATTTTGTTGGTAGCGGTTTATTACAAAAAGTTAGGTTTTGTTAGAATTTGTGCTTAATTGAGCTTTAGTGTTGATTGAAGTATGAAAAACTAGTGATGTTATGATCCACATTTAATTGAATTGTTATACATAACACAAATCGTGTAAGCTACAACTAATCAAGTAATTATTGTTTGTGATTTGTCATAAAATCGCGTTTGGTCTTTGCGAATTGAATAAGTGTTAATGTTATTAGACTCTAATAAGAGTATAATATCTATATTTTCTCTTTACGATTTTCGCTTGCATTTTGAAAAAACCACTGATAATCCATTTTAGAAAATTGTTCGAAATTTTATAAGGGTCTATTCACCCCCTTCCCCCTCTAAACTATTTTATCCAATATTCTCACCCAACAGTTTGCATGCAAGCTAAACAAGTAAAAGCTCTTGTTTGTTTTTGAGAGGTTGTCTTAGGAAGTCTCCGATTAGTTTGTGAGTTTCGTCAAGAAGAAAAAAATGTATTTTGGTTAGTGAAAATCACCCATCAAAATCTCTACAACGGTTCTTGAGCTCAGCTCGGCTAAAAGATTTATCGGTTTGAGATTAGACTTTGTAAAAACTCCCTTAGTTTCTGAGTTCAGTCAGGTTAAAAGCTCAATTGGTTTGAGACTAGCCCATGAAAAAAATCTTAACTTGGTTTGTGGTCGGCCTGTGTAAAAATCTAGTTTGGTTCATAGGATAGCCAACTCAAAAATCCATTTAGGTTAGGAGGATAGTCAACTTAAAACCCCATCTTGGTTCAATATCAAGCATTGGACAAATATATGTTTGGTTTAGAGGATGACCATTCTAAACCTTATTCATTGTTTGGTTCAAAGTTAGTCTTAAAAATTCATTTCCTTGTATAAGGAGGTTCATAGGTACATCCTGTAAAATCTCTAAAGTTTATTTGATAATCTTAAGAATAATTCTTAGGGAAATGAGTATACCAATTTAGGTCGAACTTTTATAAATCTCTAGTGTTTCTCTCTATAACTTATCTCTTTACTTTATTGTCTTTCCTTTAGTTTTCCACTTTTTATTTATTCGTTTGGTTTTAAAATATTTTCAAACTCTAACTATTCAAATGATTGTATTTTCAACCAAAGTTTTTCAAACCTCCATAATTCACCCATCCCTCCTTTTTTGTATGAAGTCACATCTCCAAAACCATGCCTTGACCTTAAATTTCATAGTTTGTTCTTGTAATTAAAGTTTACACTACATGATGATGCATAACTAACAATAATAGGCCAATATAAAATATATACTCGTATATTTTATAATATTTAGCCATGATTAATCCATCTTGAAAAATGTTCAATACCTCGTGTTCAACTATACTACAACACTCTAGATCATCAAATATGCTTATGGATGATAAATTTCTCCCGATCTCATAAACACGCCTCACATTGCATAAAAGGAACTCAAGATCGTCAAATATTTAAATTCTAATCTAACTAACAACATGAACCCTGCAAGCCTGGTTGTTAGTGAGTTAAATGACTACACAGCACCATCTTTCAACATCAAAGTCTCAAAGTACTATTTCCTTGAGCACAAGTGGTAAAAATATCTTGAGTCTATGTCCTCTATTTTTTATTTTCAAAATTGACAACAATAGTGCACAAACATTCTCATAATCATACTCTTCCTCTTCGAAGGCAGTTATAATTTGAACAATATCATCCTTATCCCCCATCTTGGGAGAACCCTTTCTTGAATTGACCGATTTTGTAAAAAATAAATCATTTAAACCTTAGCTTATCAAAACCTTTGTATTTGAACATTCCTCTACTACCACTCCCCTATTTTGAGACTCTCAAGCCTCCACCACTATCATTAACCTTCAAATATTTCATAATTGAAAACTCTTTGGATCTCACATTCGTATGAACTTCATATAATGCAATATTATCTTCCTTAAAATAAATTAAGGCATCTTTAAAGTGCTAAAAGGATCTAGGTAATTACCTTAACAATAGTAGAGTCTTATACCCATCATCAATCTTCACCTCAATATTTTCTAAATCATCAATGATCTTATGAAGTTTTGTCAATTACTCCACTCTAGATTTGTTCTCTAACATTCAAAATGTATAATATTTGTTGTTTCATATACAACTTATGAGTCAAATACTTGGTCATATACAATGATTAAAGCTTTAACTACATCGAATTTACATTTTTCTCCTTAGCGACTTTTCTTAAAACTTTATCGCTGAGGCATAAGATAATGATACTTTTGGTCTTATCCAGTATATCAGTCTTCTCTACTTGTGTTAGAGTGAGTGCATGCATTATTGTCTCTCCCTTTAATGCTTATACACATTTAATTGCTTGCGTGCATATTCAATTTCCACAATCTAAAATTGTCTCTGGAAAATTTCTTAATATCCCATTTAGAGCTTATGGTTCACACTTGTAAACTTAATTCCTTTGCCCAACAATGGATACCAATTATTGTGAAATTAAAAATTTCAACCACATCAAGACCTTCGTGTTGAAAATCTAACAATACTATTAATTTCATTGAGAATAATGATGAGTGGGGCAAAGGAAAATGAAAGTCAACAAAATAACCTCAAGAAACTAAATAACTTTCCAAACAGTGTAAGCAAATCCACAACAATTAAAGGAAGATGAAAGATGAATACACTATGTTTATCCAATTTGGACAAATCGATATACTCTAGAGGAAAAAGCAGTTCTCTGATTCAATGTACTTCCAAAAGTTGTTATTTAAACGAGTTACAAAAAAATAGTATCCCAAGTTCTCAATAACAAACCCTATTTCTCCCAATTGTTTTTAAATATCTATATATGAATAATAAAAGGTTTGTCAAATTCCATGAACTGCAATAAATTTCTATATTTATCTTTCTAACTAGGATTATACCATGTATTTCTCTCTCTCTTCACTAATAAAAGTTATACAAATACATATTATATTTATTGAAAGCCTACATATCAAAATGAGTATAAAACACATCCCATTACTGAACAGATCCCGCAAACTGAATCGATCCAACTTGATACTCGTCCAGACCACCACTGCCTATATGTCACAACCACACCGCTGACCCACCACAGCCCCGCCACCATTGTGTTGCCATACCATTGCTATGTGACCACCACCATCACTAGGAACCATCACAACTTTTGACTTTCATCCGTTTGGTGACAACAGCGGCTTCCCCGTTGAACCTTTTTGAATTAATATAGTTGTCTTTCCATATTCTTTGATTTGTAACAGTCTTAAAACATTTTTTTTATCTTTATGACTTAATATTTTAATGAACACTTTCATGACTGACCTAACCTTTTTACAAGCTTAAAACCACTCATAAAAGTGAGGTCTTTAAAATATATTAAATTTTTAATTTTTGTAATTACCAAGAGTTTATCTCTACTAAGAAGTCGAAGTTCATTCATGACAAAAACATATTGGACGAAATTCGCATGTTGAACGAAGTGTTGGATTTGGCTAAGAGAGAGCGTAAGATTTCCTTGGTTTTGAAGGTGGACTACGAGAAAGCTTATGACAACGTTAGTTGGAATTACCTGAGATTTATGTTCAACAAGATGGCTTTTAGTACTAATTGGATTAGGTGGATGGAGGTTTGCATCTTTAATAGTTCTATGTTGGTGAGTGTGAATGGTAGTACGATAGAGGACTTTAAGGTGGAGAAAGGTTTGCGTCAAGGAGATCCAATATATCCATTCTTTTTTGTTATCTTAATGAAAGGCCTAACCATGCTTATGGATAAAGTTGTGGAAGTTGGAGAGTTTGGGGATTTTCAACTTGGTGATCGGGGCATAGCGAATATTATCCAATTTGGTGACGACACAACCATTTTCGGCAATAGGGGCAGTGATAATTTATGGAGCATAAAGGCCATTCTTAGAGGCTTCGAGTTAATGTCATGTTTTAAAATTAATTTCTTTAAAAGCAACATTTACGACATCAATTTATGTGATTGGAGTCTGAGTGCTTCTTCTTCATTCTTAGCTTGTGGTATCAAGTATTTGCCTTTTAAATTTCTAGGGGTTATGGTGGAAGACAATTCTAGAAAGGAGTTCATTAGAAGGACATGGTTAGGAAATTAAGGAATAAGCTATCTAAGTGGAGTGAGAGGTTTATTTCATTGGGGGAGAGTGGTTCTGATTAATTTGGTTCTTAGTTCAATACATATTTATACGTTATCGCTCTATAAAGCTCAGACAAATGTGGTTAAAAAAATTAGGAGGATTTAAAGTAGGTTCTTGTGAAGAAGGGTTAAGAATAAAAGGACTATCCATTGGGTTAGTTAGAGTACAATTTCTAAAGAGAAGAAGTGGATGAGCCTAGGTATTAAGGATATTGAAAGCATGAATAAGGTTCTTTTGTTGAAATGGAAGTGGATGATCATAATAGAGGAGAATGCTTTATAGAGAGATTTGTTGAGTTACAACTACAATAATCTGGCTATTAAGATGTTCATTGGTGACAAAAGGGTGTTATCGAAAGCGAAATCAATTTAGTGGAGAGGTTGGTGGACTCTATGGTTGGTTCAAATAGTTCTTTATTCTTTGAACTAGTTTTGTGCAGGGCTAGAAATGAGAGAAATTCTTCTTTTTGGTTTAGCAATTGGCTTGGAAATTAATCTTTGAAGGATGTGTTCCCGAAGTTTTTTACGGAGGTTGTGTATCCTTTTATGAGTCTTTCTGAAGCCAGGGGTTAGGAGGAAGGTCATTGGAGCTGGAATTTTAATTATGTGTTGGTAAATTCATAGGACAGTGCTAGTATTTCCTTGGTTGAGTTTCATGATCTGCTGTCGAATTTTGATATTATGAAGGCAGTGGACTTGTTCGCGTGGACTAAGGAGGCGGAGGATGAGTTTAAAGTCAATTCTTGTGCAACTGTTATCAATAATAAGAGTGGATAAATGGTGGTGTCGGGTGGAGTGCGTGATGCTCTTTCTTTCCTTTGGAATATGAAAGTTCTATCAAATGTTAAGTTGTTCGGGTGGAAATTTTTGTTAGAGAGACTTCCAACTAAAGACCAACTAGGGAGAAAATGTGTCATGGTGAATGACCGGGAGAAGTGATGTGTCTTCTATTTTAAGGAAGAGGAATCTATTGAACATTTGTTTGACTGTTGCGTTGTGTCAAGAAGAATTTGGGATAAGGTTAGTAGTTGGCTTGACGAAACATTGGCTCTTTCTAATGAGGAAGTGAGATATTTCCTTTTCTACTTTTATAAGGTCATTGATAAATATGAAAGATTAGCAGTGGAGATGATTTGGCTAGCAAGAGTATGGAATTTATGACGGATGCAAAATGCTATAACATTCAATGTCAAGATTTTCAGTTTTGATGATTGTATGTCAACTATTATTTGTGGCATAAAAGTGATTTAGTTATGCTAACATTTCTTATCCTTGAAAATATTTGTCTCTGAATTAGAGAACTTTTTATAATCGATCACGTGGTAATTTAATAATATCATTGGTTATTAAAAATAAGAAGAAAAAAAACTAAACATGAAATATGAATGATTTTTTACCAACTCCGCAATAAAAATATACATAAATTTTATATATTTACAATAAAATAAACTTTTGAAAGAAATGGGTCCAAAATTTTAAGATCTACAACTATTTGCTTGAGTCGCTTATCCTTGGATCATCTTGAACACTTTTATAAAAAGGATGAAATTGAAAAGTGTCAATTTTAAATCATAGAAAATAATAATAATAACAATAAGAGCTGATATCCATGATGTTTGTATTGCATCTTATTATCCACACATTCCACGCTTTTGGGACGACAATTAACTTGTCTTGCAAGTTGCACAATCAAATTTACTTGGGATATTTATATGATTATGTAACTAGCGCTTATTATATCATAATATATTTTGGTACATATTATTGTTATTATATCATAATGTTAGCGTACGTATCAGACCAACCTTTTGCTTAAGGCATACGAAACTTCAAATATATTCTCTTTTAGAATATAGTTTCAAAAATGTACATGTTATATTGATTAGTTTATGAGGTTTCAAAAACTATATATAGCTTCAGATGAAAATATCGAATGGAATTTCTTTCTACACCTACTACTCTTCTTCAAAATTTGTTTCGAAAAATTTAAGATATTTATATAATTCGAATATGAATATGTATTTTAAAATATATATATATATATATATATATATATATATATATATATATATATATATATATATATATATATATATATATATATATATATATATATATATATATATATATATATATATATATATATATATATATATATATATATATATATATATATATTATAACATGTATATTCGAATACACCTTATTTTTTTACAAAATAAAATTTGAATATACATATATGAATTTTAATCTATTATAAAAATTTAAAGTTACAAAAGTCAAATAAAATACCTATAAAAAATTTCAAAAATATTAAAAATGGAAAATAAATCAAATAAAATAGAAAAAAAAGAAATTTAGGGTTTTTAGGCTGGGGTCCTTTATTTTGTTTTAAAATAGGAGATTTTAATCCGTGATTTTTTTGAATAAAACGACACTAAAATCTTAATTCATAGTCGATTTTTCTGAAAATTAAATTTTTTTACATTAGATCGCAGAAATATCAGAGACACGTGAATACAAGACCTAGAACACCAAAATTGTTTAATTATATTTTATTATAAAATATATTAATTTTTACATTTCAACATTATAATGAAAATTTTAATTATTGCAGGTTTAATTTCATATCACAAATTTATAATTTAGGATGATAATTTAATTATAAATTTAATTTAATCTTTATGGATAATAATTCAATTTATATTATAATTATATTATAAATAAATATATTTTTAAAATAAAATTAAAATAAATTTAGAATATTAGATTATTTTGCATATATGAAAGAGTCTATTTTTCATTTTCAGATATGTGCTTGAGAAATTCTCAGTATCAAATTCAAATTTACGGCAAAAAGGGAAAAATAAATAGAAAGCTTTTTTCATTTAGTTAGAAACTAGTAGCACTTTCTATAATCAATTGGACAAGTGAAATGATACCGACCAAACAATTAACGTTGTTGGAGGAGAAGAAGGTACGAGACAAACACTAATCAACTCCTCCAACACCTCATAGCTCACCGTACCATTGATTTCACACCAACCATAACTATCTATCCATCCTAACACCTTATGCTCATTGTTCTAACATGAGACAAACCATGAATACATTACGGGTACGATCCAACAACATAAAATGACAGAGATTGAATTTGATAAATGAATTGTGTGTTCTTTATTGCATGAGAAAAAAAGTCATTACATGAAGAATGTAGAGGAGTAATATGTTGAAAAGTCAAATCTAACAAAGAAGAACTACACGATAAATATTTAGTATGAGACTCAATTTAGAAAAATTAATGCATCTTTAAAGTGAGAGTTATTAAATTCTTAGGTTTCTATTTGATTAGAGAGACAGAACTCGGATAAATTTGAAGTAATCATTTAAGATGAAGTACCAACAACAATGAAAAAGGTAATGAAGTTAAACGAGATATTCACAATCCTATATATATTCATCTTGAGTTTGACTTAGCACACATTATTGTTTTACAAATTACTAATGAAAGAAACGCGTTTTGAGTGGACTCCGGAGTGCAAGTAGGTGTTTGCATCTCTCTAGACAACTTTATCAACCCTGTTAGTTCTGTGATTTGCAGCAATTTTGATAAAACACTCTGTTCAGGAAACGCCATGAACAATGCCTTAATATGTGAAGTAAAATGTATCAGCAGTTTTTAAGAAAATGTCAAAACAGATGTCCTAACATGTGTTAGAGAACTGAACTAGTTTTTCAGTTTAGAAATTCTAGGAGTTAGTTTGTTTAAGTTGTTTGCTCGAAGTAAGCAAGATTATGTAAAGCTCTGTTGCAATATTTTTGGAGAGCTTTTATCCTACTTTCATGGAGAAAGTGGTGGGAAACGTTGAATACTCATGTGAAGTAAATTATGGGTCAAGCCCTAGTAGTTATTCGTATAAAAAGAAAGCTAACCCTACCTGCAGAGTTAGCCACATTGAAGGAAGCCATGCATATTGTTTTTAGAGTTTAAGGTTTTAGTCTGTGTTAATTGTTATTTGTGAGTCACTCCTGTATTCTTTAATACTTGAGCTGGACGTTAGTAGAATTGTAATTTGTTAATCACCCATAAGCTTTGAAGCAAGGATGGTGATGTGTCTTTGAAGTGTGTCTTCAAGTCTTTGTTATTGTTTTTATCACGGTGTGTGATTGAGGGGAGTGAGAGGGGTTTCTCATATCTAAGAGGTTCTTAGGTAGAAGTGTCATTGGGTAGTGATTAAGTGAGGAGTTGTAAACGGGGGAGTTTAACTCTAAATTAATACTGCTGATAGTGAACTTCATCCCTGTCTTGGTAGCCTCCAAACGTAAGTGTGATTGCACCGAACTGGGTGAACAATTTGCTTGTGTCATTTTTAATTTACTGCGTGTAGCATTCTGTTATTCTTTGTTCAGCATACAAATATTAGTATCGTGACATCACCTTTGACATCTCATATCTGATACCATAATTTCAATTGGTATCAGAGCAGGCATCCTGCTCTGTCTCTAGGTGAGATCTAGAGAAGATACTTTTTGGTACTATAGACAAGGAAGGAGGATTTGTGAACAGACCACCCATTCTAGATGGAACTAACTATGATCTCTGGAAACCACGTATGGTGGAATTTTTAAAGTCCTTGGACAACCGAGCTTGGTAGGTTGTTTTAAAAGGATGGACTCATCCTGTCATTATAGGGGAAAACAATTAGCCCACTAGTGTATTCAAGCCTGAAGAAACCTGGTCTAAGGAAGAAGATGAACTTGCTCTTATAAATTCTAAAGCTTTGAATGCCATCTTCAATGGGATTGATATGAACATCTTCAGATTGGTAAATACCTGTGAAGTTGCTAAAGATGCTTGGCAAATTCTCAAAGCTACTCATGAAGGCACTTCCAAGGTAAAGTTCTCAAGACTGTAGGTGCTAACCACCAAGTTTGAAAACTTGAGAATGAAGAAAGATGAGAGTATCCAAGACTTTCACATAAATATTCTAGAGATAGCCAACACATGCAATGTCTTAGGAGAAAAAAATACCAGAGGAGAATCTGGTAAGGAAGATTCTCAGGTCTCTCCCCAAGAGATTTGACATGAAAGTGACTGCTGTAGAAGAAGCTCGAGAAATTAACAACATGAGAGTGGATGAACTCATTGGATCTCTCCAAACATTTGAATTAGGCATTAATGATATAGTTGAGAAGAAGAACAAAAGTATAGCTTTTGTGTCTAATACTGAAGGCAGAGAAGAGGAATGTGATCTGGACACTGAGGAAGGACTATCCAATACTATAGTGTTTCTTGGAATATAATTCAATAAAGTGCTAAAGAAAATGGAAGAAAAATCAAGATCAAATGTCAAGAACATCTCATATGACATCAGCAGAACAAATGACTTTGGGAGAAAAGCATGAGCAAAAGAAAGATTCACTCAATGTGGAGGAGTATAATGTCACGAATGTGAAGGATTTGGTCATATTAAAGCTGAATGTTCAACATTCCTCAAGAGACAAAATAAAAGTCTGGTTGTATCCTGGTCTGATGAGGATTCTGAAAGTGATGTGGAAGAAGAATCTGTCAAATATGTAACGGCTCTGACTGGTACATACATATCTGATGAGGATCCAAGTGAAGATGAGCTAACATTTGAAGAATTGGTTGCTTCCTACAAGGAGCTATGTATCAGAAGTGTTTAAGTGTGTCAGGATGGGGAGAAACAAAAGAAGCTCATAGTTCAACTAAAAGATGAGCAGAAAGAGCATCTGGAAACTATCTCCAAGCTGGAGAATGAAGTAACCTTGCTAAAATCTGATCTTGACAAAATGTCCAAATCTGTCAGAATGATAAATAGTATATCTGACACACTGGATCAAATTCTTCAAGAAGGGAGAGTGACAGGGGATATGATTGGTCTAGGATTCAATGAAACAAAGGAACTACTTTCAGACCTCACTCAAATCCAGACCAAACCAAAGATGTCGAACCAAATGTATCAACATCATAGAAGAGGTAACTTCAGGCAATCCAAAAGAAGATTTTAGCGCTGGAGATGTCATTACTATGGACTCTATGGACACATAAAGCCCTTTTGTTTCAAGTTGTATGGTTATCCTAATCCTACACCTCAATCCGAGTTAACTTAGACTAGTATAAATGACAAGAAATAATGGATTCCCAAAGCTGATGTTTCCTGTTTTATAGCACATAGATATATCACTGTCCTAGCCAAAGAGGGTTGGTACTTTGATAGTGGATTCTCAAGACATATGACATGGATCAAGAACCTGCTGGTGAATATCAGATCACATCTAACCGGTTGTGTTACTTTTGCAGACGGAGTCAAAGGTGAAATCAAGGGGGTTGGAAAGATAAATTGTCCTGGGATTTCAAGTTTTGAAGATGTGCTACTTGTTAAAGGTTTGAAAACTAATCTAATTAGTATTAGTCAACTGTGTGATCAAGGGTTCAAGGTAAACATCACACAGGCTGAATACATTATTACAAATGAGAAAAGTGAAGTTGTTATGAAAGGAGTGAGATCTAATGACAATTGTTATCTGTGGGTACCCCCAAGACACAAGTCCTTTCACATGTGTTGATCACATAAATGCTGAAAGTAGGTGTTATCAAGAGGATTGGATGAAGCATATGGTGACTGAACGCAATGATACATGGAATGTCATGACATCATACAACATTGATAAAAACATTAATGTTCAGTTTGTTGAAGACAAGACTGTTGCCTTGGAACATGCAAACACTGAGACACAATTAGTTGAAACTCACTCAAAGGTATCGAATTATAATCAATTTGGAAGTCCGAGAGGAAAATGAGGGGTCTGCATACTTGAGGAATTGTAGCAATTAAAGGTGTGTGGGAATGTCATGAAAGGGCTTATTTTTTCAAAGTGTCACTTAATACCGTGTGAACATGCTATTCAAGATATAAATAGTCCATACCAAGTGAAATCATTTCAAATACATCCCACACGCAATACAAACTATGTGCCCTACAGTACCCTCATCTCCCACCTCCGAAAAGGAAATTTTCGTCTCGCTATTTTCAAAAACTTTAACATGTCTCAACATGATGAATCTGCTCCTAACAAGGTCAATCCACCCTCATCAAGCTCTGAAATCAACCATGAAAACATCTCTCCTGATGAAGTTCTAGACGTGGCTCCGCTGACCATGATTCAGTGCCTGAAACGAGACCAAAGAAGCTTCGCACATTCCATGCAAGAAGATCAAGAGAAGCTTCAGTCCATGTTGTAGGTAATGTCCTTAATCCTTCTACCGATGACTTAGAACAAGACATAGTTGATGTTGATAGGAGTATTAAGAGTATAGTAGCTAGGGTTTTAAATGAAGTTCTTCCTGTACGTGGGATTTCGATTCCTCTCTCCCATATACCTGTTGAGGCTGCTCCTCAAGATCCTAATGAACCATTTGCAAATGCTGAAGAAAACACTAAAGGTAATCTTGGAAAGTTTGATAAGTCTGTTCTTGGAGATGCTATGTTTGATGTTGAGACATTCCATGTGAGGGAAGCATTTCCTTCCAAAAAAGATGCTACAAGCCCAAAGGAAACAAAGGGCAAGATGAATGAAGAATTTGTAGATGTGGATGAATTGTCTGATAATGAATTGATTATTAATGTGAATCATGAGATTGTAAAAAATATGAAAACAAGAAAAGGTAAGGTTGTGGTTACCAATACTCCTCCCAAGAGCGGCAAGAAGAAGGTCATGTATGGACCTCCAAAATCCTGGAGCAAGGTTGTTCTCTCCTCTAGCAAAAGGAAGGCTAGGTCTATGTCAGACTCATATTATGATGTTGAAGATGATGTCCAGGACATCACTCTTGTGAAGAAGTATGTGATTAAAAGGCCATATGACAATGTGCCTGATGCTCCTACTGATAACATCTCATTCCACTCCACTAACTATGTCACGAGATGGAAATATATATATCAAAGGAGAATTGCTCTTGAGAGAGAATTAGGAAAAGATGCCTTGGAGTACAAGGAAATTATGGAACTTATATTTGTTGTTGGATTAATGAAGACAGTGACCAAGCTTGCTAAGTGTTATTAGGTGCTGGTCAAGGAGTTTATTGTCAACATCCTTGAAGACTGTGCTGTTATTAACAGATACCTAGGAAGAAGTGAGGAAGAGTAGTGTGAGTTGGAAGTAACGGATAATCAAGTTTGCAAAACCATCATTGCAAATCAAGTGAATGCATGTCCTGTTAAGGAAAAGCTATATGTTGGCACATAAGTGTCAAGTATGCCATATTGCACGGGATTGGAGTTGTTAACTGGATTCTCACAAATCACACCTCAACTATTTCAGTTGGGCTGGGAAAATTTATTTGTGATTGTTATACCCTAAAATTTTTCCTCCTAATTCTCAAGTAAATTCACATCTTCATACTCAAGAATTTCTCAAGGGTTGACCAGATGAGCCCTCACCTAAGAAATCAACCCCACAACTAGGGTTTTGATTATCTCAAGTTAAAGATTGTTTCTATTTCCTCAAGTGATCATCGTACCTCCTAATATGTCTCAAGGTATCACCATGTCAAGTTTCAAGCCTCATAACTCAAGTTTGCTCAATCAATTACTCAGATGATTAAGAATAAATTGTATAGGACAAAAAAGTCAATTATGGCCAACATATAGTCAAATTTCATCATTTTTGGTCAACATCAAGATGTTGAAGTCACATTCATCATTTGATCAAGGGTTGATCATGATTCATCAAGAAAACTCAATATTTGATCAAAAGTCAAAGTTTCTAAATTAGGGTTTTTTGATAAAAAAAAGTCAACAGAACTTTGACCAGATATAACTTTCACATACTTTATCAGAAATTTTTCCACCAAATACCATTTTGAATAGAATTCAATTCTCTACAACTTTGTGTCTCACAAGCTTCGGTAAAAAATGCTTCATTTGAGAGTTATGAATCAAGACATTATAGGTCCTTCTAAAAGTCAACAAAAGTAATCTTTTTCCAAAGAAGTGTACATGAACATGGAAGCTTCAATAAAGATGAAACCAAAGGGAGTGTTTAGAGGACATCTTGATATTACTAAAAAGTCCAAGAACACTTAAAAATGTTGAAAATTGAGCAAGATATAACTTGTGCAAGTTTGAAATTTTTGAAGAAGTGCATGAAGGGAAATACAACAAATTCAATTTTTTTTCCAAATGGGCCATGGTTTTTATAGTCTGGACTTATTTCTAAGATAGTCCATGACTTCCAAGACCAATTGCACACCTCTCTTCAATTTATTTTTTCTTATTTTGGAATTTATTCACTTAAATCCAATTTTAATTAAAATAAAATGCCAAAAATCAAATTAATAAATGCAAGGCTAGATATTTATCATTCTTGAGGTCCAAGCAAACATAAATAGCTGGCCAATATCGTACAAGGCTTGATTGAGGTAAATTTGGAAGCTTTTGATGCAAATTTGAAAGATTGGAAAATCAAATATTTTCTATTCAATGCAATATATTTTCTTCATAACTCTTGACCTAATTATCTTGCCCTATATATACACAAGATATTCAGACAACAAGGACACGAATTCTGGCAGCCAAAAGCTAGGGTTTTGCTTCAAAAATATCAAAGAAACTTGCAACATTGAGTTTCAATTTCCAGCCATCCACAAGCAATTCCAAGTGTCCATTCTTGTTCCTGAGGTATTGTAGGGTAAGTATAAGTCCATAACCATGGCCAAACATGTTTGAATCGTGCATACCATGAACTCCAATTGCATTGTATTCATGAATCTCGATTTTTTATTCTTATCATGTTTTAATGTGAACTAGCCATGTTGATGAGTTCCTGAGATGTAATAGAATATGTTTGATCCATCGTTTGCAAGGTTTAGTGGCCAAATCGTGACTTGCCATTGCTAGGGCATAACAAACGGAAACTTTTGTATCCCTATTTACAGACACTTTCAGGCTAAACCAAGACCACCATTGAACTCGCAGCCCTTGATTTAGGGGGATAGGGTCCTTCTGGTTTATTTTATTTGCTTTGTTTTGCAGATTTACAAAAACAAGATCGTCAGAGAAGACGATCAGAGCTAGGGCTCCGGCGTTCCCCAGACCCTCTGACCTTTAACCAATGACATGGTTGGCTCGTTCGAAATCGGAGGGTCCCACGCACGTGTTTGTTTGAAAGTTAGAAATCATGGGTTAAATTTCACTTATATATTTATGAATGCATCTAAATTAATGGATGTATCACCACTTTAGTGGTTCAACATGCGCGCGCTAAGTCTCTTTCTCTCTAAGGGTGTGGTTTCGATCCATGCCTTTTGCAATTTTTCTAACATTTTCTGATTTCCATAGGTTTTCACATATATACCATTGGAAGCGTGGTCTAGACACAACAAGCAGATGACGTGGTGGTCATGTTTTGGCTCAATAACCACAGGGTCCTGGGTTTAAACCCTGGCAGGACCAAATTTATTTTTTACCACTTGTTTCACTAACCCTTTTTTTCTTATTTCTTATTTTTCAAATCATTTTAATTTTCTTTCAAAAAAAATTTCACCACTAATAAAAAACCCTAAAAATATTTTAATTTTAGATTTAGGTTAATAAAATGTTTAATTAATTTCAGACACAAAAATATTTTATTTTTTCTTTCAATAGTTCTTTATAGGTACCCAATATTCTTTTGTCCTTTTGGGCTAGTTCCTTTCTCAACCCACACTTTTTAACACTAGGTGTACGAAATGTTTTAATATAACATGCATTAGTTATATGACCTTTACAATTGCAATAAAAACAAGTATATGTTATGTTAGATATTTTAGTTTTATGATCGTATAAATAATTCTTGTTATATGTCTTTCTATGTTTTATATTATGACCTACTTTTATAGATTGAACATTGTTACAAGCATTGCTCGAGAATGTTTTATTTGACGAGAATTTTCAAATTTATAATATCCTAGTCCACTTTTATCATTAACATATCTCCTTTTTGAGTTGGTATAAATCTTTGGTGTGACGTCCCTTAACCTTAAGGAACTTACAACACCTTCCAAGCTCGTGTCTCATAACACCCGCATATGGAGTGAGAGGCGTACACATGTAAATAGAGAACCTCATTCCATATATGCTCGTTACAATTGTTCAGGGGTGTGAAGCTCTCCATATTTTTTCCTCTTTTCTTAAACATTATATTGTCCATGACGAGTGAAGTGTAAATAATTTTCATGGATGTTACCATCATAGGGTTGCATATTTGAAAGTACCAGAGAAAATCTTGCATTTTAGAAAATCAGAAGCTCCTATGATGACCATCTACATGTTGATGAAGATGACAAGCTCATAGGGATTGCTACACCTATCAAACTTTGCCAAGAAGGTAGGTTTGAAGCCTTCACGGATAGGTGCTTCCTATATCTTGTCTAAGAGGGGAAATGGGTCTAACACCTTTGTTCCTTCTAGAGGGATGACCTTTTGTCAGTGTTGCTGAATGTTAAGGACATTATCATCAATAACTTGGTTTTGGTGGTACAATTCGTCTATGGCAGCACACATCTTTTCACTAATGTTAGAATTATTTATACCTCCAATATCCTCTTGGGTGGGAACTTGTTTCCTCCTAGCAACCATGATTTAAAGCAGATATGGGTAAGAGTAAAGATTTTAGTGAGTGTGGAAGTGGTGGAATAATGGAAGTGTGGCCCATGTTAGTTTATCAGGGGCCTACGATAAGCACCAATGTACTTGCTAAAAAATACAAATGTATGGTACCCTTATTGTAGCAGGGATGGCCAGAGGTTATAAGGATTTTTGATGGTTTAGATGATTCCATGGTGGTGAAAAGCCCTATTTATGGGTGCTTTCTATGCGGTGAGAGCTAGCTCACGTGGAGTTAGAAGCTTTGTACTCTGGGAGTATTTTCTGTGTATTCAAAGTGTCCATCATCAACCCTAAGGTTGAGACATTTATAGAGGTTTATGCACCTGGATATGAGGACTCCTAAAAAACAGTAATTGCTCCACATTGACCAAGGAAGTTGTTGACTACCTACTACTCAGGGGATCGTGACAAAGACTTCTTGCATATGCGACTATAGGATATATAGACGTCATTCTCCATGTTTCTCACTAGAGAGAGCCACATACTAAGCGAGGGCTACATCTTGGCGATAAATTCAAGGGAAGACGTTTGATGAGGGTTTACTTGTATTGCCTATTGCAAGCCTTTACAAATATATCAATATAGTTGACTAGAGCGTTCATAATGCAATAGAAAGGATCTGATGGAATAGATGATTGGTGGTGTGTTCGTAGGAGTTTATGGTACTACGATGTTATTATATGGTACGGTGGAGTGTGGGTGTACTTGCTAGTTTAACACTCTAAAGCCCAAGTCAATAAAGCTAGAGGGGCAATAATTAAGGCAACAACTTTGATCGTAAGATCAGTGTTGCAATGGGCGACCAATTAAGTTGCTTTGGAAGCTACCATTATTGAATGAGAAAATGAACGACAATCTAATCAGTTGACAAGAGAGGTTGCGAAGTAACAAAATGATATGATGAATTTGATGATGAATTTGTTAGAATTAGAAACTAGTTCTCACAAACAATTCCAATGTGGAATAGAAGATTGACGGTGTGTTGATAGAAATTTCCATAAAGCTTTCCAATACTACAATGTTAGTCTCAAGTACGGTGGAACAAAAGTATACTTGCAAGATTAATACTCTAAAGTTTAAGTCAATAACGTTATTGAGGCGTAACTTGCAAGAATGAAGGAAATAATACATATTATAAAACATACCATAATTTATATATGATTGGTGATTGAAACTGCTCCCGACTACTTAAAATGAGCAAATGACTTCACTCTTATCTGCATTCTTATTCTTATGGTGAGAATCCGCATGTTCATTAGTTTTGAATGCAATATGTAAATTGTACTTTTCATTGAGTCAATCATGTTGAATTGCTTAATCAATTTGAAACAAATTTATTAATCATATATCATTAATTAAATCATAAAATAAATACTTTAAAAAATTAAATATTATTTAAAAATTCTAATAATTTTACAAATAAAGAATATTCAACATCATATATGATGATTTCTCATTTAATTTAAACTATACATATATTTTTACCATAAACATATAAAGGTAGTAAATAAATAAAAATACCAATTTTTGAACCTCTTACTATTTTAGTCAAAAATAACATTGAAAAAGTATATTAATGAATAGCCTTAAATTGTTTTAACTACAATATAGCATGTAAGTATATAATATTTTCTTCCAATAAAAACTAGCATATACTACTATATGAATAGTCATTTTTATCTCACCTCCAATAAATCATGATGATTGATAATTAGGTAGAATGTGTTATTTTGATGAAATAGAATAAAATAGAATCTTTGTATTTTATACGACGTCATATATATATGTAATCACCTTTTTCCACATCGCTCACATGTAATAACTAGATGCGAAAAAACTGTATGAACGCATTCGGTTGCACCGCCACGTGTCCCACAACGTTCAACATTCACCGTTAAAAACACTCTCTCTCTCTCTCTCTCTCTCTCTCTTTATTTTTACCTCCTGACTGAGTTAAAATAAAACCCCCCTATAGTTTCTCTCTATCTCACACATATTTTCCGCGAACTCGATCGATCAGCATCGTCACACTCTCTATAGGGGGAAGAAAAGAAAGAAAGAAAAAGCCACCACGAAAACACCAACAATTCCCTCCGAATTTTCCTTATTTTCTTCCTAATCTTAACCACTAATTTTCCTTCTCTTTCGCACCCTTTCCATTCTCATTCCCCACTCTTAATTAGGGTTCCTCTCTTCATTCTATTTTTCAACAAACGCTCTCTTTTTCTATCATCTTTTCGTTTTCAATCCCGATTATCACGACTACAAAAAAAAACAACAAAAAAAATTAGTAGAAAAAATTTCGTTGTTTTGGATTTCGTTTATGGAAGGAAAAAAATACGATTTGTTTTTCTTCATCTGATTCGGTTCGATTACAGTGTTGCTGTTTTCTTTCTTTCTTTTTTTGGTTTTGAATTTCGGTTATTGTTATAATTGGATTCTTCCTCGCAAGAAACTCCGTGAAGTTTTTGGTGCGTTTTTTAGTTTGCTATCCGAAATCGAGGGTTTTCTTGATAGATAGATCTCTTCCATTTTTTTAGTTTTTTGTTTTCCTATTTAGAATCAAAAGGAAAAAAAAAAGAGAAATTGTTGTTTTGATTAGAATTAGAATTAGAATTAGAATCGTTCGTCAAAAAAAATTAGGGTTTGTGGCTGATTGATCTTGTTAGGGTTTGTGAATATATAGATAGGGAAGGAAAATATATGTGATGGCATTGAATTTCTCTCATCGACCTGTTTTTTCGGGTGGTTTGGCGGAGGATAATTTGAGAATGGGGAATGGGTACCGTGTGGAGGGTATTTCTGAGATGAATGGTGGTGGTAGTGGTGGTGATGGATTTGGTAATGGTTGGGGAGATGTTGATAATTGTTTTGATTATGGCAATGATAGATGTGATAGTGCCATTCAGGAATCTGTTTCTAATGATATTATTGATCGTTTGCCTACGGATCCGTTTGGTATGGGGATTGGCACTACCTTCACAGCTATCACTGGATGGCTGGAGGATTTGGATTTTGATTATGGTGGATATGGTGGGTATGATGATTATGGTGGGTATGGTGGGTATGATGATTATGACATTGGTACGAGTGGTGAGAATTACCCTTTGTTTGCTGGGTTGAATTTCATTTGGAACAATGCTGTGAGGTTCCACACATTTACTCCCCAGGGGGGAAATGTGGGTATGGAGGAGAATAGATTTCAAGGGGTGAGTGGATTCTCTGAGTATTCTCAGAGAGAAGTTGGAGAAGCTTCCTGTAGCTTTAGTGCTGAATCTTCTCGTGACATGGATGGCGTAATGGGTTTTGGTCTTGATTTTAAAGACGAGGCTATTGCTAGTGTGTCGAGTGGAATGAACACGAATGATGTGAGTTTCCATGCAGTAGACGAACACTCTCCTCTTTCGGCTATGATCTATTGTCTCCGCTATTTGGGTTTGTCTGATCTTCTTGCGGTTGAGAGAGTATGTAAATATCTGCATTCTACTGTTCGAACGGATACACTTATATGGGAAAGTATCCACGTTGATCAGCCTTTAAACGAAAGGATCACTGATGATGTTCTTTTGGAATTAACCAGTAGGGCTCAAGGTAAACTTCAGTGTCTCAGTTTGGTCGAGTGTTCTAGGATAACTGATGATGGTCTAAGGCGTGTTCTTGAAGTCAATCCCAAAATAACAAAGGTGAGCATTCATTAGCCTATTATATTTATTTTTTGAAGTTCAATTGGAATTTAGATACGGTTCTGTTCATATAGCATGCATTTGTGGAATTGTATATAATAAATATGATATTGCTGTTGATTTGTATTTATTAAATGGTGAATTGGGGACATAATTTACTTTAAACTTCATTGGTTGCCAAATTTTTTTATCAAGTTAGAAGTCGGCAGATCCCGTTTTGAACATTTTGTCCTTAGCATGTCATCCCAGTTAGTTGTTTCCTAAGGGTTTTTTTTTTGTTCCATTACAGAAGTTGTTTTATGGTTATTCTAGATTTTTTTTTCTCTAGGACACTCATGTTTTGATTGATCACATGCCCGATGTAGATGCTTGAAATGCTTCATGTAGAAAATGCAGCTATGATGCTTAGGTACATGGGTGCAGGATACAATATGTTTTTAAAAACAAAGGTACGAGTACGGAGATAAAGAATGAGAATTTATTTTTATAATATAATGTAACATGAAAGAATTAAATTGTTCAATTCACATGAAAACATCACAATAAATATTTAAAATATCAAAATTGTGTTAAGCAATTGACAATAAATGAAATAAAACACGTAAATAATATTTGTATTAATTTATATATGCGAAATCATGGGTTGCCTCATAGGATCATGCGATCCTACATCTCAATCTCCCTCTGGTGTGCTGCAATCCAGGTGGAGTCCGAGGTGGAAAACTCGGCCGAGCTCCACAGCCAGCTCATTCTGAGCTACAATGGCTGCGGTATTTTCTGGAAAAAAAATCCGGATCTGGGTTGGGTTTTAAACCAAAACCCATGTTTGATTATTTAATTAATAAGAACACAATCAGAGTTAAGTATCTTCGCAGCGGTAGGAAAAAAAAGTATCATCTTTGCCTCTAGAGAGAAAAAGAGTATCGCGCTTTTCTGATGAACCCGAATGGTCTTCCTCTGTGATCAAATATTCCTCACTCCGCACCGCTTCCTCCATTCAAACGAGATGTCACCGACTCTCTGCACCGCTACCTCCTTCTTTCAAACATGTCTTCACCGACTCTCTGCACCACTTCCTCCTTTGTTCGAACGAGACGCTGCCACGCCAATTACTGCATGAGGTTTTATGAGTGGATGACATCTTGAATTGTTGTTTTTAGATTGTTTTCATTTTGAACTCGGTTGTTATGGTTATGAATTTATGGTTGTGAGCTTATAAATGATTTAAAAGTTACTTTCTTCATATATATGATGATTTTTGGGCATGCTTATATAATTATCCATATATAAATATATTTTCTACCAGTTGTAGAATCTTACTATTCATGTTACGATCCTCAATTTTCGAATTTTCAATCCTTTACAGAATTTGTGAGGACTCTCTAGTTTTATAACATTGGTATTAATATACGAGGAAACTACAATTTTGACTCTAACATAATGAAAAAAGTGTAGTACATACGGTGTCCGGTAGTTTACCATTTTAGAAGTACTCGTGTTTTAGAGCATTGTAGTAACATTTGTAGGTATTAAATCCCCAATTTGAAGGGAAGGTGTGCAAGAAAAATATATTATAGTTTATAGACTGAGTTGAGGCTCATTATTAATTGTTCCAACTCTTGACTTTGATCCAGTCATGCTTCCTACTGTTCAGATGCATTTGGGTTAAATGAGTCTTTTGCATTTTGATAGATCTTGGCACTTTGAAGTAAGTTTACTAATATTATTGTTAGTTTCATATATAAAGTGATTTAGTGTTGGTATGCTAAGCTTGATAATCACTGATTTTGTCCGCTGTTATAGTATTAATTGCTTTGAGCTGCGAGTACTATTTGATCTCATCGTAAGTCCAGAGTTGTTCATGTCATCGTATCAATATTCTTTACAAATAACTGTGTATTTTTTCCTCTGGTGAATCTATGCAGTTGAGTGTTCCCGGATGTACAAGACTAAGTATTGAAGGTATTGTGGGTATGTTAAAAGCTTACAAAAACACTCTGGGTACTCAAGGGGTGAAGCATTTACACATAGGAGGCCTTTATGGTGTCACACAAAAGCATTTTGAGGAAATAAAGCTCTTATTGAGCACTGACAGTAAACAACAGAAGGATTCCCACACTGACAGTCAACTGCAGGAGCATTCCTACACTGACAGTCAACCGCAGGAGTATTCCCGCGCTGACAGTCAACCGAAGAAGCATTCCAACAAACCACATTACTATTGCCGTTGGAATTTGTATCTGCCCTGCGATGATGATCGGTCCATAGACATTGAAGTTTGTCCCCGATGTGAGAATTTAAGGCTTGTATATGATTGTCCAGCAGAAGGCTGTCAGGGGGTGGTGGGGAATGCCTCTCAGGTGTGCCGGGCTTGCACGCTTTGCATACCGCGGTGTAGTCAGTGTGGCCGGTGCATCAATGACGGCGAGTATGAAGAAACATTTTGTCTGGAATTGCTGTGCTCTCATTGTTCTCATCATTTGTCCAAATTGCTAGGAAAAACAAATGGAAAGGTTGGGCTAATCAGGCCAAGTTCTCCCTAAACAAAGTTAGGTCATATGTTGTAATACATTCTAATACTGAATAACTCTTAAATGAGGAAAAACTTTCCCTTTTGAAGTCATACAAAATGCTGGGTGCTGCTGGACATGCTTGGCATTCTTTTGAAGGGGATTTTCCTGTTGTAGGGAAAGTGAAAATTGATATCGTTTTTGTATCTCTGCTGCTGCTTGAATAACCTGCAGGAATCAAATCAATTACTATGATAATGGATCGCCTACTACATAGTTGCAAAGAGTTTTTATGAGGTGGTACTCTGATTATGGGGCTGCTGTTGGAGGGATATGCTTTGCAATGCAACCTTTCATTGGGCAACTTTCAGATGATATTTCTGATTTAGTTCTATTGTTTTTTCAGTTTGAACTGCCTGATTTCTAGACTGTTGCTTCTTCGTCAATAACATAGGTGATAATTTAGAGTCCAGATTTGCTCCATTTTCTTCATATCATTTATTATCCACCTATAAGAAAGATAAGCTTAATTGATAGATTAGTGAGACTCATAATTGAGATTCAATTATTAAAGTGAGTCATATTAATCTATTAGTTATGTTTATCTCTTATTTAAATGGATAGAAAATGGAAAGTAGATGAATGATATGAATCTGGATTTGGTAATTCACTGTTTTCAGGTTGGGGTTCTATGTAACCCTGTTTACTATTTTTCCCATTTTGCATAAGACAAAAAAAATAAGTGGATGATTTAGTGGTGTACTTGGATCTTTCCGTATTTTGTTTTAGCTTGTATCAAGTGGAACTCATTTGACTGAGGAGCTTTAAATAAAAATATATCTTGTTATTGAGTAGGAAAATAATTATTTGTATATACTTATTTCCCGTTTTTATGTCGTCCCTATGACACCGCTTACAAAGAAAAGTCGATATGATATATATTGATTATTAATGTCTAACCTTGTGGGAGGTAAGTGTTGGTCATCTTTATTTTTATTGGATGGCCGTACTTTTGTTCCCGAACATAGATGTTATAGACCTCCCAAGGAAGTTATTCTTAGCTGTTTGGTTAAATTTATGAACATGTTACTATGCTTCAAGTGTGGGAAAACTTGTTGGGAGCTATTAAAAAACTAGTTGGTTTCTGTTGCCTGAAGAAATGGACAACATAAGGCATAACTTAGATGAAATGGTATAGTTAAAGTAATCCAAAACCCATAGATTACGTTTTCGTTGCCTTGGGTTGTTTGGTTGTAAGCTTTTTGGGTGATACAAGAATATACTTTGACACCAATGAAATGTCATAGGACCCAACGAACCGAAGGAAAGGATACAAGAATTAATTTCTTATTCAAATAAAAACATAGAGTGATTCTGCTATGCTTGCTTGTGTTTGGTGTTTGCATGATGGATTATGTAGTTCACTAGATTCCTCATTTGGTAATACAGTCTAGCTGAAACAAGTTTAGTTTCTTAGTTTTATGGTTTTTTAATCAATAAAATATGATTTAATTCAACAAGTTTAGTTTCTTAGTTGTATGGTTTTTTTAATCAATATAATATGATTTAATTCAAAAAATAGTTATTAAAAGGTGATCACAAGGGATCCAACCACACTAAAGAGCTATTACATCAAGAACCTTGCTATATACTCTCTATACTCACTACTATACCATCCTCTATGAATTATAGCTTCTTTGATGTTATTTACAACTATTTGACTATATCTATCATTTGTTTTTAAATTTGTGAATTTCCAACAAGCATAAACACTTTCAGCGACCACAAGTTTCATCATCCCAACTCTCTTACATTTGCCCCATGCAGTAGTTGATAAGTCAATTTACCTTATCCTTCCAATGAAAAAGGAGTATGGTCAACTTGAATCCACTGTAAAATTTCCATCCAGATCTGCTTCATAACATTACAACCAAACATCAAATGATCAATATTTTCACTATCGTGACAGAAGCAGAAGTTGCATGTCTTATCATTTGCAATATCAAACTTGACAAGTCTTTCTTTGGTAGCAAGTTTTCCGTGGCAAGCCAATCACAGACAGAACAATGCCCTGGGCCTGGCTATATTTCATGCAGTCAGAACATACCAGTTAATAGTATTCTCATTGGCCTGCAAAACTCCCAATATGAACTTGTTTTCCATAATACTCTGGTCCTAATAGCTCTGCATCTCGGTGATTTTTTGTCTAGCTTATAATCCCTTTGATTATCTAAAACGAGTTCTTGTTAACTTCTATAATCATTAAGTCATGCCCTTTTATGAAGTACATGTGCATCCACTTGACCCATAAACGGTCACTCTTCTTTCACAAGTTTCATAACAACTTTATCATAGTGATATTGTTATAAACATCTAAGTCAAGAATATTCAGGCCACCATTGACTTTAGGTTTGCAAACTCTCTTTCAAGCAACATGACTTTTCCTACTCTGAGAGTTTCCACCAGTCTAAATGAAGGTTCTGCAAGCATTGTGGATTTTTTGGATTACTGTCTTTGGAAACGGGAAGCATTGAAGCCAATAATTGGTTATGGAAAAATCTACTGCTTTCGCCAGTTGAACCCTGCCCACATGACACAATAGCTTAGCACTCTAGTTCTTAATTCTGCTCAAGATTTTCTATTATAGGGAAATAATGATTCACTGAAAGCTTCTTACTACTTAAAGGGACTCCAAGGTACCTGAAAGAGAGTTTTCCTTCATTGAAGCCAGTCATACTCAGATATTGCTGCTTGGTAATCTCATCAACAACTCCCAAGTAAACATTGCACTTTGAGGGGTTGACCATAATCCTAGTAGAATTGGAGAATTTCTGCATAGTCTGGATTAGTAATTTCATAAATCCCTTATCACCTCTAGCAAACATCACAATATCATCTACACAAGTCTTTCCATCTTTTCACATTTGAACTATTGGTTAAAATTGGGGTTCTTTTGTATTTTGTATAGTAGCCTACTCACGTATTCCTGACAATAATAAACAGAAATGGTGATATGGGATTACCATGTCAGATTCCTCTCTTGACTTTCATCAACTTGGAATGTTCACTGTGACACTCGTATTTATTTAAATGTTTTAATTAAATATTTTATGTATTTTTCATATATTTGTTGAATAAGTTGTTTGAGTTGATAAGTTGGTGTTCGGATAAATGGTTGATTTAGCCGAGAGAAATTAATATTAGAGAATAATATTAGTTTTTAGTAGAATGTTGATATAATTAGTTGGGCCAAGTTGTGAGAAAGAAATAGCAAATATGGGTGTTAATTGTTAGGCCCATTAGAATATGTGGGTAAGATATAAAAAAAATAAAATAAAATAAAATAAAAAGTGATAGTTACTAGTAGCAAGGAGGAATCTGAAGAAAAACCAGTACGTGGGATTTGGGGAAAAAGAGGAAAACAAGGGTTTGAGAAGAACTGCCGCTCTGAGAAATTGCAACCGGAATCAAAGCGAAATTCGTGTGTATTGTTGTCAATTGATACTATTGTGGATTTTATCTAAAATTAAGAAATTGTGGTGTTGAATTCTTGTTGCCATGTTGATTTGTTGTTAATAAATCTGTGAAAAATAATATTGTGAAAAATAAATCTGTGTAAAATAATAAATTAAATGTAGCAGTAGGTAATCTAGTGTTAGTAAATTAACTATGTCAATATAATAAGACTTGTAGAAGTTAAGTAATAATGGACAACGATAGTACTGAATGCGAATGAAGTCGAAATTAGCCAAATTAGTGAATCAGGCGGTAAAACCAGTTGCTAGGAATTGATTGAAAATTGTTGAGGTGGTTTGTACAAATTGATAGGTAATTGTGGTTGGTTTGTGTAGTTGAAATAATGTCGAGTCCATTGATTTGCAGGTACAACTGAATAAGTTTGATTGTCCCGATTGATGCGCATGTTTGAATTTTAGGTCGAATGAACAATGTTAATTTAAGTTGATGCAATTGATGCATGTTTTAAGTTGTTGTTGTTGTTGTTGATGTTGTTGTATGTCATTCATAACGTTGCATACATTGCATGATTAAGTTGGCCTTGATGGCACCACGTTGAAAATTGAAGGCTTATGCCTTGTTGAATGCCTCGATAAACTGGCAGAGTTTAAGTTGGGAGTTCTACTCTGATGGTACCACATGCATATGCATATGCCTTGTTGATTGTGGTTAATCGTTGTTATAAAGCGGTGAAAATAGTATGAATTCTGATCTAATATATTGATTATCATAAATCTGTTTATATCATTCGATATCTTACCCCTTCTGTTGTGATGTTACCTCTACATGGGCAACGTGCAGGTAACCAAGGAGAGTAGCTGTTACCGTTATTAGTTTGAGTTTGGTGTCATTTTCTCTACTACGTAGCACTCAGGGGGAATGAACGCTTATTTAATTTTGTTGCTATTTGAACTTCAATTATTATTTTGAGAAGTTTGTTTTGGTTTAAAGTTGTTTTATGTTGAGCAAGATGCTAGGAGTTATTTGAGGTTAAAAATTATGAATCCGCTGCATGGTTTTATTTAAGTTGGTTTATTTTGAAGACTAAATAGTTGCTATGAATTTCTCCCTGTTTACATGTGTTATGTATCCGTGATAATAAGTTTTTATGCGGTTGGTTTAAAGTTGAAAATTTGATATCCCATGTTAAGTTGGAATTTGATCACTATGATTCTTGTTTATAGTAGCCTACTCACGTATTCCATGACAATAATAAACAGAAATGGTGATATGGGATCACCATGTCAGATTCCTCTCTTGGCTTTCATCAACTTGGAATGTTCACGATTGATACTGAATATGTAAGAGACAGTGGATACACCAGCCATGATCCATTTCACAAATTGATCAGGTATACCAATCTCTAGGATGATTGTTTCTAGGGCTTTCCAATTAAGCATGTCCTTATTTGAAACTACTGGTGAAATTATTGGATAGAGTATCAATGAAGTCTCCATCGAACGTCTTTTATCTCATGGAGAGAAAGGTAAACGTCGATTAAACCCAAGAGAGAAATCACGGTCTTTCGACCAAGAGATCGGGTAAGGGAGTCAGTTACGTGAGGGGAATGTATTAGCATCCCACACACCCATATTACTCTACGATATCCACTTATATTTTCTATCTAAAGGGTGTGAGTATCTATTTACAACCTATGTCTAAGGTAGAATGAATGAATGCAAAGTATTATGTACAAAAAGAAAGGTTTTTTTAGTGTGTTTGTCGCGGTTGCAAAACTTTAGTGCCTACGTACCCTATTCGTGCAATTGGGGATCAAAGCACTACGTAGTTTTCCTCAAAATTTTGGTGGGTAACAATGTTTTTTATGACAAATTCTATTTCGCATCCTTGCGATTAAGATTGAAATTCGTACTTGGCGTTGCAGCTTATCGAAAGACTCATGCTCGGTCACTCGCACACTTAGCAACTCGCTTAGATTTGAAAGGAACACCCTTATTGAAAAGGTTTTCATAGAAAAAAGGTCTGAAGAAAAAATGATTTGAAATTGGTGGATTATTTTTACTTTGGCGAAAAGATTTAAGTTTATTAACAAGTTTTGAAAATTTGATAAAGAAAAAGTTTTAGTCTTAATATGCAAAATACAAAGCAAAAACATTTAAGGGGAACTATCTAACTCTATCCCTAATGTTATCATACAAAGGTGGCCCTAAGTCAAGGTGAAAGGGAATATCTACCTATGTTAGCATAAATGGATGACTATCCTAATGTCTAAGCTCGAAAGCTACCCTAATTGAGAGGTCCTAGGGAAACTATCCTAATGTCCATCTTGGTTGAAGAACCAAGCGGTCCAAATGAAGGAAGAAAACAAGTGCATTTGCAAAAGCACACAAATAATGCAATGCACAAACAAATGTGGGGAGGGAGAGGGAAAACATGCGAGGCTTTAGTCGAAACAAACAAGCGTCGTGGTTAGATTTAAATGTTTGTACCTTGGCATTGAATTGCCAAGCGGGAGAGTATTTGAATATGAGTATCAGCGCGTTACCGCGAACTCGAAAGAAAGTGTGGAGGGTCAGAAAGATGGACTCTTTCCCACTGGACAACTCGATATGATCTTGGGTACATGTTGAGAGCATCTACTTGCAAATAGTGATCATAGTAACGACACAAACGAGGGACTGCAGGGGTTAATTGTTAACCCACCACTTGCCTTTGATCATTTAGGACTTAATATTGATTTCCATAAAAGGACCTAAAACCATCATCCCACTATACGAGCAAAAATAGTAAACACACCTGCACGAATTCCTACCACACGGGTAGAATTTTAAACACACCATACACAAGTAGCAAACTAAATGCGGAATTTCTCTAAACGGGTCTTTAAATAAACCAGAGGGGTTCCTGACATGACCAGCAACAAAGACCCCCGTCATGCATCTTCATTCCTATTTCTCATGGCCAAGAAAGCGGTAAAAACTCTAATTCTCATGCTCTCTATAAAGCAATAAAAGAATGTGGTAAAAAGGGTATAAAAATTACCGAACAGATATCAATCCGTAATAAGCTATAGCAATAGCGAAGAAACCCGAAAAACTTCATAAACTGCTGACAAGCAATAAAGAAACCCGGTAAGCGTGCATCAAAGAATCAAATAAGCAAGATCGAAATGTGTGGCAGACACATCCAAATATCAATAGAAAACCGGAACCAGATAACCATCCAAGCAATACAGACAAAAAATGTGTACACAACGTATACACAAGTCAATGGATATGTGGCAGACATATCTGAATCAATCAAACACCTGCTCAACGTACATTAACCAATGTACTATGACAAACCAACACGGAATATGTGTGGACACATATTTATAACAAAAATACCTACACAAGATACATTAAACAATGTGCAATGGCAAACGAAATATGTATCAACACCTTTGTATCAAAGAGTACCTGCACAAAATTAATAATGCAAAAACATGGTGCACTAGAATAAAAGATTGTGTGTCGAACGCAAAAATCGGATCATAAAATGATAATCCAAATGAGTTTTTCGATTACATAATCAAGTGATAATTATGTAATCGAAAAACAATCTCAAAGGTACCTTGCACAAGTCATAAAATGTTAGCTAATAGTAAAAAGATATAAACCGAATCAAAGATGTGTTTTTTTTAAAAAATTAAGTCCTTCTAGTTTGCGTCGACCAGAGGGTCGACGCAACACTTCCCGGGCATGCCTGCAGCATGGTCGATGTAAAGGCCAAATGTGTGGACGCAAAAAAGTGAGTTCGACCATTGGGTCATCGTGTAACTTCCTGAATGGCAAAAGTGCAGATTTTTGTGTATTTTTGGAACTTTGAAGCATCATAACTTATGCATCGAGTATCTATTTTGCGCGTGGTTCAAATTGTTAGAAAGCTTGAAATAGTAGAATAATCATGGAAAGATATGGAAATCAAACCGTCAAGCGATCCAACGACAAATTCTCATCGAAGGTTGTGTATCGACGCGTGAATTTGCCATCCGTTTACTTAGAAATCTCAACACGTTTTAACAGATTGGAACGCAAAATTCACATTGATCACACAAACACCATAGCAATGAGAATTTGTGCACTCATGAAATGAGGACAAAACACACATTAACATCCAAGCTCGTCAGCTCAAACGTTTCAACAAACACCCAGCCTACGCATATTTATACATGGTTTTTGTACATGAATCAAGGTTCAACTCTAAGCCTATTCATATGAAAATTAAAGTTTCAATCAATAATTCGATAAACATCGATAAGTAACCACTTGAATAAGCATTTTTCCATGAAAATCAATTAATCAAATAAGTGCTTTTGATCATCCAATTATGGATTTCATCATTATGATCATATCAAATCAAAATTCCTTAGCCTAGTCCATAATCTCAATTCAATTCCTCAACTAAAATCTTGACTAATTATCAATTCTAGAAAAGTGCTTATTCAAGAATCAATTATGCAAAAGTTCTTAAATCAAGAATTCTTACCGTCGAAACAAAGAGGAGAACGAGAAGAAGAGATCACCGATGTCGAAGCGAAGATCGGAGGGGATATAATAAGAGAGAGGGAGGCGTGAAGCTTGGAGAAGAAGAGAGGAAAACTTCAACTCTTGATTAAAACTTGATCGCTTTCTTGAGCTTGACGCGCGTTCTTGAGAAAAATTGGGAAAAACTTGATTTGATTCTTGAGAGAGTTATAGAGAATATAGTGGAGTGTTTATGTTGAAATTTGACCAAATGAAGAATCCCCGCAAATTATGAGAGAAAAATTTGATTTATACTTGGAAATTTGCCTTGAAAGAACTGAAGTCAAAATTGGGTCCAAATTGGCTTTACCTGATTGCTTTTCGTGTACTGTACCCGACCTCGGGATCCGTGCGGAATTTGAAATCGGGTCCAACACGAAAAATATCCTGAACAAAAAATTAATTCGCGTTAACGAAATTTCAGCTTGATCCGACAAAAGGTTAAAGTGATATGAATTTTTGAAGTTTCGGTTGACATTGAGAACATCTAACACATGAAGATTTTTTTTTGCGACACCTGGAAAAAATGCCTCGAACGAGGATCTTATGGTCAAAATCCGAACTCGGGATATGAATGAGAATCGAAACTAACCGAATTTTTGAATATTTGGCACCAGTCCCAATATGATCGGATAAAAATTGAGTGACATGTGATTTTTTTAACATTGCGCATCAGATGAATTGATATCCGGTTCAGCTCAAATACACTTTCAAAGAATAAAATCATGGTCTTTATCTGTAAGGAATAAGCTCTCGGCCCGAGAACGAAAGTCGAAGAGGGTGTCGAGATGGAATTTCGGGCGCCAAAGTCACTCAATTCTAAAGTTCCAGTCAAAATTTATGAATTTTTTAACATCTCCGTGAACACGGTTCAGTCAAAAATTCAGTTTAAATGCTCTTGAAGTATCAATTTTTCGGAGGCTTTCTGCACACAATTAGCTTTTGACCCAAGAATAAAATTTAAAGATAATATCGAGATGGGCTAGCCGGTCAAAAATCATCCAAAAAAACCCAACAGGATAAGAGTTATGAATTTGTGAGTGCCCGAAACGCGTAGAAAATCGAATTCTGCTTCAAAAGAAAATGAACCATCAGAGTTCTTCCTTGATGAATCGGCTTTCAATCTAAACAGATGAAATGGAGAAAATACTGAAATGGTTCCATCTTCTATAGAACCAACCCAAGATAACCTTCTGACCATAAGATCCTAAATTATGCACCCGAACCGCGAAATATCGATTTTTGGTTCGAAATAGTCCGAACTGATCGAAACACACAATTTCTTCTGCAAATTCAGATACTCTTAACCTCATAACCATGAGATAAATGATATACATGTATGTTCATGATAATGGAACTATATTCCAAATAAGATTGAAAAGAAGAGGGTAAATTTTGGGGTACAACAATATGCTTTTTGTAAGTCAAACTGAACCAAGCTCCTAGGAGTGCCATTCTTTCTATCATAACCCTTGATGAGCTCATAAGCCAAAATGATATGATTATGGATCTGTTGACCAGGTATGAAGGAAGCATAGTTGTGACTGATGATTGTACCAATAACTCTATCAAGTGTGGCAGTCAAAATTTTGGAGTACTTTTTGTACACTATGGAACAAATAACAATCTGACTGTAATCTTTAAGATATCTGGCTTCAGAAGTTTTGGGGATAAGTGTGACAAGGGTAATATTGATGTATTGTTAATATATAGTTATATAACATGATTGATGATTTTAGGATGTTAAAATAGTAGAAAAAATAATGTATTGTTGAGTGATTTCGTAGAATAAGTTATTGCCATGTGAATTGGTGTTCATTTGGATTAAAACAATTTTTATGTCCAGGGTAACCGCATGTGCCGACCTATACGAGTTATGTGTCGACACATAACATTTAGAAAATGTGATTTTTTGGCAAATATAACACTATGTGCCGACACATGAAGTCGTATGAGCCGACACATGCAAAACAGACGCTACTGACTTTAAAATGAGAGCACATGTGCTAACCTGTAACGCGTATGTGCCAACACATGCACCCAGAATTTACCCAAATATACTTTTTTTTCCAACATGTATCCATTTTAATTGTGTCAAAACCTTATCCTAATGTATTTTAGTAATAAATGATGATAGAATATAGTAGTAGACTCGTATTTATATGATTTATAAGTTTTACTTGATGTTATGTGCTTAGTTGATGAATTATTGAATGTTGATTTAAGCCCTTGTGTGGTAAATGATGTAGTTGTATAATGAAATGATGAAGATGTTGATTATGTTGTGGGACTTTATACTCTAAATTATGTTGTGGATTCGTTTTCTTTGGTGATGTTTCGAGTGTGATTGTTTATGTTGATATGTTTATGTTGATGATGTTGTTGTTTTATGATTGAGCTTCCATGCATCCTTGTTGTGGGACTTTAAGTTCTAAATTATGTTGTGACCTAGTTTCCTATGGTGATGGTTCGAGTGCTAGTAGATAATTCCTTTATTTGAGGAATTAGTGAAGCATTACATATAGTGATGGTAGAGACTTGTTGTGCGCTAGTTCAAGAGGAACCAAGACACTATGGTGGGGGATCTTGATCATCTGGTGGTGGTTCGGGGAACAAAATGAACCTGCGTGTTCATAATTGATACCAGATTCATTGAGTCAGTGTTGGTTGCATAGAATTTTATGTCGTATTGCATAATATATTTGGTGTTATATGATGTTGTGATACTTGTGAATTGTTAGTACCATGGTTTTTTGTTTCGCTAAATTTTGGTAAAACATGGTTTGTCATAACATGTCTGCTGTTATGTATTTTTAACCAGATGTCGAAGGCAATGTCATGACATCTTGGTCTGGTACAACAAACTATATTATTTGGTATTTCTTAGTAAGATTTGATTTGATTTTCTAAGATTCCTTTTGGATATGTCTCATTTATTTTCGCAAGTTAAGAAGATGTAATTTGGAACAAGTGAATCAAATCTCCACGACATTAAAGTTTCTAAATTTGGTTGTTAAGAGAATTTAGGATACTTGAATTTATGTTCCAAGATTTAAGGAGATATTTTATGTAAAAATAAACGCATGGATCAAGGAATAATTGGACATAGAATTCGAAGCCCATGGATAGCTGACTCTTATAAAAATAAGACCAAGATCTAGGGCAAATTAACTATTTTTTGTTTAGTTAAAAATAAGGGTATAGGTTTTGAAAGTCCATCGTGTTTCTTGTGGTGTAAGTCACCCTTTGTACCTTTTGATACATTGAAGTATGCATAGTATTCTTACTCAGATGCCTTTAGGTAATGAGTTGAGTATTGTTCTCCTCTAAGCTTTTAAGAAAAAAGTTGAGTATTGTTGTTCTTAGTTAAGAGTCTTAACTAAGTTTATTGTAATAAAATAGTAATATTCTATTGGGTTTTATTTTATATAATCATTTTGATTGTGATTGGTTTATAGACTGTCATTGGGGTATTTTATCACTGTGGTGATTGGAAGTGAGATGTTGATTTCTCATATCTAGGAGGTTCCTAGGTAGAATTACCATTGGATAGGAATTAAGTGATAATTTGTAAACTGAGATTGTTTAGGCTTAGAATTAATACTATTGATAGTGGATTTCCTTCCTGACTTGATAATCCCCAGAGTAGTTGAGTTGCACTGAACTGGGTTAATAATTGACAATGTTCTTTATCATTCTATATTTAAATTATCCATATTGTTTCAGTTTGATATTGTTATTCAGTGTGTCTACATATGACATAACATCTTATCTGGCATCATGTTATGATATTGGAAATATCAGTTCAAACATGTTGTGTATTTGTGTTAGAATTACAATTGGCATTAAAGCGAGCACCCTAGTTTGTCTATTGGATGAGCTTCAGAGATATTTCTAGTTACTATTTATCTATGGGAAGGTTATGATGATAACTTTCTTGGATTCTTCGTGACAACTACTGATGGTTATCCAATGCTTCTACAAGCCAACTACAGCTGGTGTTGATATTGCTGCTTTCACAACTACTGATGATTATGTTGATGTTACATCTACTGATTGTAATGATGTTATTGAAGGGTGTTTTGGAAAATTGCTCTATTGAGTCAATAACAACATACGAGGCTTATAAACATTATGGTCCAGTCAACAATGGTTATGGTTAGCCTAGACTGTGTAGTCAAATCTTGGGAAGAGTGGAAGAAAAAGTGTGGCTCTCTCCTATGGGAAGTGGTGGATTGATTATAAAAGTAACTATAATTTCTTGAAAAACACCCTCATTGTATAAATCTCCGTTACAAGCAAGGTAACCTCTCACTCTGAAACCTTTAGGTAATGAGTTGAGTATTGTTCTCCTCTAATCTTTTAAGCAAAAAGTTGAATATTGTTATTATTTAAGAGTCTTAACTAAGTTTATTGTAATCAAAGTGCAATATTTTGTTGGGTTTTCTTTTATACTATCATTTAGGGATGGCAAGCAGACCCAAACCCGCGGGCCCCACCCGCACCAGTCAGCAGGTGAAACCTGTTGGGTTTGGCTTCGGGTTCGGGTGCCACCCGATATTTCGGGTGTGGGTTTGGGATAGCTTAAACCCGCACCCGAAACCCGAAACCACACCCGCTTATATGTTAAATTACATAACTATCCATAAATATATATATATATATATATATATATATATATATATATATATATATATATAAGTATTAAAAATAAAATGTAGGGTTTATTTTTCAAAGAATTAAGTTACATGTTTTATATGTTTTAAGTTTCACATGTTTTTGATGCGGGTTTGGGTTTGGGTGAAAAAACCCGAACCCAAAAGGTGTTATTTTGTCACCCGAATAGCCTTTGGGTTTGGGTTCGGGTTCGGGTGATGATTTCGGGTGCGGGTGTGGGTAGTGTGAAACCCGCACCCGACCCGACCCGTTGCCATCCCTACTATCATTGTGATTGTGATTGGTTTATAGACTGACACTAGGATTGGGACAAGTCTTCTATCACTGTGGTGATTGGAAGTAAGATGGCGATTTCTCATATCTAGGAGGTTCATAGATAGAAGTTTAACCGGGTAGGGATGAAATGGTAAGTTGTAAACTGGAATTGTTTATGCTTTTAATACTACTGATAGTATATTTCCTTCCTGGATTGATATCCCCAAGAGTAGGTGAATTGCACTAAATTGTGTTAACAATTGACGGTGTTATTTATCATTCTGTATTTAAATTTTGCATAATTTTTTAGTTTATTATTTCTATTCAGTCTATCTACAGATGTATTAACATCTCTTCTGACATCACGTTCTAATATTGGAAATATCAGTTCAAACATGTGATTTGTGCAAGAATTACATGAATGTTGTGTGATTATATATAAGCCTTGTGATGGGAGATGCATATAAGTTATTTAAGATGTTTGGATGTTAGTTTATGGTTTATTGAAGTTGTTGAAAGATTGTAAATAATTGATGCAATCTATCTTTTCTTATGTTGTTTATAATTTATTATGATTGTTAGAACAAGATTTTGATATGCGTCCAATCTATATTTTTTGATGATAACAAACATATATTTTGGTAGAAACAATTTTAGTTCTAATAGCTTCATGAAGTGTGCAAATACTATGTTAGAATTCTGGATAGTCTTTATTCATGCAATTCTATGGAACACTAGATGGATAACAAAGAAAAGAATCTCAATGAATTTCTCTAGAAGAGATCGCACTAAAACATCATAAATGCAGCTTAGAAAGCTGGAAATCAGAATCAGAAAGAAGTCAAGAGCAATTAGAAATGAAGATATCATAATTAAAAAGCCTTCTACAATGAAGTTGTTTCTCAAATAAGTTGTGGATTATACATATGAAAACAATGATCCATCATCAGAAGGATTCTAACTCTTCAACAAAGAAAAGTCTTATGGATTATTATCACTCTCACTCTATAAAAAAGACAAAGAATCTAGAAGAATACATTTCCTCAACAATCCTCATCTCATTGATCAGAAATGAAATATACCTTCTAGGAGTAATCATGGATTAGAAGACAATTTTTATCTTTCAAATAGACTGATGTCCATAATTCTGAAGACAAGACTTGTTCTTAAACAATCTAGTGTTTCTATGTTACAACAACATAAGTAGTTTTTGAACTACTCATTCGCTAATCGTCAAAAGAACAAAGACGAGTGATTGATCTCAAGCTTAATGCCTCAGAAACATAAGCATATCATCAGAAGCAATCAAAGGCTCTACGCAGATACGCCCAAGTAAGAAAATAGACAGGGTACATTGTCCAATAAACGGAAATCATGACCTAAGCCACGTGCTACAATGAAAATCAATCATAACCTATCTCAATTGTATTCTTTGGAAAATGGAGAAAATTAGAGAATCATTATAACTCATTAAAAGCGTTTTTTCTTTAACAGATCTTTTCAAAAACATATATAAGAAGACTACAACTGCAATTGAAAATAAAGAGCAAGAAACCGTGATAAAAATAAAAGAAAAAAAGCAACGTGAAACAAAGTTCAAAATAAAATTAAGTTATTGCATGACATTGTTCATCATGAATAAGGCTAAAAATTGTTGTTGCTAGCATTGTGCTCAATGATGAGTGAATATAAAAAGTTCCACAAGAGGAAATATCAAACACATACATCTTGGCGGATTCATGAAGAAGCAAGGAGTCGTTGCTCATTACTTGCTCAACATAGAAGATGAATACCATAAGACTACAAGATGTTGTTGTGTTATCAACATAACATTCAACCTTGTAGAAACATATAAAACACAAGAGTTGTTTCTCAAATTGTGTTATCTCTTAGAAATGTTCATGTAAATTGTTTTTGACATAAGAGTTATTGATTAGATGTATGTCAAAATAATATGTACTTAAATTAGGGGAAATCTGCTTTATGGAGAGCACTCATGTAATCTCTAGAAAAACAATTCTATTTAGAATTGGTGTTTACTCAAGTGACTTTCTAGTCTATATATTTGGGAGGGCTAAGGTATCTTTCTAGACTCTTAGAGGTTTTTGTAATCTTTCAAGATTAGTGAATTAAGTCCTTTTCTAAGGCAATATCACATGAGGAAGGTGGACAAGATGTAGCCTTATTAAGAAGATGAACTTGTATAAAATGAATGTGTTCCTTACTTTCTAGCTTTCCTTTCTCACTCTAAGGCTTCTGAAATTAGTTACAAAAAAGAAAATTAAAATGTTTCTAAAAATCCAATTCACTCCCCCCTTCTTGTGTTTTTATCTACCTTCAATGATTATCCACCCCATTAAGTTTGAATGTTGCATCCACATGGGTAACATGCAGATACTCAGGATTAGATTACGTGGAAGTAGGTGAAAGCTAGCCATTAGAGTCTCCCTTTAGTTTATCATTTTATGTAGTGGAATTATGCTTTCATGTAGTCAAATGCTAATGATATTGTGGAACTGTTATGTGTTATCTATGTTATTTAAGTTGGATTTTAAGACTCAAAGTATGTTGTTGTTTTTTACGTTTAAATTTCTTGGTGATGATTTCACTGCAGTATTTTCAAATGAGTATTGATGTCATATAAACATCATGAACCCGTCTCTTTGAAAAGTCAAATATTTTGTTGTAACTCGTATTATAGAGTTGGATAATTACGTCTTTAAGAAGTGTGACACCCTTGTGTTTTTGTTTTAATTAATTTATTCGTAAGTTATATGTGAATTTAGAAGGGTGTTAGAATAATTATATCAACCATATGAGTTATACTCTCAACGAACCATATTCACACCAGTAACTTATAATTATCTCAACAATATGAAACATATTCAACAGTCACAAATATATATATATATATATATATATATATATATATATATATCTTTATGAACAGTTAACAATATTATCACAAATCATTGATTCATCGGGATTCATTTACGAGTTTACTAGATCGATAATTTTCAGTTTTGAATATAAAAAATTACTATAGATATAATGTCACATTCAGTACAGATTTATGATACATGTATATGATGTACTCAATGTGTCCGAGCCTGTCCCACAGATGTATTAGAAATGATATCTTGTAATTTATGGTTTATCCTATTTTTGCCACAAAAATTATCAAAGTAGTTGTTAACAAATTCACTACCTTGACTGATTCTCAAAGATATAAATTTTAAATCCTTTTAATTTTGGATAAGCTTTGCAAATTTGACAAATGCATTAAAAGTACCTTCTTTCTTAGATAAAATAAAATCCATGTAAATCTTGTGAAGTCATCAACAATGATAAAATCATAATAATTTCTAAATACGGTTTTTCTGATGATAGAGGTTATCAAGAAGAGTTATCCCAAGCCTCATCATAAGAAGATACAAGATTCCAGTGAAGTGCTAAAGACAAAGATACAATGAAAAAACCAGAAGCTTCAAAGTTATGAAAAGGAGAAAGTGTGAAAGCTCGATGAATTTGTGTTGAGTAAGTGTCAGTAAAGATATAAGACTAAATCTCAACTTTACTAAGGCAAATTACATACGCACTTTCAACTCTTTGAAAAGCCTATCTTATTTCATGAAAATTACCTAAAAATATTTTAAAAGCCTAACTAATTTATTAGAAAATCGTATAATCGATCTGAAGTATGTTTTACAAAAGGATATTTGATTATGCCTAAACACTAGTTTATTATTTCACTTTGTAATGCCTAAAATCAATTAGAGTCGTCTCTTAATGATTGACAACAACTAGAAATCAAAATATCTTATTTTGAAGGTAAAATAATTGATTATGCCATTGGGATAATTGATTATGAGTATTGGAAAATCCATGGATTATTTTTATATTTGAGCCGCCTTTTGTCCTATAAATAGAAGATTCATTTCTCACACAATAAAAAACGTATTTTAAGACCTCTCTCTCTCTCTGAAATTTTATTACTAAGTTAAAAATCTATTGTTTGATTGTTAAGATACAAGTAAAACCTCAGTTTGATTGTAGAGGTGCGTTTGTAGTTAAAACTCACATTCGATTAGTGAACTCTCATTTTGTTGTGGATGACTCCTTAGTAAAAACTTTGTGAAAAAATTCTGCCAAAAACTCACATCATAGTTGAAACTCTGAATAAGGAATTCTTGAAGAAAAAAAAAAAGAATAAGTCACTTTATTATATCAAACCTATATAATTCGGGTGCCTTTCTCTCATTTGTTAACTCTTTACTTTCTAGTCATTTATTTATGCTACAATTAAGTAATCAAGGGTGTTAAAAGTTATAGTGCACCATTTGTTGCATAAGTTGATACCACTCAAGAGGTTTTATTCAAGCCCTTCCAAAAGCATAACACCGTCTATATTTTGGAGGGATTTCCCATAACATTTTATCTTAAGATCATATCCCAATTGTTGTCCCGTAGGTAACATATCCACACTCTTTTTTAATGAAGTCAGTGAATATAAAAGTATCCATTGTCACGTGCCTAGAGATTTTGAGGCTGACTTTAGTTTTCACTTTAGAGATTTGAGCTTTTCAAGAAAATTAGGATAAAATTCACAGTTCCTAGTCCATCTAGATTTCATAATTGGGAGATTCATATTGTTAACAAGGGCTGAATGCTCAATTTTTAAAGAAAGTAAAATGTATTTAAGCTTATAACTTCACCTTCCAAAGTTCTAATGGTTCTTCTTTGGGTAGCTAGCTTCTTGAAAGCCTTCAATGCTTAAATATACATATCTTGAAAACTGGTTTCCTCATATGAAGGAGCAGAGTCAGAATCAATGTAACTTACAGTCACTTACCTCGTAGTTTTTGTGTGTGTCCCATGAGACATAAGTGTGTGACCTCTTCAATGTGTGTTCACTTCAATATTGCAGCTCTTTGCAATTTTAAATAGTTTCACTTTGGCAGATTACAAGAGTGCCAAAGGCAGTACAAAGAATAAGACCAGATTACACTATTGAATCAATTCAATTTCTTACTACCTTACAAGTTACAAAAGTAAACCAGAAGAATCAGGTAAAAAATTCAACATGACCTGCAATTTCTCTGCATATTAGCTTTGATTCACTAGCTAATTTGATGCTTTTCGCAATCGCTAAACCAGTCAATTTGTGAGTAGAAGCCGGCTTATAAGACTCCACCTGTTCTTCACACCCCAGCAACAAAGCTTCTCTCGCCGGAACCACATTTTCCCACCAAAACTCTCTAAGAATCCCATGTATTATATCCCAATATCCACGCTCCCTAACGACACGAAATATAGTGCTTCCATTCGGCGTCCAACAATACAAATCAACCCATTCAAAATCCATAATCTCCATTTGACCTTGAACTTGAGGCATGTAATAGAACGGCATTGTTGACCACGGCAAACCCTTCTCAGGCTTACCCTTATTATAAGGACACTTAACTTCCAATATCCCCGTACCCAAAACACCATCCGGTGAAGCACCAAGCCAATCATAAGACTTCTCCGAATGAACCGCAAAACCCATCGACGTCACCTCCCGACCCGTTATCTTCTTATAATTCTCAACCGCCACCGTCTCATTCAACATCCCCCACGCCATTGCGTTTCTCTGAGAAGCTTGAATGATTTGTGACTCAGAAGCAAACACTTTCTCGTGCCAGAGCTCGGAACGGCGCACACCTTTCCAAAAACCTAACGCGGTACTAAACGTGCTCGTTGTTAGTTTGTCCTTACGAAGGGCGAACCACTCGTCGGAACGTTGCGGGACATCGGCGGGCGAAGCAAATGCTGTAAATGTAGGGGACTGATTTAAAGAAGGTGTTGATGTAGTAGTAGTACCTATAGATAAATGTCTACAATTTTGTTTCCCATATTTAATTCTCGTAGGAAATGCTTTGTGAAGAAAGCCACTGAATTTAAAGACGTTGGAATTGCATGTTGCTGATGATATCCTCATATCCATTCATTCAAGAATTAATCAGGTGAATGAGGTACCAAACTACCAGAAATAACGGATTCAATTAAAAGAGGAACAACAATAACGAAGTAAAAATGCATTAACTAGTTCTATGTTATAAATCTTAAGCTAGGTTAAAATAAATTCGAAAGAAGTGAAAATGAAGCGGAAAACCTGGGAGAGTTTGTAACTGTTTCTATAGGAATACGAAGAGCTCCGACTGGGTTTTCCGGCAGGTTCAGGTCGGCGCGGCGCCTATCCAATCCAGTCCAACTTGTTTCGGAGGGCAAAGCGGATGGACAGCGGTGATGGGTGTCTTCAAAACCAAGTGGGTTGGGCTTCGGTTTATAATGTTTTTTTTTAATAAATAAAAAAACACAGATAGAATGGAAGTAGGATTTCGAGAAATTATATTGCCACCGGCAATTTTATATATATCATCCTTCAAGTATGACTCTTTTATCAAATCATTTCTCAATATATTGGATTTTTTAAGATTAGTGGTTCCTTATTGGAAATTTCATATAAATATCATAAATTTTGTTAAATTGTCAAATTTTTACCGTATCTGATGCAATACATTGAAATTTTAAATTTTCGATACCGGATATTTTAAATTTTTGATGTGTTGCATCAGTTAAAATAAATACAAAAAATTTAAAATATCTGGTGTATGAAAATACAGGATATTTTAAATTTCCGATGTGTTTCAACAGTTCAAAAAATTATCGAAAATTTGAAATTTCCGATATACGAAAAATATCGGAAATTTCAAATTTTCGGCAATACTGAGACTTGATTTTTTCATTTTTTTTTTTACTTTTACTTGAATAAAATACATGGTAAAATAGCGAACCGACTTAATATATAAATAGAATAAATATCATACATATATGCATTACAAAAAAAACTACAATCACTTTCTAGTCAATACTTCTCAATATTTGAAACGACACGCATATGTTGATTCCCATTTTTTTTGCAGCATCACAATAATTCTCACTCCAACATTTAGTGACAGGAGGCAATGGACAACGGGGTTTCAATTTTATCTGAACCCAATGATTATCGTCGACAAAACCAACAACAATGATTATATGACGACTCGTGTACGGGGGTGGAGCTATGAGAAGTGGAAAAATGTTATGTTAAGTTTCATAGAAAGGGAAACAAATACAACACTATGTCTAGAAGCAATAGGGTAACACATATCTGGTTTCCGTTGTATTTCATCTGCATCATAAAATGCATCTTGCCCTATCCTAATGCAGATGAAATACAATGGAAACCATAATTTCCATCATCCTCAACATCAATGATGTCATCGATGTATGGATGAAAGAAAGTAGGAAATTGTGACAATTACTCGTCTTTTGAAGATTTGATAGAAGGTTGCTTACCAACCGGCATGGTTGACGATTGACTCCCATTATGTACATGATCTCTTCGTAGTCTGACTCCCATGCGAAGCATCAACATATTCCCACTAACTTGGATCATGATGCATATCATTTTCCCCACCTTTTATACTCTTCTTAACTCCTCTATTTGGCTTGTATTTCACTGGTGGATGACGCATTGAAGTTGTGGATGGATAGGTTAAATCACAAAGTTTTTTCTTCAACACCCTTTGACCCACAATATCCAGAGTACTGAAATATCTCTTTAACTTTCTGCACTCCTCTTCTAAATCTCACTTGCTCTCGTCAGGACTCACATCATATTCTGAAATGTCAATTTCGTCCAAAACACATGAATTGTTTCCAAAGGTATAGGTGTGAATAGAATTTGGAAACCGACAAGCTGACACGCACATAGTAACCCATGTGTTGTTCTAATGTAACAGTCACATCTCTCCTTGTTTGACGATACTTTTTGAAACGACACTCTTATGGAACCTATCTGCAACTTCAACATTAGGTTCATAGCATCCCTCTTCGACACAAATCACCAAGACTTATAATCAACATGTTCTTCATTCGCCAATGTGCAGACTCCACCCTAGAAATCATGAACACATTATATAAACAGCTCACAAATTAATTTCTAGACAAACATATTTTCGGTTAGATCAATATATTTGTTTGTTGTTGTGTTCCCTAAATGAGGGACTCTATTATTCCATGCAACAACAAATATTTCTTTATATGGTGTTAACCATGTTTCTTTCACATACTCGACAAATGATGGAATATAACCACATATACTCTCGAAGTGGTTGAGATGTACATCAAACTCGTCTTCTGTATTTGAATACATCATATTGTTCCATTGATCCATGACATGTTCTTGTCTTTCTGATTTCACATACTCTTTACATTTCATGCTCACGTTTTTTGAAATATGGAACGTACATAGCAAATGAGAAACACATGGATACACATAATCAATGGCATTCATTAATGCAAGTTCCCGGTCCATCACCATAACATTTGGTAGAAATTTATCAGAATAAAACAACTCTTTGAGCTTCTGTAGAGCCTATGTGAAGTTTTCCTCCCTTTCATGTTCCAAATAGGCAAAAGCAACTAAAAACGTCAATTTTGTTGATGTAACACCAATAATCTTAAGTAGTGGTAGCCAGTACCTACATGATTAAAATGCACATTCAACAACCAGCTCACTCAACATATTTTTAAGATGGGAGAAGTAAAATTAAAATTCTTACCTATTTACTTTGTACGTGCAAACAAAAATCAACACCAGAGAAAACATATTCAACAACTTTACAGAGTCAGGGTGTGTCCAGAAGATATCAGCCACAATATCTAAATTCTCTCTATTTCTAGTCTAACACATGTATTTCTCATGGTGAACAAGGTTCAATAACATTTGCATTTTTGTCATTGCACCTCTCTTGCCCATTTTGTATGTTGCTCTACCTCGGCATACCTGGGTAATACTCGTGAAATTTTCTAGGTCTTTGTCTTTTAAAGCAGACACAATGTACCTTGGTGTCATGCTGTATTTCGTCATATCATTCACAAACTTTCTTTCATCCTCTTTTAGATGGCCCAATATGTCATGACATACCAAATCTTTATCTAGTTTATGATTGTGCATCCCACATCTAACCATCACCTTCCAACTGATACCACTTGGAACAAATCTCAGCCTAAATGGGCATCTAAGCTTCATAGTATAATTTCCATATGAAGGGGTCGCGGATTCATTTTTCTATTTGTAATTCCCTCCTCTATCACAATCCATAATCAATTTATCCTTCCTTCCTCGCAGTCAATTAGCAGAATCAGACTGAATTATAACAACAGCAATACCATGAGTTTTTCCAATTGATCGTACCCATTCCAGAACCTTATCTCGTGATTTAAAAATCTGACAATTACAATAACATATAATTAGAAAACTTTGACAATTTATCTGTGATGAAGTACTGTGTAAGATCAGTACATGAATCCGTGAAGAAGCTGAAGCTGCCGATTCATGACCGCAAAGATATACAACTTCATCTGCCATACCAAAAATTTTAGGTATAACAGAAATTTCCGATATAGGTTTTCTACCAGAAATTTGTGAAATTTACGGTACGTGTGATAAATTTTGTAAAATTTACCGGATTTTTTAAATTTCCGGTAAATCGAAACCTGAATTTATGGTAAGTGCCAAAAACAGGTACCAAAAATTTGCTCTGTAGTACTGGGAGTTTCAGTTTTTATGATTTTGGCAACTGTAATTTTTTTTGACAAAAGATAAAAGATTTGAGTAAATAGTGAAGTGGACATTTTAGGAATAATTAAATATGGGGATGGCATGTATAAAACAGGGGTTGGCAAGAAACATTCTCTAGGTTCTTGGAGAATTTAACTTACCACACTCTAGGGTTGATCCTTACACCCCTTTTTTTGTGTTGTTACGAAAATATTTTTTTATAAAAATCAGAAATTTTGAAAAATATAGGTTGTAATCGATAATTTAAGGAGATTATCGAAAAATTTCCATAACTTTCATAGGTGCATTTTCCAAGTTACGAAATATTATTTTTTTGGGTGATTTCGAAGGTGTATTACCGAAGTTAAAAAATTTTATTTTTTTGCATGTTTCGGAAAATACACTTTTGAAACAACTCATTATTTTCTTACAAAATATGGTGTTTTTTGATCTCTGAATCTTTGCATCTAATTTAAAGATGGGATAAATTCAGAGATGTATTTCCGAAGATATCCAATTGTATAGAATTATAATTATTAAACTTTTGATACCCAAAATAAATATTAAAGTTTTACGAGAATCCAACATTTTTCTAGCACTATTTTTAGATAGCAGACGGTTATCAAATATAATTAGGATCAAAACTAATTTTAATTCTATTTAAAGATCATTAATTGATAAGAAATACATAAACAAATTGAAAATCATTTTTATTATAAATACAATGCCACATACAATTCAATCATTTAAGTATAAATTTTTACAAAAATCCATAAACAAATAAATTAAGCACCTTTTAAAAAATATATTGCAGTTTATAAAGAAATTTTTACAAATTTTAAAAGATTTTTTGTTAAGGCCCAATTCTTTGTAAGATTATCTAGCCCATGAGTGTTTATTGTTATGTTTTTTAAACCTATAGAAACACGTAAGTTTTTTTTTGTCTAGCAAACAATGTGGGACTTCAACTGGATGTTACCAAAGTTATATGTTAGTTAGTTAGTATGTTACTGTTCTTGCGCCTTCTCTTTTACCTTGGCTATTCAAGTTAGCTTATGTCAAACCTGTATCATTTCCAATACATCTGCTATTTGATGTTTAACATTATGGAGTTTATTAACTCGTGTAATGTTCAACACTATTGCTTACACAACTGTATTGTTAATTCAAGGTTTAAAAAGTTCTGGTGAAGGCTCACTATGGCTGCTGAACTTGCAGAGAAATTGAAAACTTCATTTAAAAAATCATTGACACATGTGTCATAACTATTTGAGGAAATGCTATAAGGAAACTGTAGGATATGTTACATGAAATGCTATAGCAGATAACAACATCAAACTTGCATCATGTCTTAGTGTCTCCATCATGCAATTTTTTACCAATATATATGCAATTGCTTACATACAGATGTTAAAAAAAAATAGAGTTTTAATTTAATATGTGATTTTAAAAATGTATTTTATGTAGAGCAGTCAAATAAGTTTAATTTTTCACAATTCATATTTTTTGTTCCACTAAAACTCCATTTTATTGAGTCCCATATTAATAAAAAAAATTTTAGACCCCATAATTTTAGGTCCTTTAATTAATGTGTTATTTTTAGGTCCTGTTGAGGGGGTCATTAATTTTTAGGTCCTGTTGAGGGGGTTTTATTCTGTTTTAATAATTTTATTTTTAAATAATCTTTCACTAATTCTTTTGTTTCTTATTGAGAAAAAATATTTAAAAAAAAAAAAAAAAAAAGTTTTTCCGTTAATAATATAACTGAATATTTTTTTTTTAAAACAAAACTGAAACATTTTTTTAAAAAACTTAAATATTATTTTTTTGAAAAAAACAGATTTATTTTTAAAAAATGAAACTTTTTTTTTTAAAACTGGAAAAGAAATATTTTTTCGAAAAAAATTGAAAAAAAAAAAAACTGGAAATATTAAAAAAAATGTTTTTTCTTTTTAAAAAACTGAAAAAAAAATCGAATTTTTTTCATAAATTTTTTTTTTTTTTGAAAAACTGAAAAAAAAATTGGAAATTTTAAAAAAAAATATTTATTTTGAAAAACTGACATTTATTTTTAAAAATAAATGTTTTTTTTCTTCTGAAAAACTGAAAAAATAATATTTTTTTCAAATAAAAACTGGAATTTTTTTTTTAAAAAAAAAACTAAGAAAAAATAGTGGAAATTTCTTTTTAAAAACTGAAAAAAAAATATAAAAAGTAGAATTTTTTTTAAATAAATGTTTTTTTCTGAAAAATTGAAGAAATTTTTTTTTGAAAAAAAAACTGAAAAATTTTAAATAAAAAAATATTTTTCTTTTTATAAAAATTGAATTTTCTATTAACATTGTTCACTCTAGGTACAGAGTAATGCTTAAATTTATATTGAGAATTGATAGTAAATTATTGGAATTTAAATGTAAATTATTGAAATTGTTTTTTTTTATAGAAAAAAATATTATTTTATAAAAAAACAGTTTTTATAATTTTTTAAATATTTTATATTTTAAGAATATTATTTTTTTAAAAGAAATTATTAATTTTTGATTTGGGGCCTTGAGCCCTTCTAAATTTATGGGTCTTATATTTTTGGGCCTATATATTTTGGGGTTCATTATTCTTAAATTTTTTTAGACCCCCTCAATAAGTGGGCTAGGGCTCAAATTTTTTAGGCCCTTAAATTGACACCTCTAATTTTATGTTATAAAATTTTATTGATATAAGTTATTAGAGATAAATTACCCTCAAATTTTTAAGGGATAGTCAAAAGTTTATCAAATATTTTTTATTTACTTTTAATATGCACTCAAACCATTATTATTTAAGAGAAAAAAATAGTATATACATTGATAATATAAAATATTTTTATATTATCAATTAATTAGGAGTATGTGTTCAATTAAATTATATTTTTAATTTAAAAATATTAATATAACACAGCATATAATTTTGTTACTAATATTAAACTACCTTTAACCTAATTATTTAAATTTGTGACTAAGTATTGCTACATAGGTTTTGAAAACATACATGAAGTGGATAGCAACTAGCCACCATAAAGACAGGTGGTTGAGAATTTCTGAGCTTATATGTTATTTAGTCTATAATAATTTCATTATGTCGACATTATGACTTACTACACCATAGGAGTCCAAAACCGAACACAGACAGGATAAGAGCATTCTGTTTTTGATATGGAGGACAATAACAATTTACGTTGGTTTTTTCTTCTTCGGTTGATACATCATCATCTCAATTTCATTGTCATCAATAACTTTGGATTCTCCTAGTCATTGATTATGCCTCGTCTACTCTCCACGTGATGGAATTTCTTTAAACAACTCGTCAAATAATGACAGCTAATTCAAAAAATTTATAATATTTAATTTTTTCTCTTTCATAACTTTTATAAGTTATATGTGCTGCCTAAATGCATTTTATTTAGACCTGTAACTAAGCGAAGTGTTCCTCTGATTTGCATTATTAAAGGAAGATAATCCACTTCAGAGAATAAAAGCAACACTAGAGCATAGATAGAATAGTCGCATACATACTTAAGATAGGTCCTTATATAAACACTAAATTATTATTTTATTCTTACTATATTACGTCTAATCCATAGGAAACCATGTTATTCTAAGTCATAGAATAAAAATCATGAGATAAAACCTAACAAAATTATAAAGCAAGCTATAGTGTAAAGTCAAATGAACAATTCATTCTAATGTACACACTATTCTAACACTATTCTAACAATTATTAATTTTCGCACTATCTTAACCATCAAAGTGTTTATAGATGAACTTTTTCTATTTGACGCATTACAAATAATATTGAATAAGATCACAGTTGTTCTAAAACATGTCAAGACATCTTTCTCTAAACAAACACACAATAAATAAGATAAATGATTATCACAATTCAAAAAAATAAAAAACACATAAGATTGTTAATCTAGTTCGGTGTACCACAACACCTATTCTAGGAGCTACCAAGTCAGGGATCAAGTTAATTAAAATAGTATCAATCCGAAACTAAACTCTCTCATTTACAACTTCTCACTTAATCACTACCCTTGTTTAACTTCATCCAAAGACTCACCTAAGTACGAGACCCTTCTCAAATCCTTTCCAATCACAACCAATGATCAAACAATTCTAAACACTTAGAAAATCACATAAGTCACACTTCAAAGACACACAATCATTCACTGCTTAAAAACTTTGGAATGATTGACAAAACTTACAACACAAATATAGTCCTACTCTTTTATCAACATGATAATCGAGAGACTCGCAATTAAACACACAAACCCTAATAAACACACGGTAAGTTCTACATGATGCTAGGGCAAAAAGCCTTCTGTTTATAGTCTTCAATAAACTGGATTTGGACTTCCTATAACCCGTTGGATATCACACAGGCGCTGCATAAGCAACTCCACAATTATAGGACATCAATCATTCAATTTCTCGATTATCTCTATAATTAGAAACTAACAATTCTCCATCAAATCAGCTTGAATCTTTTTCAATCTTCAACATGTGCGCCATATATGATTTCATAATATTCATAGAATATTCTGCACCTGAAATAAACTAAAACATCCAATAATTCAGTTGTACAAATACACGATGTCGAATGAACCTTCATAGAACATCGCATTCAACATGTTACTCAAGTTGATAGAACATCTTCATTCAACATGTCTAAACTAAGTTAGTTTTACCAAACATAATGCCAATACCAGAAAATAGAGAATTAACAATCTCCTCATTTGACTTATTTTGGCTAAAATAACTTAGTACATCTTCCACACAGAAATAACAGTAGCTCAATTTTGAGAGGCACCTCAAACACATAGTCAGACAGAGACACAACAACGGAAGTCATTTCAATATTTGAACATAAATCAAACACACACAAATCTCAGAGCAACATCTAGTGGAAGCTACTTAACACAATACACAAGAGAATACCAAATTCTCAACATGTAAGAACATCATGTCCGACAACTCTTCACTACAGTATGGACCAGGAACCTTGTTGAATTTGTTAAACACCATTTTGACAATACTTCAGACAATAATATCTTTGTTTATGCACAGTATACCCAAGACAGAAACATTGGGTCTTGTAGTCATTTGGTGTACACAACCTACATCTTTATGAACAACCAACATACTCTCCCTCAATTTCGAGAACTCGGAACGCAGAGCACAAGAGTGTTCAAAAATTCATATCACAAGACACAAGTAAAATCTAAAAAAGATGATATGAGATAAACTAATTCCCTTATACAACATCCTTCCAGCACCAGAAGCAAATTCTAGACCTACAAAAAAAATAGAACCAAGACCCCTCTTTGATTGTTGCACCCAAGAGTAGAAGCAACAACACACAACAACACTTACTCTTATCTTAATCCCTATACAAATGTTACTATTTTCTCTTTTCTCCCCCTTTTTAGCCAAAATAAGACTAAACAGATCCAAAATGAGAATAACAATAAAGGGCAAGACAAGCAGATTGTAATAAGCCTTCAAGAAGTACTCCCTAGCCTTGTTTGTAACGACACATCTAGTCAATACAATAGTTTTAAGAAAGTAAAGTCCTCCTTGATAATAGTGAACCATTATATCTTCTCAAGCCTTGACTGTAGCGATGTTCCAACATCTGATATAACTTCTCCAAATAAAGGCAACATTTAGTCACGTGACACTAGATATATGCATTCAGTCCACTAGACCCTACACTCAACCTTTAGTACGACAATTCCATATCTTCCCTTCAGTGGGATTTGCTATACACATGATAATCAACATACCACATCCTTTGAACATATATTATGACATCTGGTTGAGCTTTGAAGGATTTAACACTTTCAAGGACATTGAGAGATCAAACTATCCCCAAAAAAAATAGATCCATTAACACCGCCTCCACCTTCCAAAAAATACTTTATCAGCTTCTGAAGTCTTAAAATGTTGAGACAATGTCCCAACTCTAGCTTTAACAATGGAAATTTTCACAATGAGCCTGCCATTGTACTTTCCAACATAACAAGAATGACAAAACTACTCCATCATAAATCACTTGTAAAAGATGTATTCTTCATATTAGTGCTCTACCTTTCTCCATTGTCCTCAGATAATAGCATTTCCTTTTGAAAAAAAGAAGATTACTCAAAAACAATAGACAAATATGAATTTCTCAAAAACAAATATCATAACATTTTTAGGACATCTTTCACAGTCACAATCTTCCATTAGCAATAGTAGTATAGGCATACTATAGCCATGAAACATAACAGATATGATCGTCCCCGGATAATCATCCACTCATTTCCTCGATCAAAAAGCTTCCTACAATCATTGATTCGGTCATACATAGTAGAAATGACATCCCTAGCTTTACTTGTCATCACCTCAGAAATAATCTTCTTCAAATCATACCAACTCAGGGATCTTCTGTTCCACTATCTGACAGCTTTCACCATAGCAACCTAAAGGAACGATAATGAATTTGTTGCATTCCTCCTCATCTGTAATTGCTACAAGTCCTTATGAGATTTTTCATTGATAGTGCTTGAAAGAGCATCAACAATTACACCATCATATATTTTCTTATTAACACTGCCAACCTGCTTCAGTTCTATTAGTGCCATATGAAGAGTTTCCATTATTTTGGAAGTAATCTGATGATGCACCTTATGAGAAGATATCTTAGTTTTCTTCCTATATTCAACATCAATTTTGCTCTTCAAGAGTTTGGATATACCCTCGTGAAGTTGGGTGGCCCAAGGTATAAATCTCTTGGCTATTTGTAATGAACTTGAGCAAAAAACAAAGTGGGATAGCCAAAGAGTAAGGAAATCAATATGCTTATACTCTGATACTTCCTCAGATTGGTCAACATATTGGTCGTAAATATCTTTACTAAATCTAGCTTGAGTAAAAGTAAAATTAGGCATAATTCTTCTAATGAGAGCATAGTGGAAAGTATACCCATTAGGTAGAAGGCTAGTATTGGCTTCCACGTATATGAGATTTGGGGTAGTCATTCCACAATGCAATTGATAAGTATTGGTCAAACCCTCCCAAAAGCATATGGTTGCAATTAACATGTTATAGTTGTACCTATGGCCAATTATAGACAATTGGATTAGGTCGAATATCCCTTATTGTTTCCAGATGCTTTCCTTATTTTTATTGACTTTATATAACAAATGGAGGTAATTCACATTGTAGGTAGTCGGTGCAACGCAAAAAATACAGTGGGACAAACTCGTGAAATCTAATTCATAAGCCTTGTTATTAAATACATGGGGTTTAGTATGAGGGTAACAAGGGGAAAACTCCTTCACCTTTTTGGGTTTTGATGAAGATTAGGGGAATGGATCCATAAAAACATGGGTGTAATTTGAAACGAAAAAAAGTATAAGTAATTGAGAAGCCTAAATCTTTGCTTTTTCTTTCTCCATTTGAGGTCCAAGAACATATTTTGTGCCATTATTGAGAGTAGGTTCTTAAAGAGTGAAAGCATTTGGGATTGAAGTTGAAATTTTGTTGTTTATAGTAGACTCCGTTGTACGGAGGTTGGAGAAGCTTGAAGTTTTGAAGAAGGCAAAATTTATGAAAAAAGGAAAAAGAGAAAAAAAGAAGGAGTTGAAGAGGTATATATCGATGGAAACATCTTTCATTTTTTCTCTTGAAAAATAATCAAGTGTCATTTTAAAATTGGACTCTTGGTACACTAGAGAGTGAAAGGTATTTAAAAAATAAATTTCTTTTATTAGGATTTAAGTCTGTGGCCCACAACGGCCTAGGAATTTGGAACGTGATGATGGTAGTTCTGCATGCACGTCTTGAAGTGGTGGTATGGTAAAGTTAGTCATGATGATAATGAAGCGTGCAAGCTATTGAGAATAATGTCGAAAGGTTACTAAAAATATCACATTTCTTCCGAGTTGAAGACATGATCTAAAGTGGCATTTTTTTGGGGGGCGGGGGGGCATCTGTTAGCCTATGATTTTTGACTCTGGGTAAACTCACTAAGCATGGTCTGGAAGAGTCTCAGGAACAAATCCATAAGATCATAACCACTCTTTCTTCGAAACAAGTTTCAATTCTTGTATAAATTATATAGTTGAATGGTGATTTCGACATACTAACATGGTGAGTTCAACTCATTTGCCAAGCTTTAGAACTTAGTAAATTTGCTAGTCCTTTAGACATTTCAACATTACATTATGATTTCGATGTTGAGGTTTTCAAACGGAAGTAATTAGAGGTTGGTACAATCTTTTTGCAAATAGTTAACAATTTTTCATAAATATTTTAGAGATCAAGATACGTGGAAACACATCCGAGGTTTGGAACACGCATATCAGGGTACATGTTAAACACGATAGAAGTATTTGTTGTCGACGGTTACCAATATATTAGTACACAAACATACTTCTTGTATAAATTAACGGTCCATAATTCTTATATGAAATTCTTACAAAACTCAAAGTACCAAAGTTACATAGAGAAACGAGACCGAGAGAAACATGTATGAATTTACACACCATTTCCTATTTTTTTAATCAAAGCAATGCAATTTTATCTTTCACGTTGTTGTTCTTGAGTTGTTTCATTTATTTAAACGTTTTAAACGTTTTACATCATTTTCTACTGGAATGTAATTTGTTCTTATTCCATTTGTCAATCATTAAAACTTAATCTACCATACACTTTTTAAAAACTTAAAGATTTGTGCATAATATATTCTAGGATTTTTTTGAGTTTGATCATGTAAGTGAACGAAAATTTGTAGTTTAATTTACTAAAAATATCATTAAACAAGTATGCTCATATTTAAATATATAATTAGATCAATAAATTAACTTTTAGAAGTCTGCAAATCTTAACTCAACAGACATAAATTAATATTGATAGATTAAACGTTTATCGTACCTGGATCAAACGATCGTCGGTGGCCTACAAATATGTTGGCTTTCTATTGTGATGAAAGAAAGTTGGGGGGTACCTGCAAGGCACACTGATGCCAAAGTGAGGTTCTGAGTAAAACATAAGTAGATGTTGAGATAATGAATGAATTTTTGACCCTATAGTGAAATAGGATAATCATAACCCTCATCGCTGGGCCAAGGTCTCCATGTTGGACTGGGTGAGCAGACACAAAATAAAGACTGCCATGACCTACATGTGTAGTGGAGGCCAGCGCATGGTCTCCATCCTAGGTCAATTGTCCCGAAATATCAAGGAAGTGGTGGATGCGGCCTTTTTGAGGTCAAGAAGACTCCGCGATATTCAGAGAGACGTTGGTTGTGTGCCTACAGGGAAGAGACGTCACGTCGGGCACGTAGGAGAAACATCCTCGACAAGTAAGTGGTGGAGATGTCTCCGACGGGCACGTGGAGGAGAGGTCCTCGACTGGGACATAGAGGGGACGTCTTCCAACCATTACATGGGCCAACGTAGTGAGCCTTCTTAACAACCGATTAGAGTTGGATCTTGCCCGACAGAGGATAAAGCGCATGTCTAGTCTAGCAAACATCTTATTAGACATCTTATCCAACGCACTGACTTTGGATTGAACTTTGCATGACATTTAGACCGAATGCAGAACCAATCTAAAACAAACATCACAAACATCATCATCATAATTTAAACTCTAACACTCAGAATTAAGTATACGAGTTTCTAATAATTATTATTCCATCTATCAATAAAAGAAATCTTAACCTTGAGAAAAATTGTGAATGATGGTTATTGATTTACTATTAAACTTGAGAAAAATTGTGAATGAAGTTTATTGATTTAATGGTAAAGAAAATGTCACAAAAGCCCCACATAACTATCTTAAAGATTCTCTTTTGTATTGGTCCATCATTTTCTGCAGTTACAAATTTACCGCATTCACGTGTTTTATATTAGAATTGTTTAATTTTGAACCAATTATCAGAAATAAATTTATATAGTATGGAATGTGTGGATACGGTGAATTGGGAATGAAAGGGACCTTATCTATCTCATATCGTAATGGGTTTGCCTTGTGTCAAGCATATCGTGACATAACAACAAAAAGAGAATTTCTATATGGATCTTAAAAATCAAAGAAGTACTCATAGGCCTATTACCTATACGAATTGAAGAGCCATGATTTGTTGTTTCGAATCATCCTAAGAAACTTTCCTTTTACCAAGAATATGTTTGGTCCCACGAGGCACGCATGAGTTGAATGTGGAGGACACGCGTCAATGTCCAACAAACACATGCTCATTCACCGTGTCGACCAATTACAACGTGAAATCCACACACCATTGCTCTCCAAATCACTTCTTAGCTTTTGTATTTTTCTCTTAACTCAATCTTATAAAAGATTTTATGTTAAGAAATAAGAATTCATTGTGATGGATAAGATTATAGGAATACAGTTGTTGAATAAATCCACAGAGAAAAAAGCACAGAAAAGAGTAGAGGAGCATCACAAACCCATGTGGCATGTCATGTGGGGAGTGAGCATCACAATTCAGAATAGGTTTTGCCATAGTGGTAGTAAAAGTTATCAACGTTTTTAACTTTTCCTACAACACCCATTACACGCAAACAGATAAGGATTCCGTCACAGGTTGGCAAGGTTATGTCCAAAACACTGACAGGCAAGACTACAAGACAAGGTTGTGGTACGGTTCTACTTGTTGCTACCTGCTCGTGACTTCGTCTACTTGAATTCTCATTCATGACTTTTATAAATATCTAAGATATGAAACAAAATGAAGCAAATTTAGTATATGAATCAAAATGGCTTTAACTTGTCACATATACAAACAAATACGTAGTAAGTTAGTAAATTGAATGTTGGGTTGCAAATTGAATGTTGGGTGAGTTATATTGAAATTAATTTAATGTAAAAAGAATTTCACACAATCATAAATACTCCTATTGAATGTTAGTATTGGATGGATTTGTTGACAAAATTTACAATGTGCATGTTACTGTCAGCTCTACTTGGTCCATGCATAGTAGTGTCACTAAGATGTAATCATGTATCGGCACATTTTGATGCCGAGTGTCCCTACTCGTCTAATTGTACTCAACCACAAAATCTCACATGTGTAATGTAGCCGGTTCCACTGAATTTTGTTCCATATTGCTTAAAGATAGGAAATGTTTGTAGCAACCTTCACTTTAAAATGTGATTTTTTATTAATTTTTTATTTTTAAAAGCAACAAAATACTGTTAACAACGGTTGAATTTTGAACCAATAATTTATACTTATTTAATTCAAAATGAATAGCTGTTCAATTGTCCCACTTACTCAAATTTTATTGTTAGAGTATGTTTGTTTCATTTTTTTAAAAGTATAGTTTGTATTGTTTTCTTAAAATGGAATTTCAAATAATTTTTCATAAAAAAATATTCTTTTTATTCATTATTTTTATTTATAATTTTTTATATTTTAGAAATTTATTTAAATTTATATATGTTTTGAATGATTTTTAATTAAAATCATCACATACAAAATCTTTAGTATTCAATTCTAAAATAAATGTCACATATAAAAAAAAATTGTCTCAAAATAATTATTATTACCTATGCAATTTTATATTTAATATTTCAATTGTACCATCTAATAAATATTTTTAATTTATTATTTTTTCACTTAACATTAATGCTAATTTGAATACACCAATAATTAATCAAGATAATTTGGTAAATTCATTATTCCATCTCTTTCATTTATTACTGTTTCTTAATATGTGTGAAATGATCTATTATGACAAATAATATGAGACAAATGGAGTAATAAATATTTGAGTTATTACAATCGTTAGTTGGTCTAGTGGTGATTGACACTGAATTTGATAAGAAAAACCATGATTCGATCTCTGCAATTGCAATCGAAAAAAAGGCTAAAATCACTTGATGTCAGAACTGACCTCAAATCAGATAAAAATTGAATTGAAAATCAACAAAAAAAAGAAGTTATTAGATGTTAAAATGACTCTTTAATTTATAAAAAAACGAGTTTGAAATGATTTGTGTTTTTGACCAATCAAACAACTCAATAAAACTCGTTTAATACAAAGCTCCACCCATTCAAAAAACAGTAATAGGTTAGTGAAGTCCATAATGAAAGATCTTTGTGAAGTCCACCTTGAAAGATCTTCAACACAATGATAGAGAGGTCTCAGATGAACGGAGATTGAGGTGTATCTGCAAGGTTAACGCACCAACGCTCAAGTTAGTGAAGTCAAAGAAATAGAATTTGCAAATATGTAATGAATTATACCTTGGTGTGACAAAGAGTCACACTTATACATATGAAAGATAGTTAGAATCACCCCGATAAATATAGTGTTTATGCGGGAGACTATTGACTGGTCTCCAAGAAATAAAATGAGATTGATGTATGGCTTTAGTGTGAAACTCTTTAGCGATAATACACTTGTTTGTAAACTTGAGTGTGTAGAGCTTTAGATTAAACCTTCGTAATTAATCAATCTTATTGGACCATTTAATCTAAATCAAAAGAGTTACAATACTCAATTATTAAGGAACAAATCAATAAGGAATTACATAATTTATTTTATTATTAAAGAAATATGTATTAATGAATATTATTATTGTTATGTCAGAAGTTATTAGTCGAGTTCCAACCAATAAATCATACTTGAAAGCTTATTGTATCACTTCTATACGTACAAAAATTATAAAAAATTAGTGGAATACCCGTGCATTCGCGCAAATATTGGAGTGGTATGCACAATTTTATTTTAAAAATATAATAGAATTATAAATAAGAAAAACAAAATTGTTTTACTTATAAGATTTATTTTATTTTTTTAAAAAAGTCATATTTTTAAAATAAAAAAAAAATTATTTTACATCAATAATATATATTTTAACTTTACGTATATTATCTTAAATTAAAAAATAAATATAAATATTAGTAAGATAAATAATTAAAAATAATAACTTTTTTGTATTTGGATTTATTCATTATTTTAAATATAATTTATTTTATTTTATTTAATTGTATAAAAAAATTTAATAACTCGTAGATTCACATGACTTTAGATTTGTACATCGGTGCATTCGTACGGATACTAGTGTGTTACTTGGACGTGTTTCTAAAATGTAATAAGAATAAAAAAACATATTAATAAAATTATTTAACCAAGAAAATTTATTACTTTTAAAAGAAAAACATATTTTTATTTTTATTTGGAACATAAATATACACAAATATTTGGATCAACTGTATAATTCACACATATTAAATAAAGGGTAGAAAATTAAGTGAGAATAATATTTTTACTATAATGCTCCTAATTATGTATTAAAAATTGTGAAATTTTATTTGATTAGAGGGTAAAATTGAAAAAAAATGTATTAAAAATTGAAATGAGTCATTCATTTTGCGACACTATTCGTTTTGGGACACTATTTTGAAAATTGAAAAAGTACTCTTATGTTGTGATACTAGTAACAAACCCGTGCGATTTCGCACGGGTTCCGGTACGGGACGCGTATTTATATTTTAATAGAAAAATATTTGATTACTCGTAAAAAATAATAATTGAATTTATAATTAATAAAAAAAATATTTTGATCAGCAACTTCATCTTTCCGTTAATAATCAATATTTTAATAAATAACTTCATGTTCCCGTGCACAAATATTATTTTTGCTTAGGTATCGTTATCAAAAATATTTGGATCAAAAATAATTTTTCGTATATAAATATATTTAAATCAATAATATATTTTTTCCCGTATACAAATATTATTTTAAATAGAAGATTAAAATAGAAAGAAAAAATATTTAGATCAATAATATATTTTTCGTATATAAAATTATTTAGATCAATAATAGATTTTTTCTCATATACAATTTTTGAATTATAAATAATTGGGTCATAAATACCATTTTCTTAAATAAAAATAATTAGATCAATAATAGATTTTCCCTTGATATAAACATTATTTTTCTTTAAGTATCGTTTATAAAAATATGTGGATCAATAATAAATTTCGTATATAAAAATATATAGATCAATAATCAATTATTTACCGTATGTCATTTTTGAAAAAAAAATATTTGAATCCTAAATACTGTTTTTAGTATATAAAAATATTTATACCAATAATATATTTTTATGGTCTATAAATATTATTTTTCTTTAGATATCATTTACAAAAATATATTGATCAATAGTAAATTATCTTATAAAAAGATATTTAGATTATTAATATATTTTTCCGGTACATCAGTTTTGAATAAAAAATATTTGAATCATAAATACACTATTTTATAAGAAAATAGAAGTTTGGATTTCGACCCAACTTCTCGGAAAAAAAAAACTATAGAAGATTAGATTGAATCTCTTATTTAAATTTCATAGAGATTCATTAAGATTTTTAAAACTAATTTATATGATTATTTTTTTATGAGACATTGATGCATAATGGATTTAAAACAAATTTATATTATATGATTGATTTGTTTGAAATATTAAATTAAATCTTAAAAAAAAAAAAAATCTAATGCCAATCCATAAAGTACCATGATAGAAAAAACCACCACAAATCTTTATTTTTATTTGATTTTTCCTTTTGGTTCTAAAAGAATTTAATCAAACAACTCTATAAGTTTAGTCAAACAGATAACTATTTTTGGAAAATTCACCCTATTTAAGATTCCCAAACTATATACTCCTAAAATCCTTGAAATACATAAATACCCCATTAATTAAAATTAAATATAAAGACTCCCCAAAAATATTTGAAGTTTTTTTATGTCTAAATTCGCTATTTCATTCAAATATATACTCCTAATCCGTACTCCTTTATTCTCATGAATCAATATATCAACATTCTTGAGTCACTTCAACTTCACCTCTTCAACTAACCATGGCGATTTTTGATATTCTCTTAGGAACAACCAATGTAGCATTCTTCTATGTTATTTTGATATGGGTTTTGTTTGATAGTTTGAAACAAACCAAAAGTAACAACAATCTTATACATATAAAACACAAGCCAACCTTTTTTGCTCATATCACTGTTCTTTTCAGTGTTGTTATTTCTATTTTGAACGTAGCTTTTGTTTTCTATGAGTACATTTACACCACTAATGGATTAATGGTAGAATTTAGTTTTGTTTCTTTGGCTTTAACATGGGTTTTAGCTACTTTGGTTTCATGGTATTCGATAAAGAAAACACTTAGAGAGAGTAAAAGATTCCCTTTTGTTCTCATTCTTTGGTGGGGTTTTGCCACTGTTGTTGATACAGTTTCATTGTCATTGAAGCTTGTTAAAAATTCTGAATCTATCAACTTGAAGATTTTGTTGTTGGAGGATAACGTTGTTGATGCGGTTTCTTTGCCTATGTTGTTAGTTCTGTGTTTCAATGCACTTTCAAGTGTTTGTGTAAGTCAACAAAGTGAGATAGAACAAAGGTTACTTCAGAAAGAGTTTGAATCTTGTAGTTTGGGGGATGAAGATGAAGGTGAAGGTGAAGGTGAAGAGGCTTTTATTAAAGCTACTATATGGAGCAAAGTTACATTTAGGTGGTTGAATCCTATTTTTGAAAAGGGTCGGATTCAAAAACTTGAACATGTTCATGTTCCTTCTGTTCCTCACTCTGAAACTGCCGCTACTGCTTCTTCTATGTTGGAACAATCTATTAGGAAACAGAAACTTCAAGGCGGTTCTTTAACAAAAGCTATTTTCCTTTCTGTTTGGAAATCCTTAGCCTTAAATGCTGTTTTAGCAGGTAAATTATTCTTATGTACTTTATATGCAATATTCATATACATATGTTGATATGTTGGTGTCTGGTGTCTGGTGTCTGATGTTTGTGTCTGATGTCTGTGTTTGTCTGAGTCTGCTGTGCTTACATTTATTTTATTTATACTTTCAGGTGTTAATACTATTGCCTCTTATATTGGTCCATTATTGATATCAAACTTTGTGAATTTTCTGTTGTCAAATAATGAAAACTCAAGCACCAAATATGGAATGATTCTCGCCTTCATTTTCTTTCTCTCAAAAACTATTGAGTCACTTAGCCAAAGACAATGGTATTTTGGTGCTCAGAGAATTGGAATTCAGGTACGTGCAGCACTTATGGCTTTAGTTTATAGCAAGTCACTAATGATTAAATGTGGTGGACCAACGCATGGTAAAGTCATCAACTTGATTAATGTGGATGTCGAAAGAATCGGCGACTTTTGTTGGTATGTTCACGGAGTTTGGCTTCTTCCAGTTCAGATTATTTTGGCTTTGGTGATCTTATACATAAATTTGGGTTACACACCTTCTATTGCTGCACTTTCTGTTACCATTTTGGTTATGGTTTGTAACACACCTTTAGCCAATATGCAAGAAGGTTTACACTCTAAGATAATGGAAGCTAAAGATTCAAGAATCAAAATGACTTCGGAGACTATGAAGAACATTCGAATTTTGAAGTTGCATTCGTGGGAATCTACATTTCTGCAGAAGCTCTTCCAACTTAGGGATACAGAGAGGAATTGGTTACAGAAATATCTATACTTATGCTCAGCGGTAGCCACTCTATTTTGGGCTTCTCCGACTTTTGTTTCTGTTTTCACTTTCAGCGCTTGTATATTGGTGAAAACTGAACTAACTGCAGCCACGGTTCTCTCGGCTCTAGCGACGTTTCGTATTTTGCAAGAACCAATTTACAATTTGCCTGAACTTATTTCCATGATAACTCAAACAAAAGTTTCAGTGGATCGAATTCAGGAATTCATACAGGAAGAAGATCAAAATCAGTTCATGAATAAGCAGCATGCTTCCAAAACTTCAAGAATTGCTATTGAAGTAAAGCCAGGAGAATATGCATGGGAAGAAAATGACCAAATTCTCAAGAAATCGACAATTCATATCGCAGAAAGATTAACTATAAACAAAGGTCAAAAGGTAGCGGTATGTGGACCGGTAGGGTCTGGAAAATCGAGCTTGCTTTGTAGTATGCTTGGTGAGATTTCATTGGTTTCCGGGGGAGCAACTAAAGTTTATGGGACTAGAAGCTATGTACCTCAAAGTCCATGGATTCAATCTGGAACCATTAGAGAGAATATTCTGTTTGGGAAGGAAATGAATAAGGAATTTTACGACAATGTTGTAGATGGTTGTGCATTGCTCCAGGATATCAACTTATGGAGTGATGGAGATTTGAACATGGTGGAGGAGAGGGGAATAAATTTAAGCGGAGGACAAAAACAGCGAATTCAGTTGGCAAGGGCTGTCTACAATGACTCGGATGTTTATTTCCTCGACGATCCTTTTAGCGCGGTTGATGCTCTTACTGGAAGTCATTTGTTTAAGGTTGGTAGTGTCAATGACTATTTTTTTTCTTCTTTCATTACATTATAAGAACTTGACAAAAAGTGTGAATTTTGTGCAGGAATGTCTTATGAAACTTTTATACGACAAAACTGTTGTCTATGCTACACATCAACTAGAATTCATGGAAGCTGCAGATCTTATTCTGGTAAGCTATACCGAACACTTGTGTCCGCGTCTATTTGATTGAACTCGCGTCTCACTGATTTATATACGTTTTGTCAGGTTATGAAAGATGGGAAAATAGCGGAGTCTGGAAAGTATAGAGATCTCATTGCGTGTCCTAATAGTGAATTTGTCCAACAAATGGCTGCCCATGAAGAAACAGTAAGCCAAATTCCAAGCCAGAAAGATGATTTTGTTAACAGCAGACCTTGCCAAAAAAATCCAACTGAAATTGCAGAAGATAATATTCAAGAGATTATGATGGATTGGAAGAGAACGAGAGAAGAAGAAGCAATGACTGGTCGAGTAAAATGGCGTGTTTACTCAACTTTTGTCACATTAGCTTATAGAGGAGCACTTGTTCCGGTTATTCTTCTGTGTCAAATTCTCTTTCAAGTTATGCAGATGGGAAGCAATTATTGGATGTCATGGGCTACAGAAGAAAAGGGAAGAGTAGATAACGCGCAGCTTATGGGAATGTTTGCTCTTCTGTCTGGTGGAAGCTCCATCTTCATATTGGGAAGGACTGTTTTAATGGCGAAAATCGCTGTGGAGACTGCTCAGCGCCTTTTTCATGGAATGATCACATCAGTTTTCAGAGCACCTGTTTCGTTTTTTGATACCACACCTTCTAGCCGAATACTGAGTAGGGTAAGTTTCACTAGTAGTCTCTATCTGATAAAATTATTGTTAGTTTCATATTTCATTTAAGTTACGAATTTTATCTGCGTGATTGTTACAGTCATCTACGGATCAAAGTACAGTAGATACCGACATACCCTACAGATTAGCGGGCCTTGTCTTTGCACTTATCCAGTTATTGAGTATCATTATCCTAATGTCCCAAGCTGCATGGCAAGTCATTCTTCTCTTTTTCATAGTTCTTGCTATCTCCGTCTGGTATCAGGTACGAATTACCAATTTTCTTATAATAAACGCAAACTACATCGTGTTTTTTCTGTCAAGATTTTACAATGCATGAACTGAAAAGATCATAGTTTAGTTCAAATGATGACGGAAACTAAGTACCCGTTTGCAGGCCTATTACATCACTACAGCTAGGGAATTGGCCAGGATGGTGGGAATCCGAAAGGCGCCAATCTTGCATCACTTCTCAGAATCAATTTCCGGGGCTGCCACAATCCGTTGTTTCAATCAAGAGAAAATATTCTTGACCAAGGCTATGGCTCTAATCGACGATTATTCTCGAGTAGCTTTTCACAACTATGCCACCATGGAATGGCTGTCTGTCAGAATAAACTTTCTCTTTAATTTGGTTTTCTATTTTGTTCTCATCATCTTGGTTAATTTGCCAAGGTCTGCCATCAGTCCCAGTAAGTTCCTTTATCCCGCGTTCATCCTATAAGCAGCGAGAGGTTTTCATTAGAGATCTTAAATTGTTTCTTCTAATTTTCAGGCATGGCGGGTCTTGTAGCGACTTACGGTTTGAACTTAAACGTGCTACAAGCTTGGGTGATATGGAATCTATGCAATGTCGAGAATAAAATGATTTCTGTAGAGAGAATACTACAATTCTCTAATATACCGAGTGAAGCGCCATTAGTTATTCAAGATAATAGGCCTGAACCAGAGTGGCCTAAGGAAGGAAAAATTGAACTTCATAACCTTCATATACAATATGAACCTGCTGCTCCTATGGTTCTCAAAGGCGTCACTTGTGTCTTCCCCGGACAGAAGAAAATCGGTATAGTAGGTAGGACGGGAAGCGGAAAATCTACTCTGGTGCAAGCTCTATTTCGAGTTGTGGAACCTTTGGAAGGATGCATACTTATTGATGGTGTAGATATTTCCAAGATTGGTCTGCAAGATTTAAGATCTAAGCTTGGGATTATTCCTCAGGACCCGACGTTGTTTTTAGGTACCGTAAGGACTAACTTGGATCCCTTGGAACAACATACTGATCAAGAACTTTGGGAGGTTAGCATTAGAATATGTTCTTCAAAATGCATTATTGATCCGATTTCGAAACTCACAAAAATAACTATTCTTTTCAGGTTCTCAGAAAATGCCATCTTGCTGAAATAGTACAGCAAGATCCAAGACTTCTTGATGCACCAGGTATATCAAGATTTTGTTTTTTGGTTCCGATAAAAATAACTTTATCGATATGACATATCATTTTACATGTGCAGTCGCCGAGAACGGAGAAAATTGGAGTGTTGGACAAAGACAACTAGTTTGCCTTGCTAGGCTGCTACTGAAGAAAAGAAAAATCTTGGTCCTAGACGAGGCAACTGCGTCCATCGACACTGCAACGGATAACTTAATTCAGAAGACTATAAGAGAAGAAACAAGTGGATGCACAGTCATTACAGTAGCACACAGAATTCCTACTGTCATTGACACTGATTTAGTTTTGGTCCTTAACGAAGGTACAAGAATGCATAATTCTCACCAAATATAACACACCATTTTGTATGCTTGGAGCTGATAAACACTAATATTGTGATGTATACAGGGACAATTGCGGAGTATGGTAAACCATCTCAGTTGCTACAAGACTGTTCTTCTTCGTTCTCGAAGTTGGTTTCGGAATTTTTGAGGAGGTCATCACAAAGTAATTGACAAAAGTGATTAGAGAACGAGGATAAACGTAAAGGATAGCATAGCAGTAACAGATTATCATACATGACATTCTGATTTCACAAGCTTAATTGAGTTTCTAATCTAACTTAGATTTTCGTTTTGAAATTATTTCCATCACACATTAAGTGTTCCATTCAAAATTGTTGATGTTAGTTAAAAATCCATAAATGCAACAGACCTCCAAGTTGTTCTATACCATTCTTTTGGAGGTTCAATCTTATATGCCATTCTTTATTCTGTGGATGAAGTTTTTATTATTTTGTTTTCAAGATTGACATTTTTAATGCATATATTTTCTTATAAATTGTTACTCTTACTCTTTTTCTTCTTCTAATAACTAACCAAGAAAAAAGGAAATACACGGATTTTACATGTCAACTAATGAAAAACATGTATCAATCATATTATAATCTTTAAAATACTGAATTGACATAATAAATATAATTTTTTTGATAGATTGTATGTATAAAATTATTTTATATTAAGCTAAATTACAACTTGTCTCCTTTGCCTGGTCTGTTTTTGTACTCTACATATACACATCTTACTATTGTATATCAATTATTGACATATTTTGGTAATCTATCCAAATTCTCTTGCAAGTCAAATATTTGTTGAATGCGATATGTGATGTATAATAAAGACTATAAGATACAAGTCTTACATATTTTAATGTTCTTTGTGTACATAATCTTAATTTCTCGTATGTTTTAATGCGTTTTTATCTTCTTCTACTAATAAATTTTATATCCACTAAACTCTCTCAAGTGTTGTAACACAAATATATAATATTATATGTTATAATTTTATTTTTTTTAATTAGTTATGTACATTGATTTATTAATTCAGAATTGTTTTTCATCTTCCAAGATATCTTTAGGTGAAAATTATATGCGTACTTATATACATATAATTTCATATTTGTTCCCGTTTATGTGTAAAAAGGTTGGAGAATAATTAATTATCTTCTATAAAACTTGCTTATACAATTTTTTTTCTTTATATTTTATAGTGAATTAGAGGAATTGAGTTTTAAGATTTAAAGCTTTTTCGAACACCCAAACACAAATTGAAATATATCAGAAGAAAAAATTTCACAAGGTTTTATTTTAGTTTACTATTAACTAGACTTCCTTCAGTCCACCATATTAAGGTGATTTTGCCTTATTAACAAGGACTTAATTCACTAATTAAATAACCTTTGATTACAATCTCAATGACTACCCGTCAAAGACTTCTCGAGGATCCTGACTAAGCTTTTAGTCTCCCAAGGAATATTAACCAATCCGGTTAACTTACAAAGTGTTGTGTTTATAAAATGCTTCTTAAAAAGATGATACACACAGTTACATATAATGAGATTTACAAAGAATGAAAGTTATGAAGCTTTCAATAAAATAACATATTTCTTCTTTGTGTTGATTCTCGACTTTTTCTAAGTGTTTCTCTTAACTTCTTTGAATGTGATTTATGTGTTCCACGTTCATTGTTCTTTTTCAATGATTTGTTGTATTTTCCATGGCTTCAAACACTCCTTTAAATAGATGAAAAATAGATTCATTAGAGGGCGAAGTTAGAATTTCATAATCCACAACTTGCATGGAGACATTGAGTAGTACATTAGTAGAGTGTCGGTAGCAACATGGTGGAAGGTGAGGATGGAATGTTTTGAAAAAAATTATCCTAACAAAATTCCTTTTGTCCTATTTTACAAGGTAATGGAAATGATGATGATTTGTACTATTTTAATATTTTCACACTACCTTCTTTGTAGTAATCTCTTTCAGACATACGCTTCTTATAGAATTTTGGTGAAGCTTGGTCAGAGTCCAAAGTTACTATCTTTCTTCACTTCTAACCACTTGAGTCAGAGACTTATGGTAGATTGAGATGAAGCTTTATCAAAGTAAGTCTTTCTTGATTTGAAAAACTTTGAGTCTTCAGATTCTTAAGCTATCAGAGTTTATCTAGATAATCTTTGTTAAGTAGATTACTTGATACTTTGTAGACACATATTTGTTGTTGTAAACATTTTCACACAATTGACTTTTAATTCCACACAATTAATTCTTCTCCTCTTCTAACTAGATTCAATCTTCTGATGATTTTCAATGATCCATATTTCACACATGGATACCTTGGGGCACATATAAGACCATGGAAACATGTTTTGCTCAAAAGGCAGCCTCAGATGAATTTGACCAAAATTCTAAGTGAAGATCAACAAGATAGAAGATGATGATCAAACTCCAAACTCCAAACTTCAATCTTCTGATGAATTTTGATAAATCTTGAACAAAAAACTCTTATGTATTGAGATGAGACTTATGATGATGAGATCCTCACTTTCTATCTCTTGAATAACAACTTCTTTCAATTTTGAAGGATGTACCCTCCACTATCAAAACCCTTAATCCTCCTTTATAATTGAATCCATGACATGTTATGCATGAGTATGAGGATTATGCATGAGTTAATTATGTTAGAACTACAAGGGATCAAAAATTAGGGTATGACAACCACCACCTATTCCTCTACCTCCAGCACCACATCTTTTGTTGTTTTGGTATAGGGATCTTCTTTGATTCGACATAATTCCTTCCAGTTGGTCTCCTCTACCACTCAGATTATTGTAGCCTCATTTACCTTGTTGTCGAACCACTTTCCTTTGCCTTTATTGTCTCTAGTTGACTTCACCTACAAAACCACACCACTCTTTGACTTGTTTGTAGCTCTTTAGTCATTTTCTATTCATGAGATTCTAGCGTCACTTGAAGTTCTTCCTTCGACAAAGTTGACATGTTCTTCAACTTCTATGGCAACTACCACATGGTCGAACTTTAGAGTCAAATATCTCAAGATCTTTGAAACAACTGCTTTTGTTGTTAATGTCTCTCCAGAAACCTTGATTTGATTCACTAGTTTTGTAACCCTAGTGAAGAAATTGTATATGCTCTTGCTATCTTCTATCTGAAGCAATTCATACCTCATTTTGTGAGTTTGTAATCCCTCTTCTTTCACCTTTTTTGCACCTCCGAAATACTTTTCCAGACTTTTTCAAGCTTTTTTCGCAGATTCTACATCACTAACTTTTTCAAAATTGTTTGGATCAACACATTGATGAATTATAAAGAGTGCTTTATAATCTTTCTTCTTCAATTTTTTGTGTTTAGCCTTTTGATCATCTGTTGCGCCTTCTGCAAGTCATGTTGCTCCTTTTTTCACAAGATCTCAAAGATTTTGATAACAAAAAACAACATTTATCTTCTTGCACCGATTTTCATAATTCCGAGTCTTTAGAATCGAAAGACTCACCGGAAAATGCTCATTCGAATGATTCATTGTCATCGCGATTTTCTTCTTCTTCTTCCTTTGATCGCTCAACAATAATTCTTGATATCAGATGTTGGAAATCCACTAAAATCTATGATGAATTTCTATCAATCTTGATGAACAAGATTGTTTATCACTACACAATAACAATGAAAAGAAAAGAAAATTAAAGCAAAGAGATTATGGTTTCTGCAGAGTTTCTCACTGCCCACAAACTGTGAAAAAATTTATTCACTTGCAACTATAAATTCTGTGAATACAAGTTGTTATCAATAATAGAGATTTTTCCTTAAGCCAAAACCCAAAATACAAAATCCCAAAATATATATTTTGGATCTGTATCAAAATTTGTGTGAAGGAATTTGCTTACAACATTTCGATAACTACATAAAACTTAACAGATTAAATTTTTCGACACACCTTGTGTCGAACAACAACCTACTCCGATATAAAAAATTATGCATTCAATATCTTTAGAGTCCCATTTATGATTGATTTTGATTGTTTGACGGTTTAGAAGGTTTCAAATAAATAACTTCTGCTTAATTAGTTGAATCTGTTGCTTCCATTCATGCAGTCCATGATATTTGATCGATAATATGTTTTTTATTTATGAAACTTAGACTTAGATTTTGAACGAGTATTTGATAGAAATGTAACCAATGATAAAATAAAACATGATATGCTGCCATTAATATCATTCCTACTTTTGTTATTTCTAGCTCAATGTCAACTCATTATTCTTACTGCAGTTAAAATAAAACATTATGTGGTTGTGATATCATTTAGAAAAATAATTTAATACTACTTTTGGCTATTTTAGTATGGGGATAGTAGGGGTCTTTAAGTTTTTTTTAGCACGTTGATCCTTTACTTTTTGTAACAATTTAATTTTTTTAGAGTAGTTTTTGCATTATTTTTCTCACATTTATATCAATTTAATTTTTTAGAGTAATTTTTACATTATTTTTCTCACATTTATATCGAAATGTTAACGGTTATATTTTTTATTACACTCTATTATTTTTACACCATTCAAAATAATTGCATCTATAATTAACATATTTTCTTATTTAAGAAAAGATTACAGTGCACATTTGATAAATTATTGCAAAGAAACATAAGGAAGCAAAACAAATAACTTAAATAATGTGTGGTATTTCTTTTTTATTTTTTTTGGTTGATATTTGCCTTTAGTATGATATACAGTGACGGGCTACTCTTAATTGAATCCCTCTTACCTACTTTTAGAAAAAAATTATTTTCACCTGGCATCCTCCAATTTGTATAAAATGACAATTTTGTTTAAATCTATTTTATTGTTAAAATTTATGGAACGTTGTATTTTTGAAAAAATTTGGATGATACCGAAAATTTGAGAGCGCTACCGGAATTTTCACGAAAACAAGTAAGTTTTACGGTAGATTTGATAAAAATTCTGGTATTTCGTAATTTTCGGTATCGCCTACCGTGAATTACGAAATATCAGGTATTTTTGCACGGAAATTTCGAAATCCTCGATATTTTTATTTGAAGTTGATACCGGAAATTTCGAAAATTCCAGTACGCCTAAAATACCAGAATTTTTGAAATTTCTGGTATTTTATTTTTTCCAAAAAAAACTAAGTTTTTAATGATTTTTAACTTTGCTTGCAGTGAGGACTAGAGGCAGAGACGATTCTATTTTTGGCAGGATTACTGATCGAGCAGATGTTGTGGCTCGAGTAGTAGATGAGACACATGCCTCAGAGGCGCAGGGTGATCGCCCTCGTCCAACCGGTTCTCACCGGAAACAGATGGCTGAGCAGGTCACGTCGGGGTTTCGTGCACCTCGTCGATGAATTTCTAGACCTTCTACAGCAGTTGTGGACCCTCCTGTTCCTACGGTGGTTTAGGAGCCGATTGCTGAGGAGTGGGTTCCAGTGGTGGTGCAGGAGCCTGTGCAGGAGATGGTGCAGGAGCAGGTGACAAAGGTGGTGTTAGAGGTGGTTTCGGAGGTGGTTTAGGAAGTGGTGTCAGAGGTGGTTCAGGAGGTGGTGCAGGAGCCGGTACTGAGTCCGGTTCAAGAGCCGATGCATGAGTAGGTTCAGGTGCCGGTCCATGAGGGAGTGGATGTGGTGTCTCGTGTTGATACAGACACCACGACTGTTGGATCTACCGAGCCATCAGTGTGTACTGATGGTGGTTTCCCTGGAGGACCTTCTGACATGTCCGTTTTGACGGGATTTGCTGACCATGTCGCTTATAGGATATGGCAGGGCGAGGTAAGTATTATTGGTTTGGTTTAACGCTTAGTTTTTATTTGTATTACACTATTTGATGTATACTAATTTGTTGTAATTTTGTTGTTTTGTTTTAGGAGCGTCATACTTTGAAGGTTGTTTCTCATGGGTCGAAGTTGAAGAACTTCCCCGAGACTCCGATGCCTGAGCAAGTGAGGAGGATAGTTGAGGAGTTCAGACTAGAGGACTTTGTTGGATGCTCATTGACGATGTTGGACGCCCCCTGTTATCAGCTTTTATTGAGAGGTGGCACCTAGAGACATCTTTCTTCCATCTACCATTTGGGGAGATGACAGTCACTTTGGATGATGTGAATGTTATCTTTCACCTATCGATAGCTGGTATGGTTTTCACACCAGTTCATTGGGATCAGGTGACAACGGTGCACATGGTTGTCGATGCGTTGGAGGTCCTACAGGAGTTTGGAGAGACTCGGGGATTTCACCTTCGCATGTCTTGGTTGAGGACTACATATAAGGCGTTGGTGGAGGCACGTGGGTATCAGGCTGCCGCTAGGGCATACATGCTACATCTGGTGGCATGTGCTCTCTTTGCGGACAAGTATGGAGTGTACATTGATATCAGTTACCTGTATCTGTTCAGCGTCCTTGACGATCCATCTTGGGCTTCAAGAGTGGCGGTTTTGACGATGTTGTACACGACACTTCATGTTGCTTCCCATTCTGATACCAGAAAGGTTGTTGGTTTCCTGAGCTTGTTGCAGGTATATTATAATTTATTAGATGATTTTTTATATAATTATTAGGTTTTCATATAATAATTTATTTATCCTTATTTATGCAATGTTGAATATACGAGCACTTTACTCACATCTGTGACTGGAAGATCCAGCAAGTGGCGGCTAGAGATCCACGTGCGAAGAGGTGGAAGGCCAAATAGACCCATCCTGGAGGTGTGATTGAGTACAGGAGGAGGCTGGATGCTCTGACCCTGGACGATGTCATATGGACACCGTACACGGCTCATCGCCCTCACCATCTTTTTGAGGTATCTACTTTATATTCAGGGCATGTCAGGTGGGAGGGCTATGTGGCTATACACTTTCCTGAGCAGTGTCTACGCCAGTATGATTATGTCCAGGGCTCCCACGGCCGGTACCACGCGCCCCAGATGGTGGCATTGATTGTTGGTTTCAGAGTCACATCCTCACCTCCCCCGTGAGATCATGGATGCATCCATTAGGATTCAGGAGCCCGACCAATGCAAGGATGGATACCTGGAGTGGTTCCTTAGTGTGTCACACCCTCGGTCACCCGGCTCCAAAGATCGATGTCCTGTGGCCTAGATTCTTCCCATCCACAAACACCACCATCTCCTCCTCCAGCAGCTGACCAGGACACCCGCCTATAGCTCATCGCAGTTACATTAGATAACATCATGGTGTTGGTGAACCCCAATGGTGAGGTTTATCATGGGTTAGCTAGGTTGGCCGACATTTCCCGTGGAGGGCCTATGTATATTTTATTTATTTATTATTATATTATATATGTATGTTGTGGCAAACAAACTTTTCTAGTTTATTGCATAATATTTTTTGGCTAGTACCTTTTCTTTCGATTACATAAAGAAAAAAAAACACAAATAAGAAACTCGAATAAGTTCACAAACATCAGATAACAAACAAAAAATAAACAGTATTCCGATACATGAAAACCTAGGAACTACCGGATTCGGATTCATCTGGACGCTTTAGACACTTCAGTATGTCGTCAACAGATCTTTGGATCTCCGCGTCCAACTCGATCGGACCTTTGGTTATCCTACAACGAAATGATTTCCACATGGCCTTCACATCTTCATCATTCTTCAACTCGATTAGGTTGTATTTCACCCAATCATCTGTACCAATGTAATCCTCCCGAAACTCGATCTTTGTCACCCTTCTGTTCTCGGAATCAGGCAGCAAAGCGTTCAACGTTTCCTTCAAGGCGACAAAGGACTCAGATCCATCTGGGAGCTTGAATTCAACGACAGGTTTGCGGCCGTTGTAGTACACTTCTGCCTTAATCAAATATCGAGAAAGAGACATGTTGTTGAGATGTCATACCTAATAACCCTAAAAGGCCTATTTATACAAATTGTTATGCGTTCTAGACCACACACAAGTGTCAGTGTAATCTGGACCCTTCTAAATTGTCGGTAAAATCTCAAGCGTTGGAAAAAACAAGATAAGGAAACATACTGAAAATTTCAGTCATTTGCGAAATTTCCGATATACCGGATTTTTCAAAAATTCTGGTATACTGGATTTTTTGAAAACACTTCTGGATATTTGGCATATACCAGAAATATCTAAATTTCCGGTATACCGGATTTTGTAAAATACACATCCGGAAATTTTGTATATACCGAAAACATACCGGAAATTTGAAAATTTCCGGTATACCAAAATTTTCAAAATGCCCTTGTGGAAATTTTGTCCAAAAATCTCTTTGAAAAAGGTCAAGGATAAAGTGGGAATAAAAATCTTTGGGTGTGCCAGGTATAATTTAAGGGGTGGCAAGAAAAAATCTCATACTTTTATAATCAATTGAAAATTTTGTGGAGGTGCAAAGGATATATTAAACTTGTTAATGTCTCGAGCTTCCCTAACTTATAAAGTGTGAACCACAAATGCTCCATTATGTAAAGTATTGGCATCGGGTACCGTTACGCATACGGTATACATCTGATACACACCAAAAATGTATTACTAATTTTTTGTTATTTTTTTTAATATTGGTACACCAACAGTACATATTTGGTACCCCGTACCCAATTTTTTTTTAATTTTCTTCGGATAATAAAATTTAGGCTTTTTTATTAGGTAAAAATTAGATTATTTATCATTAAATAAAAAGTGAAAGAAAAATCAAATTCTAACCTTTCTCTTCTCTACCTATATCGTTGTCATACTATTCTCTTCACACTACTCTCTCCAAAATTAGAACTTCATTATTACAGAAGAAATAAATTATACTTTATTTTTCATTTTACTAAATTGGTAGTTTAGTTATTATTTTATTATATATTGAAGTAATAAGATGCCGACTTGCGTCTTGTAACTTATAAATTGTAATTGACTTTTCTTAAGCAAATTATTTTTTAAATTTAATGTTTTGTTGTTATTTAAATAATATAATTTATTTATTATTTTTATAATTATATTTTTAAAAAAATTTATTAACATATTTGGATCATAGTTTTTTTTAAAATACCTTATTCCGTACCGGTCTTCGTATGGGGTACCGGATACGTACCTATGAAACACAGCCTGCCTCCTTAATCTCCTGCTTGGTTACATAATCCTGACCATGGCCATGTTGTGGCTCTGCACTACTTGATCCCTACGAAACTGACTAGTGCTTAGGTTAAGACACTCTCAGACCTCAGTGGCTGCAACAGTGGTCTCTTTAGGAGAAGAGTAAAGTCCATATGTTCCACTTCTTGATCCACCATTGCAATACTATTATCGTCACAACCAGCTCGACAATACCACACTACTTGTCACTCTTTACACTCTCATTGCTCACAATATCTGTGAATCATTTCTTCATTTTTTGTTTCAACTAGATGACCTACAGCACTGTTATCCTTTTCATTAAGAATTGGATATCTTGAAGACATTATATCCAAATTAACTTAAGTACTCTAACCTGAAGAAAAATCTATTAATTTTTTTTTGAAAAAAAACACATTATATTTTAAATGAAAAGTATTTTATATTATTTTTTTAATTTACAAAAATTAAAAAAATAATACTATACAAGAAATCCACAGAAATATTTCAAATTTTGTAATATAGTTTGATTTATATTCAAAATATGAAATTTGCAGCAAAATCCGTAAGTATATCCGTTGAATTTGCTAAATAAATATGTTTCGCATAACAATTTATTTATTTTAATAAATTGTAGAAAAATTCACAGGATAACTAGGCATATTTTTCGTAAATAAACTGCGTATTTTTTCTAGTGTAAAAATTTAATGTGAAATTTAGGTGATTTGTATTTTTAGTATATTTATCTTTTCACATAATATTTTTAATTACAACCTGCAGATTATTATATTCAAACATATTACGAATTTAAATCCAAAAAACTCAAAGACTTATTATGTATATTCTTCATGATAAAAAGCTAAAACCCTAAATTAAGAAGGAAAAAAAATCACTTTCATTCCTATCTTTCATTTTTTGGTTACATTTCATTCGTATACACTTTATATAGTAGTTCATACTCAACGGATTTTTAACAACTCCCGGGTCAAGCCCACTTGAAAGAATTAAAATAAGAGAATTTCTCTACCTAGTGGATTTATTCTTTATCTTTAATGGAAAGTTTAAAATATTTTTAAAATTTGTACATGTACATACGAATTCATTATAAATGTGAATTATTTGATTTGTTTCGTAAATGTATTAGCAAATTTATTTGTTGGGATTTAAAATTCGTAAGTGTACTTACGAATTCACTTACGAATTCATCTTATTTGATTTACTTCGTAAATGCACTTACGAATTCACCTTATTTAATTTATTTCGTAAGTGCACTTACGAATTCACCTTATTCTTATTTGATTTACTTCGCAAAATATCCAAAATTCGTTACGAATTCACCTTATTTGATTTATTTCGTAAGTGCACTTACAAATTTACCTTATTTGGTTTACTTCGTAAGTGCACTTACGAATTCACCTTATTTGATTTACTTCGTAAATGTACTTACGAATTCACCTTATTTGATTTATTTTGATTTTTATTCCTACAAGACATATATCTATTTAATATAGAAAATATTTATAGTTTATAAATTATTCATCATTTTTACAAGCAATTTATCAATTTTATAATAAAAATTAAAAAGTGACATCTAAATTAAATTTAAATTTTAAATTTATAATTAAAAAAAAAATTTAATTTTTTTGATAAAAAATTATTCATAATTTTAAATAAATAATTAAAAATGAATTACATTTCACTATTATAATTAAAAAGTTAATTATAACATTCGTTGTTTAATTTTATATCATAAATTTACTTCAATAATTTTAATTATAAACTTAAGTTATTTTTATTAATAATAATTCTATTGTATCAAGACAAAAAATCAATTGTATCTCTTATATAAAAATTGATATCAATAGTATTAATATGTTTTTTATTATAGTCAAATTTGATATTGATATCAATTATATTTATTTGGGGAAAATTCTGAAGAGGGAGTATTTTTCTTGGAACACCTTTGTGAGAGGCACACCACGTATCTACCTAAAAATCTTAAGGTTATAAGTGTGATCTCTTATATTTGTGCGAGTTTTAATCAATGTGGAACTTCTTCCTCACACTTGATTCTCAACAATATTAATTGATTTTATTATTATAGGCCAAATATAAATTAGGCATTTAATACATGTATTTTTTTATTCTTTTTTTAGTACGTGAAATCGTGTACATATGTAATGAAAATCACATGAAATAAAACACAATATTAAGTGCACTTACGAATTTACCTTATTTGGTTTACTTCGTAAGAGACCCAAAATTTGTAAGTGCACTTACTAATTCACTTGGTTTTCAAAGAGTGTGGAAGAAAATCTCTAGGTGTGTGAAAAAATTTCCTTAAAACAAACAATTTATTATTATTATTATTATTATTATTATTATTATTATTATTATTATTATTATTATTATTATTATTATTATTATTATTATTATTATTATTATTATTATTATTATTATTATTTTGGATCACAATCTTAAATTAAGAGTAGTGTTATTTGACATTTAATATAATTTGACACCTTATGTGACACCATATATCAATAGTATACCAATATCTGTATTTCTTTCTTATTTTTTATTTTATTTTACACATTTATACGAATTTCAATAATACATTATAACACATAAAATTTACACTAAATATCTTTTTGACACTTAAATTTGAATGTCAAAATATTATTTCTCTAAATTAAAAAACTTTTTTTATGACTAGTTTTGACGTGCTAAAAGTTTACTTATCAAATGTACCCGAATTCTTATAATGTATCGGCGAACAAATTGCGAATTTGTGACTACGTGTACTACGAGTGTCAAATGTACACAATGAATAAAACTTGTCATTTATATATCTCTCAACAGTTTTCATATTGTTGGTCTTCATATTGTTGGTGTACATTTTTACAAGATTAAATATGCAAGATTTAAGATCTAAGCCTTTTTTATGCATATATTTGTTTAACATATATCATTTTACGCAGGTACCTATAATATATGCCACAAAATAACAACCGTTGGGACACATTACCTTTTTTTTATTTAATTTTATTTTGTTTTATATTTAATATTTTGATTTAAATATATGTAAACCTTAATATCAAATTTTGAGACCCCGTTATTTTTGAGACTCTGGAACATAGGTCTAGTTGACTTAATTTAAGATAGACTCTGATTTTACGTGAGTATAACTGCGTCTCATCTGCTCCAAAATTCTGGTGAAAATTTTAGTTTTTAATAAAAGAATCAATTGTTATTGATATAACACTTCCTTTTAATTCTTGTGATTACTTATAAACGAAATGATAAATGCTTAAGTCGATCTCAAGTCTATTTCAGTAGACGACTATAAGGTATTGTTTAATAAAAATTTCTTAATCCACCCCCATGTACTTCTTACACACCACCGAAATGATAAATGCTTAAGTCGATCTCAAGTCTATTTCAGTAGACGACTATAAGGTATTGTTTAATAAAGATTTCTTAATCCACCCCATGAAAAAGTATGTCATCTTCAATTCAATCATAAAATTGGATAGATGCAATGCAACAAAAACTCAAAATATTTTATTTATATTAAAAAAATAGTTGAGAACCATCAACAAGTTACAGGAACCTCCCACGTTTATCCTTTTTTACGTCAAATACTATTTCAAACTTGTCCAAATATTCTGATAAGAACTTGATTCAATCATTCCAAATCTGGGTCAGAGAAGAACTTGTTGACAGACGGCATAATCTGAGGCGGCCTAGTGCGTAAAAATTTTCTGAATCTGTGTTGAGAATATCCCTCACCCTCCGAGTAGTTCTCCAGCACACCAGCCTTTCTGTTCGCTTTGTTTACCCTAAAAACCAATTCAATATTATTCATTCATCACATTATTCAATCTTCATTTTCATTGATATACGAATCACGAAATGTATACACGTACCTGACTTCAGGATTGGTGCATATGTTCCTAACAAGTTGCATGGTGCATATTCCAACAACAGTGCCCATTGCAGCAAATAATGGGTATACCTATTAAAATAAAAGAAGAAAAAAATATAATCATAACCGAAACTTGCATTGCAATATCATTACTTTGTTATTACTCAAAGAGTTGAAGAGAGAAATGCAAATACCTCGGGCCTTATCCATTTGAAACCAGCCATGAGTGAAGAATTTGCAAAGAGAGAGAAGATATTGATAAACAATCACTGTGTGAGTGCAATTTACAATGAATAGTGAAGCTTATATATAAACTTGAATTGAAGGACACAATACATAAATGATAAAGTATGTTGAAACGTGCACCTTCATTATTTTCCATACTAGTCATAAATCTAAACATTCAATAGTTTGACTTATTTGTTTGATTACTACCATATTTAGTCAATTACTTTACAGAACAAAATACGAATAGTACGTGGTTTTCCTTCTTCTGTGTGCTGAGCAGGGTTTCGTTACCTCTGGTTGTTTTTTTGTTTTTTTAGATTTTGTTTCCTTTTTAACTGCTGCTGTCCTTTCTGGGGATAATTTTGATAAAGAGAAATTTGGTCCAATTGTTTTCAATAAATTTACTTGACTAAAAAATAAAAAGAATACTAGTACATAGCCACAAAAAAAAACTATTAACTATATACTAGTTGATTTCAATAATAAAATAAATAACTTTTATTTATTAAAATAATTTTAATATGGATAGGCAAAATAGTTTAAAATATGTACGAGTTGAGAGTTAAATACACACAAGTTAATGAGTTTAAAAGAGATGTACTGTCGGTATAAAAATATTTTACACTGTCATTTAATAAAAACGTTTTGTATGTTATATAATTTTTTTTTAAAATTGCGGTATGAATTATCCTAATTCGTAATCGTGATTGATTCACAATGTAATTTTTTTTACACGCATCATTCATTTTCTCTAATTATTAGTATAGAGTTCAATCTTCATTAATAAGTTAATAAATCAATATTTATAAAAAATTAATTTTTAATAAGCATATTAATAATAATTAGTTATAAGAAAATATTTATTAATAAGAAATTATGAAATCAAAAATGAGAATAAATCTCAACCATTAATTATAATCACTATTCCGTAATTCTTATTAAAAAAAAATTAAATTTTAAATTATCCTCTAAAACAATGATAATCATATATTCATATTTTTCTTATTCAAATGAATCTTAAGACGTAGTATTCGGTAGTTCTATTTTGTTTTTGATTAGATTTTGTTTCCTTTTTAACTGCTACTATCCTTTATGATGATTATTTTGATATAAAAAATTGGTCCAATAATTTTTAATAAATATAATTGATTAAAAAATAAAAAAATACTAGTACTTAGCCACACAAAAAAACTATTAACTATATACTAGTTGATTTCAATAATAAAATATATAATTTTTATTTATTAAAATAATTTTAATATTAATAATTAGTGTTTTAATGGATAGGCAAAATAGTTTAAAATGCCTACTAGTTTAGTTGAGAGTTAAATATACACAAGTTATATTGAGTTTAAATGAGATGTTTGTAAAAATATTTTACAGTCATTAAATAGAAATATAACGTTATATCATGTCATATAATTTTTTTTAAAATTATAATATAACTTGTCCTAATTCATTATCGTAATTGATTGATAATGGAAAACTTTTTTACACGCATGCACCATCCATTTTCTCTAATTATTAATATAGAGTTCAATCTTCATTAATAAGTTAATAAATTAATATTTATAAATTAATACCTTTTTTAAATTTTTAATAAGCATATTAATAATAAGGTTAAATTACACTTTTGGTCTCCCTATTTTGGTGTTTTCACGATTTAGGTCCCCCTATTTTTTTTTCAACAGTTTTGGTCCCTCATCCCCACTTTGGCTCCAAAAAAGTCTATGTGTCATTTGTTATTAACAGGTGGCATGAAATTATTTTACATGTGGCATCCAAAAATCACACTCCTTCTTCCTCAACGGTCTTCTTTCCTTCTTTCCAGAATTTCTTTGTTTCCTCACTCCTTCTTCTTCCCTTTCCGCTACGATTCCAAGTTTGTGTCATCAGAAATTCCTCTTCCTCACTCCTTCTTCTTCCCTTTCCTCACTCGTGCCTAATTTTCCGGAAGCCCTAATTTTCACTGTTTGTTGCATTTGATTTCACAGACATACATGTCTTCATTTACGTCTAAGGAGGATGAGAAGTTTCGTTTCAGGTATGTAGCGATTTTATATAGTTATGTATTTTGAGATGTTGAAGTTTAGTAAAGCGTTGATCTGAGATGTGCATTGTTTTTGATACTTTAATAGGCCAGCTGATAAAACTGAAGTTAGGTTAAGGATTAATCATGGGGGGTACTTTGTTGATTATCCTTGCAAAGTATATGTTAATGGAAAGGTAGAAGAATTGGAATGGGAATTTGATGTGGATTTCATGTGTTACATGGACTTTATGAAGGTTGTCAAGGAGTTGGGTTATGTAAGAATCAAGGGCATGTGGTATCATCACCCGAAATTATCACTTGCGCATGGGCTGAGACCTCTCAACAATGATGCAGATGTTCTGAAATTCGGTGAAGATATGAAAGGATACGATTTGGGTAATATCTATGTTGAACATGTCGTAGATGAAGAGTATAAACAATATGCAGAACCTGTACAAACCCCAATTGAGATCGAATGGGATGATGAAGCAGATATGGCTAACAACGAAGAAGAGAATGCAGAAGAGAGGGAAGAAGTAACTGTGGAAGAGAGGGGAGAAGAGAATGAAGAAGAGAGGGAAGAAGCAGAAGAGAGGGAAGAAGTAACTGTGGCTAACAACGCAGAAGAGAATGTAGAAGTAACTGTGGAAGAGTGGGCAACTGTGGAAGAGTGGGCAGAAGAGAATGCAGAAGTAATTGTGGAAGAGAGGGCAACTGTGGAAGAGTGGGCAGAAGAGAATGCAGAAGAGGTAAATGAAGAAGATATGGAAGAGGTAAATAATGAAGACAGTGAAGAAGTGGTAATGGAAGAGAGGGAAAAAGTAATTGAGGATGGGATGGAAGAAGTGAATATGGAAGATAGGGAAGAAGTTATTGAGGATGAGAGTGAGAAAGATGAAGATTATGTGCAAGAGGAAGATGAAGATTTGGGGGATAGTGAATTTGATGGCTTAGTTGAAGAGGATTGGGACTGGACACATGAGGTACCAAGCCACACATTTACGCAAGAAAAAAACGATGCAACCCAGGTATGTGCAAGCCAAGAACCAACCAAAGCAACTGATTTTGAAGAAGCACATAATGTAGACTCAGATGTCCTTGATACTCCCCTAGGAAGTGAAGATGATGGTGAAGAATTTAATTATCCCAAGTTTAAAATGCCGGATTGTAGTGATCAAGTAAGATTCGAGCTTGGGATGAGATTTGTCTCAAAGGGTCTTATTAGAGATGCAGTAAAGTCTTTTGCAATGGAAAAGATTAAAAATTTACATATCAAGAAAAATGATAGCAAACGAGTTGTTGTAAGGTGTGACATGAATTGTCCATTTTACATGAGATTTAGTAAACGAGTAGGGAATGAATACTGGTAGTTGGTGAGCTTTACTGATGATCGTACTTGTCATAGGACTGCAAAGAATAGGCAAGCTACAACAGAATAGCTTGCGGAGAAGTTCATACCACTATTGAGACATACTCCTAAAATGAGGCCCAAGGGTTTGATTGCAGAGGCACTTGAAAATTGGGGTGTGAAATTGTCCTCAGCTCAAGCATATAGGGCCAAAACTAGAGCATTGGAACTACTACAAGGTGCTATGACTGAGCAATACGTGTATTTGAGAAGCTATGGTGAGGAGCTAATTGGTCTTGATGCTTGTTTCTTGAAGGGTGAGTATGGTGGTCAGTTAATTGCAGCAGTGGGAAAAGATGGAAATGATCAAATTTATCTGATTGCTTATGCTGTGGTGGAATCTGAGACAAGAGACTCGTGGAAATGGTTCCTTGATCTATTATTAGAGGATCTGAATAGTATTTTGCCAAGATCATATGGATTCATTTCAGACCAGCAGAAGGTGAACTTGCATATTTACATATTTACTTACATATTATGGTATACAATACTAACATTATTATGTTTTGATAGGGAACCGCTATTGCTGATTTGGGACCGAATGTTGAACACAGGTTGTGCGTTCGACATTTGTATGGAAATTGGAAGAAGAAGTATCCTGGGGAAGTCATGAAAGAATTGTTTTGGGAAGCGGCCAGGGCAACTGTAGTTCTAGATTGGGAAAGAGCCATGTTAAAAATTAAAGCTAAAAATGAACATGCTTGGAAAGACGTGACGGACATTCCACCATCCATGTGGACTAGGTCTGCATATCGAACTGACAGTCACTATGATTTGCAGGTTAATAATATGTGTGAGTCGTTCAACAATGCTATCTTGGAGTATAGGGACAATCCCATCATAACTTTACTAGAAGGTTTAAAGCACTACATTACCACAAGGATAGTGAAGCAAAAGAATCTCATGAGTTGATTCAGAGGCTCAATTTGTCCCAAGGTGGAACAAACAATTGAAAGGCTAAAGAGGGAATCTGGGGGTTGGGCACCAACATGGCATGGAGATGATGCACTGAATATCTTTAGCGTGTCCAATGGTCAAGACACTTTCGAGGTGAACTTGCAGAAATTCCATTGCGCTTGTCGTAAATGGGCCCTGACTGTCATTCCATGTGTGCATGATGTTGCTTGTATTTTACACAACAAGGCTGACATATTCCCATTTGTGTCTAAATATTATAGGTAAATATTCCCAGTTATGTTACTGCATATTGTATATTATGCATACTGTCAATTTTACAGTTAAGTTACTACATATTGTGCAGGAAATCAAGCTTCATGGCAACTTACTCTTATATAGTGTTGCCATCCAATGGCCCCAGACTCTAGCCTATAAGTAATGGAGAACTGATTAATCCACCGATCATGAGAAGGACACCGGGCAGACCCAAAAAGAAAAGAAACAAGGCTAATGATGAACCAACTTTCAGCAAAGTACTACCAAAACTTTTGACCACTGTCAAATGTAAAAAATGTGGCACTTTATGACATAACTCAAGGACTTGCAAAGGGAAAACAACGGCGGATCGAAAATTACCAAAAGGTAGTAACAAGGCAAGGAAGCAAAGGAAGACAAAGGAATCACCAACTGTCTTGACACAATGCTCACAAGCTCCACAAACACATGAATGAAATATTTATGAATCCAGATTCTGTTTTGATACTTTGTACTTAGTTTTGGTTGAATCCACATTTTGTGTAATGGATCACATGTAATGTTTGTGAATCCAGATTCTGTTTTGATACTTTATACTTAGTTTTGGTTGAATCCATATTTTGTATAATGGATCACATATATAATCCAGATTCTGTTTTGCTACTTTGCACTTAGTTTATGTTTATGTATAATGCTTTGCTACTCTTTTGTTATATATAAGACAGTTTAGCAGTTTTACAAAGACATTTTAGTAGTTTTACAAGAAGGCATGCATCAATGCATAACCTCTTGAGTCAATACAAAAAGGCTTGCATCAATACATATAACAATTTCCCATCTATATGAGTCGATACAAAATCATTCGTGTCAATACAAACCAATCCTGTTTTCTGGAAAATAAAATTTTACACAGTATGCATCGATGCATACGTGTTTTGCATCGACTCATATAAGAATTTTACACAGTATGTATTGATGCATAATCCTTTGTATCAATACATAAGTGGTTTGCATCGACACATAAGTAGTTTGCATCGACGCATACGTAACTCAACTTTCTGGAAACCATTCCATTACAGTATGTGTTGATGCATAATCCTTTGTATCAATATAAAAGTGGTTTGCGTCGACACATAAGTAGTTTGCATCGACGCATACGTAACTCAACTTTCTGGAAACCATTCCATTACAGTATGTATTGATGCATAATCCTTTGTATCAATACATAAGTGGTTTGCATCGACACATAAGTAGTTTGCATCGACGCATACGTAACTCAACTTTCTGGAAACCATTCTATTACAGTATGCATTGATGCATAAGTGGTTTGCATCGACACATAAGTAGTTTGCATCGATACATAAGTAGATTTCAACACAGTATGTATCAATACAAAACCACTTGTATCAATGCATCAAATCACTTGTGTCGACGCATAAGTTTGTTTTTCAACTAACTTTTAATGTTTCCATATATAAGACAGTTTATATATGCCATAAGTCTTCTGAACATAAGTTTGTTTTTCATCTTCATCATCTTTATCCAAGTTATGACAGTATTATGTTATATGTTGTTTATACATAACCAAATTATGACAGTATTCCTTATATAACCAAAATATATATGAACTGAAAGGACCAAATTATATGACAGTATAATAGTTTGAACATTACATCAAAACCTCAATGATTACAACATCAAAATCATTACATAATTAGTTGCGGCAATCAAAATCATTACAATCAAAATCCCTCAAAAATGATTATAATTAGTGACATCCTCCCTTCAAGTTTCTTGTAAGCAATATGACAATCAAAATCCAAGAAAAAACCAGGAACATAACCAAATTCTTGATCTTCCTTTGGAGTTCGTCACCAATTTTCTTAGCTACACCGTCCTTATGCTTCAAATCATTAACCTTCGCCAATTGTGAGTTTATGACTTCTTGTGAACGGTCTGGAAATTGCTCATCATACCACTCAAAGAAGGAACACCCTTTCCGTCCATGTATCTGAACAAACATAAATTTTGGTTTCAATGTATCAAATTAAGCCGAATTTAAGACGTAAAAATTAGGGTTTTCTTGATTACCTTGTATAATCCACATCCATGGAACCTATGCCCTGGATTTTGAGATGTCCACGCAGTAGCCACTGGTGATTCCAAGCCACAGTAACAGACCATCTTTCTCCTCCTAGAATGAGACGAAGAACTTGATACTTGAAACGATTGGGAACCCATAAGCGAATGATTCGACCTCACAAATGAAACAGAATCTGAAAGGATACGATAAATTTCTGAGGAAGAAGAAGAAGGAGTGAGGAAACAAAGAAATCCTGGAAAGAAGGAAAGAAGACCGTTGAGGAAGAAGGAGTTTTTTTTTTTGATGCCACCTGTAAATGACATGTAAAATAATTTCATGCCACCTGTTAATAACAAATGACACATAGACTTTTTTGGAGCCAAAGTGGGGATGGGGGACCAAAACTGTTGGGAAAAAAATAGGGGGACCTAAATCATGAAAACACCAAAATAGGAGGACCAAAAGTGAAATTTAACCTAATAATAATTAGCAATAGTAAAATATTTATTAATAATAAGTTATGAAAATAAAAATGAGAATTAAATCTCAAGCATTAATTATTACCACTGTCCCGTAATTCCTATTAACAAAGAAAATTAAAATTAAAATTATCCTCTAAAACAATAATAAATTATAAAATTTATATTTTTCTTATTCAAATGATTCTTAATATATAGTATTAGTTATGAGGCTAGATATGTTGAAATAGGACAATAGCATTTTAAAAACGTAAATAAATTTTTGTTTCCACTTTTTAATAATAAATATGTAAAAATTGTATGTTCAAAATTGTGTTATATAATTAAATATCTCTTCGTAACTATCAATTATTTGATATATATATATATATATATATATATATATATATATATATATATATATATATATATATATATATATATATATATATATATATATATATATATATATATATATATATATATATATATATATATATATATATATATATATATATATATAGGTAAAAGATTTTTTTAAGGAAAAATGTAAATATAATTTTTTAGGTGTGATTTTTACTAATTTCATAAAAATATGATAAATATGTATAGATTTTTTTAAGAGGTGCGAGTAGGAGAAAATTACATATGTATAAGAGAAAATTATATATTTGTTTTAATTTTCATTGAAAAATATTTAAAGAGGTCACTTCCTACTAATTAACGAGAAATCTTGAGATCAAACTCAACCTTGAATATACAATAGTGTTAAATCTCTTTAAAAAATTTACATCGTCAATTATGATCATCTTCTACTTGAGGGTTAATCTCTTCGATTGCACGTAAAGGATATTCGATGTATACCAAAAAAAAAGATATAAGTAGTTAGAATAACTTTGAAAATAAATTGTAAACAAGTTTTATCTTAATTCTTTGAAATGAAAATAAGATAATGTGGTTTGAATCTCCATTTCATTTGATGTTATAATATGACTATCAACTCGGTTTACTTAGGGTGTGTTTATTTTAAGGTTTAAAATTATATTTTTTGGAATGACATTTTCAGAATTATTTTTCCTAAGAATATTATTCTAACATATGTGTTTGTTAAAATGTTAGATTCTTAAAAATTATTAAATTTGTTTATTTTAAAATAACAAAAATAATAAAAAGTGTGAATGTTAATGGGAAGTTATAATAAATTAAATGTATTCTCGTAGAAATTTTATATTAAAAGTACTAATTAAAAGTAGGGTTAAGTATGTTTTTGGTCCCTCTAAATATTTCAAACTTCGTTTAGTCCCTCAAAAATTTTCCTTCAAATAATAGTCCTTCTAAAAATTTGAATTTTAACTTTTGGTCTCTCGTGACAAAATTGTAGTTAAAATGGTGTCTAATTATGTTGCTAAATAAAAATGTTACTAAAATCGTCGCTAAGTTGTAAAAATCGTCGCTAAAATTGTCACTAAATTGTAAAAACTGTCGCTAATTTGTAGGAAGAACCAAAAGTTAAAATTTAAATTTTTAAGAGGATCATTATTAAAAAAAAATTAGAGAAACTAAAAACAAAATTTAAAATATTTAAAAGTACCAAAAATATATTTAACCCTTAAAAATACTAATAAAAACAATAAAAAAGTGAACACTTTAATACTTTTAATTAGTACTTTTAAAAATATTAAAGTGTAAATGATATAACAAGTACTATTAATAAAAAAAATTAACACTTTAGTACTTTTAATTAGTATTTCTAATTAATTAAAAGTACTAAGTTAAAAGTATTCAAGTATATGATTTTATTTTCTTGTTGTTTCAAAAAGTTTAATAGCAAAATTCAGACATTCTTATAACGTATTTTTGGTTAGAAAATATCAAATAGAATGGTAGTCTTAAATATTTTTAACATAAAATGTTTCTAAAAAAGATTAAAAAGAATAATCATATCAAATTTTTTATCAATAAAAGTCATAGAGGATAAAATCAAGAGATGGTTAAAATGGGTGAGGGTGATAGCTAAATGGTATGTGTCATTTGACTTAAATGATATAATAACGCTAAATATTTATTTATATTTATGGATTAATAGTTGTTGATATTTATATATAGATCAACAATTTAATATCTATCTATAAAAAGTACATGCTACCAAAATACTTTAATCACCTTCTTTGAGCTAGTTTAAATAGTTAAATAATCGGGGTTATTTTGCACTAAACACTCTTACCATAATTAATACAAGTTTTTCACTCATTTATACAATTTTAACCATTGATTTTTACCATTTTCATTATTGCAAAACACGTTTTAATATAAATTTTAATAGTTATTTTTCTTTTTCAATGGAACTTAAATATACTATGCTAAATGTCTCAATAGAATTTGAAAGTTCTGCTTTGAGAAAATAAAATCATTCATTCTACTAAATCTCTTACATGTGCTTAATTCATTCAAGAGAAAACACTCTCTTTTTTCTTTTGCATTCCTTCTCAAATCCCATCGTCTTCTTCCTCAGAGAAATTCAAGTATAACATCTACGAAATTTTGGATCTACTTTTCATAGTTAGCTACGTCGATGACATAGATTATGATGCACCGTCGTCTCAAAAAATCGTTGTTGGCCCCTCTTGAATCATCTCGACCCTCAACTTCAACTTCAACATAATGCATATAATCTTTTTATTCTCAATCAATTTCAATTAATTGATTAGATTTTGTTTGCCTTTTGCCTCTCATTTTCTCTTTTCTGCTTGCAGACGAATGTTTCAGCTGACTATATTAACTCTAATATATAATGATGTTCCATATCCCTCCCAGATCAAAGTTAAACTTTATAGCCGCTGGAGCTTCGAGGATGTCCAACTTTATTTCTTCTTTCACTTTCTTGGCTTTTGTCACAAATAACATTGTGTCAGCGAGGTGTTGAATTGAACTCTCACATTTTCTGTTTTAATTTCCAATTTTGTGAGTATTTTCTGAAAATGAATGGATTACCTTATATGTTTTGTGTAGTGATGATTTTTCGTATGTCATGGAATCGTAGGTATGTCACGATAAAGAAACTATTGAAGAAGAGGACAAGCATAAAATTGATTTGATAAACATGTTGAATGGAAATTTGGATGAACTGCTTTGTGAGATGAATGAGATCTTTGTTAAATTGTAATTCCTAGTGAAATTATGTGTGTCGAAGGGTTAGAGGTAGTAGAAGCAGGTTGCACGAAGGAAGACATTGCCTAGTCGAAGAGCTTGTGTATCAAACCAGACTGCACACATATTTGATTTTAGATTTAGATAGATTTGATTTAGATCTAAAATTATGGAACAAATTTGATTTAGCTCTAAAATAGGTAGTTTTAGGCTTTTTTAGTTTTGGGCATTAGCTAACCTAAAATTTATAAATAGAAGAAGTAACCCCTATTTTTGTAATTAATTCATTCACAGTATTTTGCAGTTGCAAAGTGAATAATAATTTTCCACAATTTATGGACAGAGAGTTACTCTATAGAAAATCATTGTTCTACTTTCTTTCTTTTATATTTTTTCATTGTCATTGTGTGGTGATATCAATCTTGATCGTCAAGATTGGTAGAAATTCATCATAGATTTTGGTGGATTCTCAACATATGATATCAAGATCTCCAGTTGAGTGATTCAAGGGAAGAACGATCAAGAACTATCGAGGAGAAAGAAGAAGAAGATCACAATGGCGATGAATTACGCTAACGAAAATTTTCCAACAAGCCTCTCAATTCTTAAAGGAGATAACTATGAGAATTGGTGCAAATAGATGAAGGTTATATTCGGTTTTCAAGATCATTGGGATCTTGTGAAATATGGAGTAGAACCACTGGATGAAAGAGTTTCAGAAGCACAAGAAGCAGAATACAAAGAATTGAAGAAGAAAAAGAATCATAAAGCTCTCTTTATAATTCATCAATGTGTCAGCCCAAATAATTTCGAAAAGGCTAGTGATGTAGAATCTACAAAGTAAGCTTGGGAATTTCTAAAGAAATCATTTGGAGGCGCGGAGAAGGTGAAGGAGGTGAGGTTACAAACTCACAAAAGAACCTATGAACTACTTCAGACAGAAGATAGTGAAAGCATATTTAATTTCTTCACTAGGATTACAAAGCTAATGAATCAGATCAAGACCTATGGAGAGACGTTAACAACAAGAGCAGTTATTTCGAATATCTTAAGATCTTTGGCTCTGTTTATCCAGAAAATTGGTAAACAACCGCTGGTCTTCCAAATCGAAGAAATAATTTGGATGCTGGCAGGATCGACCAAATTGATCCTAAGGACATGTGTTTTAGTTTTTTTTTGTATATTAGAACCTTTCGGTGATAACTTCACGTTATCAAAAGTAATAATGTAAATGAACTTCAAAAGTAAAATAAATGTAAAGAGACTCTTAAACATAAAGTAAAATTAAATTGTAAATACTTTGATTGAATTGTAAAAAGACAATGAACATAAATTGGTGTATCATACATACATTTCTCAATTAGCTCGTTTCTCTAACATTGGTACTTTGATTGATTTTAGAGTATTTGTACAAAGATGAGAACACCCGGAATCCTAACACTAAGACCCTTGTTTATACTAATTTTGATCAAACGATCTTTTAACAATGAATTGCCACATTAGAAGTCTGCATGTGCCTTCAAACCTTAAGCATCCACGTGTCCTTTCGGATAAGACCAAGATTTTGAATTTCAAATTCCTTTTCCCTCTTGAAGCTCCAAAATGTGACATTCGAAGAATCCAACAACAACTTCGAATAATTCAAATTTCAAACCTTATTCGAACAACTTTACTAATCACTTAGAAAAATAATTTCAAACACTTATTCGAACAACTTCATCTGTTGAAGTCTATATAAGGTTTCTTTTATACTTTCTTCGAACCATGCCTTTGTTCATCATAAACTCAATCCAAACCAATTTTACATTGAGGTCGAAATATTCAGCTAACAAATTTCCCCTAATAAATGTGTGTTTCGAAACTTCAAAGAAACACATAAAAATTTTATTTTGACGAACATAAAAATTGTCATGATGATTAATGATTGTTGTGACGTCAACACACTCATTACTTCATTTTTCAAAACGTCTAATCAAGACGTGCGTGTAGCAGTTTCATCATTGCGACCCGATACTTAAGGTGGCTTTTAAACAAACAACCTTCCTTATCATCATATCAGAATTCACCATGCGTCCCACTATGTTAGGATTAAAAATTATAAATTGATTCAAATTCCAATTTATAAATACCATTTTCTTCTTTCAGTCCCACTGTTACCTTCTACAACCTCTGATTTTCTCCCAAAACCTGAAATTTCCAAGTTTTTCAAACAAATTCCACCAAACAAACAATGACGCCTCAGAAAAAAATCAAATCCTCTAAAGAAGAAAGTTCATCACACAGCTCCACTCTTTATTCTCTCTTCAAAGTGCAGAAATCGTTGGCCATTGTGAATCAAGAGTTTGTTCCATATCCTGTGCTTGAAGAACAACAATGCACTATTTATGCTTATCGGGTAATTATATAGTCGAAGAAGATGGATTTAATGAGATCCCTTAAGAGGTTTCTCAGTTTCTTGAGCGCGAGGAAAACACCATTCATCCATAAAAAGAGTCGTTGGAAGTCATTAACCTGGGTTCTGACGAAGATGTGAAAGAAGACAAGATTAGAGCATTGTTGCATCCTGAGGTGAAGAATCGTTTGATTGAGATGTTGAAGGAATATGTGGATATATTTGCTTGGTAATATCAAGATATACCGGGGTTGGATACTGATATTGTGGAGCATCATCTACCGTTGAAGCCCGAGTGTCCGCCAATCAAGCAAAAGTTAAGAAGAACTCATCCCGATATGGCGATAAAGATTAAATAGGAGGTTTTAAAGAAGATTGATGTAGGTTTCCTCGTGACATCATATTATCCTCAATGTATTGCCAATATTGTAACAATGTCAAAGAAATATGGAAAGGTCCGCATATGTGTTGATTACCAAGATATGAAGAAGGCTAGTGCGAAAGATGATTTTCCTCTACCGCACATCGATATGTTGGTGGACAGTACTGCAAAATGTAAAGTGTTCTCGTTCATGGGTGGTTTTTACGGATACAATCAAATTAAGATGGATCTTGAGGTCATGGAAAAAAACAACATTTATCACACCCTTAGGAACATTCTATTACAGGGTGATGCCTTTTGGGTTGAAGAACACTGGTGCAACGTACCAAAGGGCCATGACGACCCTATTCCATGATCTGATGCATAAAGAAATTTAAGTATATGTTGATGATATGATTGCCAAGTCCCAAACTGAGGAAGATCATTTGGAAGACTTATTGAAACTGTTTCAGCGTTTAAGGAAGTATTGCCTCCGTTTGAATCCTAATAATGTACATTCGGTGTCCAATCTGGAAAACTGTTGGGTTTCATTGTCATCCAGAAAGGAATTGAAGTTGATCTTAATAAAGTTAGGGCAATTTAAGAGATGTCGGCACCAAGAACTGAAACGCAAGTCAGAGGCTTCCTTGGGTGTTTGAATTACATTTTCAGGTTCATTTCTCATATGACTGCAACATGTGAACCAATATTCAAGCTGTTGAAGAAAGATCAAGGTTGTGTATGGACAGATGATTGTCAAAAGGCATTTGAAAGTATAAAAGAGTATTTGCTCGAGCCTCTTATCCTGCTCCCTCCTGTTGAAGGAAGACCATTGGTTTTATATCTGATTGTGTTGGAAAGCTCCATGGGTTGTGTTTTAGGACAACAAGATGAAACATGAAGAAAAGAATATGCCATTTATTATTTGAGCAAGAAGTTCACCGACTGAGAGTCACGATATTCGATGTTGGAAAAGACTTGTTGTGCTTTAGCCTGGGCCGCGAAGCGTCTGCGACAATATATGTTGAATCATACTACTTGATAAATCTCTCGAATGGATCCAATCAAGTACATCTTTGAAAAGCCTGCTTGTAATACAGTGGGAGAACTGACTTATTTGTTTTGCGTTTTATCTCAAATGTTGCGGATAGCAAAAGTCTCCACCAACTTTTCTTTTATCCAATTAAGGGAAGGCGGAAAGAACAGGAAAAGACTTTCGTTAGATTCTGAGTAAGGGAGACAGTTATGAAAATGGAAGGTGTTAGCACCTTTTCCATCCGTAGTTATCTACGGGCTCTTAATTGCTTAGCTCACTTTATAAATTGATTTTTGTGTGTGTGTTTGAAAATGTTTTTAAAAAGGACATTTCGCTTTGACTTGGTAATGATTCACGCTGGAATGTATACAAAGTGTTTGGAAATGTTTTGTTTTGGAAAAGGACTTTGTAATGATTCACGCTGGAATGTATACAAAGTGTTTTGAAAAAAAGATTTTTGAAAAGTGTGAGGTGTAAAGAGTATTTTTTGATTGAGCAAGCAAAAGAGACTTATTTTACCCACTCAGAACAGTCGTTTTCGTGTTATTTTGCTTTCCTTTAGGGTAGCGTTGTCCATACCATTAGTTGGTAGGTAACTCTATCTGTTGGATGTAAAGGGACATTCGAAGGGACATCAGATGGTCATAGAAGACAACTTGTAGGGATACCTTAGCATATTCGTAGGGACGATCATCACTTTTCGTAGGCAACATCAAGGGTCATTGAGGGACTATGATCTTTGTATCGAAGGGACAATGATGATATGTTTGTAAGCGTCTTAGCTAAGATATCCCCACATTCGAGGGACATGACCATTGTATTCGTAAGGGAACAAGAGAGAATACCCTAAAGTAAGTGCATGTGTGAAGAAAGTGTGTTGTATTCAGATATTTATCTTGTGATTAAGGTTAGCTATGTTGATTGAGTTAATCTTTCCATACACGCCTAGTTACTAGCAGTTAATAGGTGCGGAAAATAAATTGCGGAAATGTAAAGTGTGGGAAAGTAAAACCCTAGACTATTACATGGCTTTGGGGCAGATACATAATAAGGAGTACAGACATTTAATTTCCGCACTCCTTATTATGTATTTGCCCCAAAGCCATGTAATAGTCTAGGGTTTTACTTTCCCACACTTTAAATTTCTGCCATGTAAATGTCCTAATTATCTATTACATCCCATAAGCAGATACAAAATGATAAAAGGAACGCGCGCGGAAAATTAAACATCCTGGAAGCAGTTACAATAATATGCGCGAAACAGATAATCGAAGGAAAGATATAATCGGGAAAAGTTTGGAGAATAGTTAGTAAAAAGCTTTAGGTTAGTAAAAAAAAAGTTTGATTTCAGTTGACCTAATTATTAAGTGAAAATTGAGTGAATTGGAAACCCTAATTCTAATTGATTTTAATTAATAAAAAAAATTTAATTTAAATTAAATGACTAACCTAAATTAAACTAATTAAACTAATTAAATTAATTAATTTAATTAAGAAAAATAGAAAAAAAATTAATTGTGAAATTAATCCTAATTAAGCTAATTGTTTAACTTAATTACTAGTTAACTTAATTAATTAAATTAATTAAAAGAAAATGTTAAGAAAAATAAAAAGAAAAGAAAAGAAAAGTTTGGAAAGTGTAAAAAAGAAAGGTGGTCGCTGGGAATCGATCCTATGACCTTTGGGAAATCACACACGCGCTTTACCACTTGAGCTAGGCTGTTTAGCTATTTTAGAAACAGAACCATTGGGTTATCTGTGTTCCTTCGTCCTGTTTTGAATTTTTCAAACTAGTCACGCGTGGACCCCAGTGTTTTAGAACGAACCTATCACGCCACGCTTGCACGCCACGCAAGCTTCCTCTGAGTCAAAACACATCAGCGGCGCCGGAGTCAACCCTCCGGTCGTCTTCTCCGACGAGGAAGATTCTAGAAACCTGCATAATTGATCAAATAATGAAAGAAAAGTGTCCAAATTATATATTTAGGGCATTACGAATCTAATGGTATGCTTTTCATAGTCTGAAACTGCCTGTAATATGCAATACGAAGCTTCACCGTTTTGGAACCCTAATAATGGCAAGCTGTGATTTATGCGTCAAAACTCACATGTTATGCATCAAACCTGTTCTAATGGACCTCCTGAGATCATACAATCAATCGAAAACCATTAGTAATGCAGGAATTAAAGAAATCAAAAATTAAAACTTTACCCAACCGGTGAGACGTGTATGGCTCGATCTAGGATGCTTTGGCCTTGTGTAAGGGCTTGAACTGACTGCTGGGATCTTCAGGAACACGAATGGATGAATGAAACGGCTTGAAAGTGGATGGAATTTGGAACACGGATTTGCCAACTTCTTGGAATTTTTGAGAGATTTAGGGTTGCTGTTTGAGGCTAGGGTTTCGTGTGCTATGCTTCTGAACTTGTAGTATATATAGAGAGCTTGTGATTTGATAAGTAATAAAGGGAAAATATATTGCTTTCAATGCAAAAATATTTCCACACAAATATTGATCCAAACTTGCCAAAAGTGGATATTTCCTTCCTTGTAGCCTCTTGCACGAATCTGGCATCTTGTTTGGGCTTCCTTGGTCCTCAAGATAAGTAGAAATCAAGCCCAACTTGTCTTAGACCTTGCTTTTGTATTTTATTTAATTAAAATTGGATTTAAATACTTTAATTCCAAAATAAATTAAATAAATTGGAAAGGAGGCATGGCAAGGAGCATAGAGACCATGGATAATGTTAAGATCAAGTTTGGATTATAAAATTCTAAGCCCATTTGAAAAATATTTGCATTTGTCAAGTATTTTTCTTTATGCACCTCCTCAAAAATGTTCAACTTGCACAACTTGTATCTTGCTCAATTTTTAATATTTTTGGGTGTTCTTGGACTTTTTAGAAATCTCAAGATGTCCTATAAACAACAATTTTAGTTTCATCTTCATTGAAGTTTCCATTCTCATGAACACTTCTTTGCAAAAAGATGACTTTTTGTTGACTTTTAAAAGGACCTGTAACGTTTTTATCCATAACTTCCAAATGAAGCATTTCTGGCCAAAGCTTGTGAGACATGAAGTTGTAGGTAATTGAATTTACTTTAAAATGAGCTTTGTTGGAAAAATTTCTGATAAAGTATGTGAAAGTTATGTCTGGTCAAAGTTCTGTTGATTTTTGTCTGAAAAACCCTAATTTAGAAACTTTGACTTTTGATCAAATCTTGACTTTTCTTGATGAATCATGATCAACCCTTGATAAAATGATGAATATTACTTAAAAATATTGATGTTGACCAAAAATTATGAAGTTTGACTGTATGTTGACCACAATTGACTTTTTGTCCAATACAACTGATTTTCAACCATCTGAGTAATTGGATGAGCAATTTTGACTTGTAAGGCTTGAAACTTGACATGATGATCCCTTGAAGTATATGGTGAGATATGATGACCACTTAGAGCAATGGAAATCCATTTTGACTTGAGAGGAGAGAAACCCTAGTTTGGATTGATTGCTTATGAGAGGGTTTGTCTGGTCAACCCTTATGAACTCCTTGAGCATGAAGTTGTGGATTGTCTTGAGAAGTAGGAGAGAAAATTTTGGGGTATAACACTGCTCTTACCGGAATAATTTCCCATTGGCAGATGTTGTTATTTGAATATGATATCGAATACCGCACCCAAAAATTTATCAAAAGTAGTGTGTTGGCAGAATACCTAGCTCATCAATTGATTGTAGGTAATCAATCTGTTGAATTTGACTTTCCTTATGAGGATGTAATGTATTTGAAAATGAAAGATTGTGATGAACCTTTGCTTGAATAAGGTCTAGATCCTAATTCCCGATGGGGAATGGTTTTTGATGGAGCTGTGAATGCTTGTGGAAAAGGAATTGATGTTGTGATCATCACTCCTCAAGGATCTCACATTCCTTTCACAACAAGATTGATGTTTGATTGTACGAATAATATGGTAGAATATGAAGTTTGTATCATGGGTCTTGAAGAGGCCGTTGATCTCAAAATCAAAATTCTTAATGTGTATGGTGATTCAACTTTGGTAATAAATCAGATTAAAGGAAATTGAGAGACTCGTCACCCTGGCTTAATCCCTTACAAAGATTATGCAAGGAGACTGTTGACCTTCTTCAATAAAGTGGAGTTTCACCACATCCCTCAGGATGGAACTCAGATGGCGGATTCCTTGGAAACCTTGGAATGATGTACCTCATATCACCATTGAGCGTCTTGAGAGGCCAACTTATATCTTTTCCATGGATGTGGCAAATGATGATAAACCTTGGTATCATGATATCAAACACTTCCGGATGACTCAAGAGTATCTGGTAGATACGAAGAAAAAAGATAAAAAGACATTGAGGCAATTAGCTGGTAGTTTCTTCCTCAATGAAGGTGTGTTATACAAGAGAAATCATGACATGGTCTTGCTCAAATGCGTGGATAGACACAAAGCATACATGTTGATGCATGAGATTCATGAGGGTTCTTTTGGAACTCGTGCCAATGGACACTCTATGGCCAAGAAAATGCTAAGGGCTGGATATTATTGGTTGACAATGGAATCTGATTGTTACAAATTTGCAAAGAAGTTCCATAAGTGTCAGATTTATGATGATAAGATTCATGTGCCTCATACATTGCTCAATGTTATTTATTCCTATGATACGGTGGGAGAACTAACTTATTTGTTTTGCGTTTTATCGCAAATGTTGCGGATAGCAAGAGTTGCCACCGACTTTTCTTTTATCCAATTAAGGGAAGGCAAAAAGAACAGGAAAAGACATTCGTTAGATTCTGAGTACGGAAGACAGTTATGAAAAAGGAAGGTATTAGCATCCTTTCCATCCATAGTTATCTATGGGCTCTTAATTGCTTATCTCACTTTATAAATTGCTTTCTGTGTGTGTTTGAAAAGATGTTTTTGAAAAGGCATTTCTCTTTGACTTCGTAATGATTCTCGCTGGAATGTATACGAAGTGTTTGGAAATGTTTTGTTTTGGAAAAGTGTTTAACTTTGTAATGATTCACGCTGGAAAGTATACAAAGTGTTTGAAAAGTTTTGAAAATAGTGTGAGGTGTGAAAAGTATTTTTGAATTGATTGGAGTAAGCAAAAGAGTCTTATTACCTACTCAGAATGGTCGTTTCCATTTACTTCCTTTAGAATAAGGTTATCCATACCATTAGTTGGTAGGTAATCTTATTCGTCAGATGTAAAGGGACGTTCGTAGGGTCATCATATGGTCATAGAAGGCAACATGTAGGGGTACCTTAGCATATTCTTAGGGACAATCATCACTTTTTGTTGGCAACAAGTGAGGGACTAGATCATGTATTCGTAGGCAACATCGAGGGTCATCGAGGGACTATGATCTTTGATTCGAAGGGGCTGTTGTAACACGGTGGGAGAACTGACTTGTTTGTTTTGCGTTTGATCGCAAATGTTGCGGATAGCAAGAGTCGCCACCGACTTTTATTTTATCCAATTAAGGGAATGCAAAAAGAACAGGAAAAGACCTTCGTTAGATTCTGAGTAATGGAGGTGGTTATGAAAAGGGAAAGTATTAGCACCCTTTCCATCCGGAGTTATCTACAGGATCTTAATTGCTTAGCTCACTTTAATTGTTTTTGTGTGTGTGTATTTGAAAAGATTTTCGAAAAGGCATTTCGCTTTGGCTTCGTAATGATTCACGCTGGAATGTATACGAAGTTTACTATCTTTAAAAAGTCAACACAAAACTTTTGTTTGTGCTAACTCCTCTGCGAGGAGATAGTTCACTGTCTATCTATGGATCGTTGTTATTAATTCCTTTTTTCTTCCTCCTCATATATTGAGTTTGTATTATGTCTTTTCTTTTGGCTTTACCCCTTCAAAGTTGAGTTCTCATTCCTCAGTGGAGTCATGTTTTTCTCTCCCGTGAGATCAAGCTTCTTTCGACAGTAGTTCATTCTTTTTGGATGAGTTGTTGTTCCTAGCATGACCTTATTATATTGCTTCCCCAGTGGTGTTATGTCTCCACTGTGAAGTTCATTCTTGTTGCATTATATAACCATTAAGCATTGCAGGATATCTTAGGGCCAAAAATAGGGCTTATATTATATTTAAGTATCTTATATCCCATTAAGGCGAAGGTTCCCTTCTTATCTCCGGATATAAGACACTTAAATAAGGGCAATTGTTGTACCCTAATTTTTGCCCCTAAGATTCTAAAAAAAAACTTCATATCATCACATTGCACAAAGATCACAAAGGGTGCCCCCTCTTTTTCCTATCTTTGGGTTTGCCCTTAGAAGATCACCAAGCACCTTATGAATGTGTTTATTTCTTGTGTGTGATGATTGATATTTGGCTAATAATGATATGTGTACACTTTGCTCTCTAAATGTTGTAGGTGAATGGTGCATATGTTTCTTATTCAAGGAGTTCATAGATTTATGTGTTTATTTCCATGCATTCTCTCCTCAATTCTGGAAAAAAATTGAAAGCATTTTTTCTCATTGAAGACTTCTCTTATCATCTACCATGGCCTATCTTCTTGAGTATATGCTTCATGTTTGAAAGAGATCATCAAATTTGAAGAATTCTCCATTCCATGGCCATCTATCTTAAAAGTAGGGTTTTGGACTTCTGAGGACCATATCTTGGTGTTTGTATGAAGTTTATGAATGATTCCAAAGTCATTTTATTCTTAAGAGGACTTCTAATATGAATATGCTTTGATTCAAGGAGTTTTATTTATGAGAAGATTGTTTTGGAGGTATATGATTATCAACTCTCTAGATTGATGCTTCATCTATCTTGTATGAATTCAAAGGATCATAATTTGGTCATACCTTTCCTCATTGAGCTTATTATTCTTCCACAATGAACCTAAGGATGTCTAATACAACTTAGTTTAATTGGTAGGAAAAGAAAATGCTTGGAAATTTGCCTATGAGGTCAAAAGATTACAAGTCTTTGATGAATTTCTCAACCTTTGGCCAATCAACTTCAAGTGATCATGTATTGATCATCATTTATCACATTGAGGTCCTTATTTTTGCATAACAATCTTGAAGATATGAACTTTATCTCCATATAAGTTTTGAAGATTGAAAGTGTTTGGAAGTTACTTGGAAAAGTCAAAAGATTATAGGTCATTTCATGATCTTTCATCAACTTCACAAGGCCATAACTTTCTCAATTTTTGGATTTTTTGGTTGGTTCTTTTTGCAAAATGCTCTTTGAGAGATCTACTTTTTATCATCTTTGAAAATCAAAAGCAAATTTTGAATGGAAGACCATGTTTGAATTGAAAACATTATAAGACATTTTTTTGCCAAACTTATAAATTTTTCTAAGTGTGAAAAAGTCAGTTTGTTTTTGGTGATTTCAAATGATCATAACTTTTAGCTCAAGATGCCAAATACTACCTTTCCAAGTGCATTGGATGACTCGAAAAGGTCCTTCCCAATACGGGGACCATTTACCTAATAATTTGTTTTTTCGAATCATTGACAATATCACTTTCCATACTAAGTCATCATTCAAATTTTTTTTTTGCTTAACCCTTTTATTAAATGCTCTAGCTATTCTTTATTTTTGTCTTTTCAATACTTCCAAAGCATGCAACCTTTCTTTGTCCAAATCAACTAACTCATTCATCATCTCCCAATAGTAGTCAGAGGCCACCTCATTTTGCTTTACAGTAACTTGGTTCACAATGTATTGATAAATATAATGTAACTCTCCAACCACGAAGCATACAAATTATATGTGTTATCAATTATCTAAATCTATAATGTAACTTGTCTCCAATTAATGCATCAAAGACTTTACTATATAAAATCAAAGGATATGATGTGTAAATATTTATCAAATTGCAATTACTTTAATATCAATATGAAATTACTAATATCAAACTTTGCTACACTATAATTTGGATTTAAGAATGTTCTGCAATGTATTTTTGAGATCCAACTCATCTTCAATTTTCATTAAAATATAAGAAAATAATACACATGCATATAGAATATTCCTTCACCATTTTATTTTATGTGAGAACAGAGTAAGAAATCTGTTGCACCCCAAAATTTGCCCTCCTGTCTCGATCTTATCTGGTTTAGGCTTCGCATCTATCATGACACTCACATGCATTCATACCACTGGTTCTATGGTTACGGGTTGGAGCTGATTCCCAAAGATTCTCCGTTGAACAGAAAAGTTGTGGTGCTTTCAACCTATCTAGGATATTGGGAAAACGACGAGGTTTAATATTAAATCTTATCCGTTCATATCTATGGATTTTCGGGGCTTGATGTTCGATTGTTGAATTGAACGGTCTGTTCTTGATGAAGCTGCGGAAGTCTGTTTATTTTGAATATCGTTACCTCCTGATTCAGGAGATCAATTCATCATGAGTTTGGGTTTTGCTGTTGTTTCGAGTTCATTATTCAAGATGTAAAAGGGTGGATTATGATTATCCGTTCATTGATCAACAATTCCAGTTCTATTGCATTTGGTTTGATCGTCAACTTTATTCGTTTCTTGGTGATAGTTGATGTATGTGAAAATATTCATCCAGAGGGCTTGTTTACAAGATTTACGAATGTCAAGGTGCCACATGTTTAAATCTTTTCCTATCGCGTCCATCGCTCGCAAAATTCAAGACATTCATTGAAATATTAGAAGTTTCTTTTTGAAATTCGTTGGTTTCAAATCCTTTTTCTGCTACCAAATATGTTTCGACTTGCGGATGCGGTGACAATACCATTACTTTCAAGTGGAAACTATCACCCTTTTCTTAAAGGAAATTATGGAATCGCCAAATTGACCAAGGTTTGGAATCAAGGATGTTATTTGAAATTTAGAGTTAGTTTTAATTCTCTGTTTCAAGTGGCAAAAGGCTCGGGATTTTTACATAAGCAGGATCAACATGAAAGCTTTGTGGCCGGGGAAATTCAAAAGGGTTCGAGTGTTTCCGAAGTTTAAGCCATTAAATCATCTTTGTATTTAGAGTTTAATTCTCAAGTTTTGCAATTAGAAGTTTAGTTCTCAAGTTTTTGCATACTAAAGGGTTCAAGTTCTAAAAATACAACAATCATGTTACTACTCATTTGATTCAAGAATACGGATGGGAATGGTGGACGGATTTGGATTTAAGCGCATATCTTAAGTCAACATTTCGACTTAGTTTTGTTTTAACCAAAGTAATTTTGGTTCATGACATTTTTTTGTTGGAATGTTTTATTCGTCGTGAATTTTCAACTTTCATACACCAAATGCTACAACATTGAAGGTCACATTAGTAGTATTCAAAGATTTGGAGCTAAAACTCATGTCGATGCATAACTACCGAATCTTGTGTTCATAAATTTTCAAGAGCGTGGAATTACTCTAAGGTTTTACAAGAGTACAAGAATGAGTACATGGTTTTACAACTTATCAAATTTTCGAATACAAGTTCTAATCCAAAAGCCAAACAAGTTTCGTTCAATATTCAACTTCTTTTTGTCATTCAAAGTTTCAAAAATATTGTTCGAATACAAAAGGACATTCGAAGAATGCCCGTTCACAAGTAAAATCAACTTCCAAATTCGACATTCGTTTAACTTTGGTTTGTACAATTTCTACATGAATCATCAAAGCTTACAATGTCAATTTGGAACTTTTGATACAAATTCTTCAAGAATACAAATATAAGCTATGGCTTTGGATTCAAAATACAAGCAATTTCCTTCTTCTATGTCCAAATCCTATTGTATTCTAATGGAAGTTTTTGTTGTTGTTGCTTTCCTTTCTACATTCTCGCTATATCTTCAAACCTGGCCTTCTTGTCCAAAGCTTTCCTTTGCCATTCCTCCAAGCTTGCACCATTGCTCACATTCATGAAACAAAGCAAAAGAATATGATTAGCAAATAACGGACAGCAATGATAACAATGCAAGACAATGCATTGTTGTTATCTCATCATTAGGATCTTTTTTTCGGAATCAGGTTGCGAGGGTTTCGATCATAACCAACCGGCCTCATAGCAAATCATCGGCCATAAAACTCACTACTACAAATCCTCAAGAGTGCTTAACCCTTGGTTCACAGTAGGAGGTGTAGAAAGAAGAAAGAGGAAAAGCAGTTATAACTCAGTTTGGCATAATAGTACAGAAACTTTACACAGGGCAGCAAGGACAGATATCATTTCGGGCAACATTTTACCATAAATAATACCTCAAACACCGATACGAATCGAGCAGCCTACCTCAAACGGATACGAATCCAGAGGAATACCTCAAGCAGACGGATAATGAATTTCCCAACAGCCCACTTAATCAACATTGCTAAATCCAGTACAAGAACAGGGCTGGCATACAGATTCTAACCCAACAGATCAAAACAAATACCAAAGAGCCCATCCTTTTTCGTTTTTTTTTTTTGGGGAGCAACCTTTGTTTTTCAAAACCTTTTCAGAGTAAAAACCCTAGCTCAGACACTATATAAAGATTAAAGACACAAGAACCAAGGCAGAGACCACTGTTGAGCAAAACCCTAAAACGGCTACAAACCCTAAAACGGCTACAAACCCTAAAACTCATATCATCATTTCCCAAAGAAAAGATCCTTCAGAAAGAAAGAAGACGAGGCAACAGAAGCAGAGAGTAAGGTAAACAGAAAGGTCTCACCGGGGTCGTGGACGTAAACCGCCGTCTACAACCGCCGTTTCGACCTTTGAACCATCACCATATCCTTTTTGCTTTTCATTTTGTTGCATGTCTATCGTAGATTCTCCCTCTGACAGCGCCGATTTCATCAAATAGCAATTAGGGTTCATCTTTTTCCCTTTTCCATCTTTCGATTCCTGTGAAAACCAAAGGTAAAACATCAAGAAATCGTTAAAAGCAGAATAGAAATCGGATCGAGTGAGAGAAGAAAATCGAAGCGGCGATGAGGTTGTGACAGCGACGACGGAATCGCGGCGGGCATCCACAGTGGGGGAATCGGAGCGGCGAGTGAGCGACGTCGAGGATGAGAGAACAGTCTCTGGGTTTGAGAGCGGCGTCGAGGGTTTGGTGAGTTCGTTGAGAGAGAAAGGGTTCGTGAGAGAGACGATGAGAGGATGAGAGAGTGTAAACTAGTTTTCTGTTTTTTTTTTATTTTTATAAAATATAAGTTTAAGTTTGTATTAGTTTAATCTAATTAGGATTAGTTCTATTAGTTTATTTTATTTAAGTTATAATAAAATGGTTTAGGTTAATACTAGCTTAATACCTTTAGTTTATGATGTTTTAAATTAATTAACATGTTAGTAAAATGTGATTTTAAAAATCAGTTTTTTAAGATATATTTAGTTCTTTTTCTCTATTATTTAAAAAGCTGACCTATAGTGCAAAAGTAGGATTATTCAAGATGTGTTGTTTAGTTCAGGTGGTGACAAGTGTCACCACCTATGTGGTTTGTTCGAAAATCCGGTGTAGGTACACCCATGGTATCCATTTTGCACTCTCATGTCACAAGCCATCAGATCTGCCAGAGTCCAGATCCAACGCACCAGAATGGCAGACCATAGTATGATCCATGGAGGCACTCACACAGGATCCAGCAGCTTTGTTTTGGGCTTGGGCTCAGATTTGCTGTTTGCACCCCCAGATTTAAAGCTTCAAACAGGCCCATTCCTAAACTTTCTTTTTAAATTCATTTTTTTTATGCAAGTTTTTATATATAATGATGTATTAAATAATATTTGGCATATGGTAGTTTTTTATTTGTTGAATCACCAATTAAATTGGTAGTTGATTTTTCATCAAGTAAAAAAATATCTATACTAATAATTATTTAAATTTCGATTTGTATTGTGTGTTAATTTATTTTCTTTTATTATCCGCTATTACATTATCCGCTTGCATGTTTATTACGCGATCGAACACTCCACTCTCACATTAATATAAAAACAACAACGCCTCCGCTCTCTCTCTTATTTTTGGTTACCCACACCAAATTCTCTAAGGGTCTCATGGTTAGGGATGGGCATGGCCATCCTCACGAGGTTAATTAGGGCCCTCGTTGCCTTGATTAATCATAACCCGAAAAAATAATTGGTCCATATGCCAATCACCATGCACCAGGGTCTCATGGTTGGGGATAGGAGCACTTATCCTCACGAGGTTAATCAAGTCCATATACTTGGTTAATCATAACCCGAAACATCATTTCTCTACGTCCAACGCCGCAATTTTCAACACCCTTTCAAGTCAAAAAAACATAGTGTTATGGTACTTAATTAAATTGTTAGAGGTTCGCCCAACGATTTAATTAAAATGTAAAGTATTTGGGCCATTAGAGGGAAACCCAATTACTTGAATACTTTATTCCATACACTTGAACATTTAAAACACTTTCAAATTAAATTAATTAATTGAATTTGTTTTCTAAATCAATTTTTCCAAAAAACAAAAAAAACATAGTGATATGGAATTTAATTAAATTGTTAGAGGTTCGCCCGACGATTTAATTAAAATGTAAAGTATTTGGGCCATTAGAGGGTAACCCAATGACTTAAATACTTTATTCCATAACACTTAATAAAAGTGAACTTCGTTTCACCTCACTCCTTTCATAATAAAGATTTTGGATGAGAGAAGATCGGTTGACCTCAATCACCAATCTCGAGTATCGAATCGTTAGAGGATATCCCGACGTTTTGGTACGTGTCATCTACCATTAAAATCAATTCAACCCATTCAAATCTTTTTTTCGCTCATATGCGATTATCAAAAATCAAAAACATTTCCTTCTAAAATCAACACAACCAATCCAAGACATTTTCAACAAGAACTACAGAGTTTTGACTTTCCCATTGCACGAGGGAATACGTAGGCACGCGGTTTCGAAACCGTGTCAAACTCAAAATAATAATAAACAAACGCCTTTTCTTATTTCTTATTCACGACTTAGAAATTAGCGAATACACACACACAAACACATTTTGAACTAAATGGGTCCCATCGAGTACGATGGACGTAAGAGGTGCTAATACCTTCCTCTTGCGTAACCGACTCCCGAATCCATCCTTTTTTGGTCTTGTAGACCGCCTTATCCGATATCGTGGGTTTTATCTATATTTCCCCGTTCTTTTTAGAACAAATAAAATTAGGTGGCGATTTCATTGTTTTTGAAAATTCATTTTAAATGATTTTTGAAAACCGAGTTGCTTCAAAATCACTCTTCATCCCTTAATTAATATGTTGTCCTAAAGCTATAAATGCACTTAATAGAAAGAAATTTGACGACAAGGTGAAATGTGAATGAGACTTGAATCCCCACATCAGTTTTATAATAGATAACATAAATTATTATATACCTTAACCATACTATGAACAATAAATTAGTGGTTTGAAAGGAAGCCGAAGTTTGTTTGGGCCAAAAGCTCAAAAAATTATTTTAAATATTTTAAATAAATTTGTAAAAAACACGATTAAAATTAGACTTAAATAGTCTATTGGTTGTTGTAAGTTAGCTTGTTTTTATTTATAGTCTCTAATATGTTTTTTTCTTGACAATAGTCATTGAATTTAAATCTTTTTGGTTTTAATCCTCAAGTTCAAAATCTGCAGGTTTTCTGGGAATTTTCATGCGGATTTAAAACCTGCAGATTTTCTACAGATTTTCCTGCGAATTTTTCTACGGATTTAAAATCTATAGGTTTCTATTAGTTTTAAGACTAAAACCAAAATGATTTTAACATTGAGGGACTATTTTGAAGAAAAAAAGAGATTAGGACTAAAAACAAAAGAGAATTTCTTTTTCCGACTGAGTGTTTTCTTATAGGCCTCTGATGAAATATCCAAAATACCCCTAGACTTCACATGTGGCATATCCAAACTCACCTTATTTGTCAAGAATAGGTTTATTCACATGCGAATATCTAATGTCACCATGATCCATTTTTTATTAAATTGACTTGACATATGCATACATGAAGTCACTTGATTGCCTATTTTGGATATGCATATCCGAATTTATCTTTAGGACTGAAGAATCAACATAATTCAAAACATAGATTCAAACATATATAGTTCTATAGAAATTTAAAATTACATATTGTTATAAACAGATAGTTGAGGACGTTGAAACTTTTTGATGACATCTTCTCCCGATATATGAAGCTCCACATCCACCTCAATCAGACCCTTAGAAGATTATCATTAAAAAGTACCCCATATAACCTCTAAATCGTCGTCGTTCTTGAGATCAAATAGAATGAACTTTATGTTCCTTTCAGTGTCAACTAGAGGTGAATGATACTCAAGCTTTGTCACCTTTAAATTCTCTAGATATTGCAAGAGAGAATTCAGTATGATAATAAACTCGACAAACGACGTGTTTTGCGAGAACCTGAGTTGAAGTGACAACTTCGCACCACTGAAGTAGATAAAATTTGGAGACCCTATTTATAGATTTTATGGAGCAATTTGGACCCAAGAAATGTTATCCACTGCTTGCTTCTGCATAATTCAGAAATGCACATTAGAAGGAACCTTATATTTATAATAAAACACATTCGAGCTTATTTCACATATGCACATTCGATATCACCTCTATGTTATTTTCTAATAGCAGGTTGATTCGGATGTGCAAATGCAAATATTAAAATATAAAAAAATGATGACTTCATATATACATATCTAAAATACACTAAAAGATACTTCCTATGACCTGATTTATAAACAAATATTCTATTTTTAGATTCATTAAATAATAAATATATCTGATTATTTTTATGTAGATCAAGTACATTATGAGTCTCACGCGAGTCTATCATTTCATCATCAGACATCCTTATAGCCTGAGTCAACCATACAATTGGTTCAGTTTAAATTAACCGAAAACATGAATATCTTATTATATCAAAACAAAATAAAGAGACAATCCAACCTATTTCTCAATTAAATTGAAGTTAAAATATTTATTTAATAAACGTGAAGAAAAAAATTTTACTTATAAATTCTTAAACAAAAACACGCTAAAAAAACCAAACGAACCTTCCGAATGACAGCATCGATGCCGTATTTGTTATGCTACGCACCCAACCGCCATGACAACACGATTTGTCAAAAATGACCTTCTTGGTTATATTTAAATGCCATGCCATATTTTTCTCTTTCCCTTAAAGATGCCGAACCTATCGTTACACGTCACAATTAAATCTACACCGTCAATCCAAGTAATCTCACCCGTCCATTCCACAAAAATTCTCTATAAAGAATAGGGTTGAATACCTAATTTTTATAGGGTTTCACCTTTCATTCGTCCATCTGCTATTCTTCCTTCAATTCTCAATTCCAGACCTCGTTCGTAGCTTCTCCGTCTTGCTTCGATCGATACCAGATCTGTTAAGGTCCGATGGAAATCTTCACGCCGCCGCTGGTTTCGATCAGGTATAATCTGCTTTTCTTATCGTTAATGGTTGATTATTCTGTTATTGTTCTTTGGTTATAGATCTGATTATTCTTCTGTAAGATCTACAGTGCAGAGGTGCGATACTCACGTTTATCCCGGTGTTTGGTATCAATTCATGGAGAAGTTCTCTGTTCTTAAATCAAGGATCCCGAGATAGTTTTTGTTTTCAGGTATGACGATAGATCGATGAGCAAAATCTTAGATCCAGCGTTGAATAACTAGAAGCTATATTGCTCTGAGCCATGATTGAAGATTGAAGTCTTCCAGATTGGTGCATGTAGCAGACCTTGGATCTTGAAATTTGTAATTATGTGTATGATTGTGAGTTTTGCGGGGGAAGTTGAATGGATGTATGTAGGTTGTTTCAGGATAATAGATCTCAATTCGTTAAACGATTTGAGGATTGAATCCTGATTGATCTTGTCATCCGGCCTTTGCCATGTCAGGTGCGCTTGCTTGGCAGGTCAACAAAATAATAAAAAAAAGATTTATTGGTTTTGGAGAGAGATCGCACGGGGTTTTTGCCCGGGGTCTTCTCTCCTCTCGTGTCTGCTTTTCTCCTTTTCCTTACCTCTTTTCTTTCGATTCGTTCACATATTTGCACGGAATGGATTCATAGGAAGATTTCTCACGCTCCATAACGATCTGCACATTGAGGTATTATCCAAATTTGATTAGAATCAGTTATTGCTACAAATTTCTAAATATTTAAATTAACAGGTAAAATGAATTTGGGAAGTTATATTGCATGTTTAATTTAATTTTCACTCTCTAATTTGTTCCATAATATTTGTCAATCAATGAAATATTCATTGACAAGAAAAGGCATATCGCTGTAACATAATAAATTTGGTTGTAGAGTATGATTCATCATCAAAAACCGACAAATTCAAGGTCAATACACCTAATCAATCATATTTCATCGCCCATCATGCACACATCTTAATTCTACTCTACGGTTTTTGTGGTTTGTATATTTGCTGTAAATCATTTCATTATTTAGTGACAGATTTGGCTAGTTTAGTTCCGAGAAGTTTACAGCATTTCTTACCTTGAAAATATCTTTGTAAATACATAGTTTATTATATCATCTCTGTAGAGAAGGCAGCAAAAAGTTTAATGCCTCATGTGAAATTTCAGTATCAACAAATTCTTACTTACTTGAGGAGGAAGGCTGTAGAAGCCACCTGTGAGCTTTGAAGAATGAACAATTCTTATTGTATACTGCATGACACTTATCCGTAAGGTGAAGATGGTTTCGGTTCTATAATTTTTTTCATAACAATATAAATAGTTGTCTTCTCAATTTCAGTAGCCATACATGTTCTTTAGTACATTTTATTCTGTCGCTAGTTTTTATGTTAGTATTAATGGTATGCATTTTCCTTAGTAAATTTATTCAATTCATAGTATTTATTCTTTGATATAGGCATGATTCATATATTAACAGCAGCAGTTTAACTGTATTTTTGTTTTAAGCTTGTATTTAATTTTCTATAATTCTACAATAATAACATACATAGAAACTCAGGATATAAACTCAGGAAGTGGCAGTGCAATAAAATAATTATGATTTCTTAAGTAATTAGAAGTCATTTATGTAAGTTTTTTTATCCAATGTAACGAAATCATTTTTTTTCTTATATATTTGAAAATATTTACAAATTTACAATTTTTTTAATCATTTTTATTTCACTAATATTTTTTAAATTTTTTCAATTTCATTCACTTTTAATTGAAATTGTAATTCCTCCTTAACTAATGAAACTATTGTACAGCCTCTCCTTTTTTTTATATATACAGCTAAGATGAATTTTATAAAATAATTTTAAATCTGTTATATTTTACTTATTTAGGATAAATTTAAATTTTTTCGCTTACAGCCTCTCCTTTTTTTTTATATATACAGCTAAGATGAATTTTATAAAATAATTTTAAATCTGTTATATTTTACTTATTTAGGATAAATTTAAATTTTTTCGCTTGGGGTTTGTTTCAAGGTTATAAATATATTCTTGGGAATTCAATATTCTCATGTTTAATTTGATTTAATTTTTTTAAAAAATATTCGAAGGTTTCTAGGATTTTATTATACAAATGACTCTTCTATTTTTGTTTCAAGATTTGTAGTCGGAAATTTATTGTTTCCATGAGAATATTTACAATTTAACTATGTCTCTCCACTATTAGTATTTATTTATTTTATTTTATTTTTGATAATTTTTGAATTAGATTTAAATTGTAAACATTCTGAAGAAGTTTATTGTGATGATAGGAATATTATTTCAAGGAAAAAAATTCTTAAGTAAACACGGTACAAATTTATGATTGTCATGTTTCAACTTTTGAATACAAGTAAGAAATGTATTGTCTTTGGAAACAAGTTTTTGAAATTTATTTAGCAAATCGAATACTATTTATGATATGATGATATTTGCAGCGTAAGTAGGAGGATGAGAAACGTACACTTATCAGTCACGGCAAGGCGTATTCAACCATTTTGAACGAGTAGCAACAATGTGTTCTACACGAACCAGGTAATATATTGTACAACCATGGATGCCATATATATCAAACCAATGTTTTAAAATGAGAAATTTGAAATATTATTTGATGAATTTTTGTATATGTACTCTTTTCAGTGATTTTACATGAATTGGTCTCTAGCAGATTTTGAATTTGGTTTTGTTCTTATTGTTGTTATTTTAAATTACTTGCTCTTTTTTACATTTAGTATCTTCTTTACACAAGATCTGTAGCTCAAATTGGTAGAGTGCTCTGAGTATTTTGTATATAAATCTCTGAGATGTGGTGGTTCGAATCCACCCAGATCTGCAATTTATCTCGTTAGTTTTCCATCAAACGATTGGCTAATTTTAAAACTATTTTATATTAATTTTAATAAATGTAATTTCCATGTTATCCTTTATTTAAGATAAGATCTTGTATAAATTAACATACAAGGTAGTCAATATTGATGCTGAATAAATATTATGTACATTATTATTTTGAGGCTGGTGTAATTGTTTTAGAACAACTATTTTTCTATGAAGTTTTATTTGACTAAGTATTTGTGCTATACTTTTTTAGTAACTCCAAACGTACATTTCCTAGGATCAATCAACATATCTTTGCTTGAGTACCTCAAACATGACTTTGAGATGGTCATTACGGGCTTCTTCCTCGGCAGATTTTACTATCATGCTGTCCATATATACTTTTAATGTATTTTTGATTTGGTTTTTAAAACTTTATTATCATCCACTCCTCTGGTATGTTGCTCTACATTTTTAAGCCTAAAAGGCATCATTTTGTAGAGAAAAATTTGGTTTTATTGCTTATGTCATTGATGTGCAATCTTTTTAAGATCTATAAAATGTAAGAGCTTGAAGTCATATGAGTTATCAATTAATTTATAGATGTTAAGAAAAAAGTAAAGCACAACTGGGGCACACCTTACTAAGGTTGGAGTAATCTATACACATAGCCATGGGGTATACCTCATTAGTATAGAATTCGATTCTTAGAAGATCTCCCACTATTTTCTTTGTGGGCTACCTAAGGGGTGTTCTCCCATATGGCCAATTTATAAATATTGAGAAAAACAATTGGGCACACCCTACTAAGGTCAGAGTACTCTATACACATAGACATGGGGTATACCTCATTAGTCAAGAATTCGACTCTTAGAAGATCTCCCACTATTTCCTTTGTGGGCTACCTAAGGGGTGTTCTCCCATATGGCCAGGGAATAATATGCTACTACTTCAGGATATATGTTAGGTATCTCTTCTTTAAACCAGACAGATAGGTCAATGTTATCTGTATACATCTCATGAGCTGGTTCATTACCTCAGAGAGTAATATAATCCTTATTTTAATAAACTTCGAAAAATCGTCCCTTATAGGGAACATGATGAAGTCTCCATTCGGCTTCAAACATTGTACCTTCCTATATTCCTTTAAGGGATGTGCTTCATTGTCATCATCGTCCTCACCAATATTCCTTTAAGGGCAGTGCTTCATTGTCATCACCGTCATCACCAATGGTCGTGGCTCTAAACATGCGTTCAATTTGATCAAATTTGTGATTCTGACTTCTACAATTATGACATCATTGGATTTCTCATAATTCTCTAGTAACACAATAAAACAAGTGCAAGACATTTCCAAATCAACACCAATTACGAAAAATTTTCGTTTGTACTGATGTGGTATTTAAGATTTAGATGAACCATTATGACACTACAAATAACTTAGTCAAAGTTGTCTCCGCGGCTATACAATTACACACTAACTTGCTCTCAATTACCATATATTGTACTTTACCAGACACCAGTCCTTTTATTCCCGTGTTTTTTAAATGTTCTTAATTACTATCATATATTGAACTTTACCGATCCTTTTATTCTCGTTTTAAATGTAATAAGCAATTCTACGTGCCCAAGGGCTTGGTGTCAGAGCCACCAAACCTCTAGAGATTGACAATGTGGTACGAAAGTAAATGACGAGTGAGCCACATGGTGTTGTATAACTCGACATATATGACACCATATGAACTATGGTTTGTATAACACGACATGCATGACATCATATGAACTATCATGGTCCGCCAACATACAATACCCGTTAGACTGCCGTTGTGACCATCACAAATAAAGGAATGTGACGATTAGGTACCCCATCGTTGTAAATTCATCATCTATTATATCAATTTTGGAGAAAAGGCAGTAAAAAGTGTTAGAAAAATCAATTCAAGACAAATGGATCAAGGCTAGAATCGCGAACGAAATCACTTTCCTTATAAGTATTTCAAGCACTTTCTTTATTGTCTTAGAGTTGGAACGCAAGAATATTCAGGATAATTCAGCCTTTAAATCGAGTCTGCACAAGTTTGGTGAAGAACTCGAATGCAAGGAAGAGTGTTTGGAATATCGAAGAGGATGTAGGATTTTGAGTGAATTATTTTCGAATTCAAGATCATGTATTTATAGGCTATGCATGTGTTGTTTCACAAGTTTGCAACTCTTGATGAAACCACACCTTTTCAGCATAAGATTGCAATGGTTCGCCTATAGTTACATTATGCACCACTTCATGAAGTGTTGTATATTTTGAATTTTAAAATTCAAACGTTCAATAGCCTGAGACAAATTTAACTGCACTTCCACTGGTGGATGTTAGTGCAAAAACTGACCAAAATTCCTTCAGACAGATTTGAAGGCAATTTACACTTTTGTATATGGGGAAATTTTATCCTCTCTAACTTAGTCATATTTGAACACACCTATGGAAATTAATCGCCCATTAATTTTCAACAATCCTCCACTAGTTCTAATATTGACAAGTCTAATTCTAGAAAATGAGGTATAAAGAGTGTTAATACAGTTAGTTATCTTTCTATTTAAAACTTAACCTTAGCGAGGACAACACAAAGTTTAACAAGAATATTAGGTAGCAATTCTTTAAAACCATTAATCTATATGATTAGACCGACGTTACCTAACACACAATCTTTAAAGGTTCTTCCTCTACAAATCTCGCTTAGCACTTATTTATGGCCATATGCTATCATATTTCATGAATTTTTCATGAGAGAAACTCCAACTCTCACTTTGAGATGACACCATCTCGAAATTCACATAGGTGAATTTCATATTGTATCTTTTTCCATGAGACATGTACCCTCGGTATTGAACTTCATTAAGAGTTTTAAAATAAAAACTCAACCCTCGTTTTAAGGTCAACATTATCACGAAATGTTCGACAATTATCCAAATCAACGACTTGTTGTTACCCATTGAATCTTGAGGTTAATGTTCTATTAACGTAAGATTGGGTTGCCGCTGCTGTCGGAACTCTTACTCAAGGAGTTTTAACCTCACGCCTCTCGAGGTTGTTTTTACTAAGTCACTGGGCAGTGGCTTAGTAAATGGATCATCCAAACTATAGATCGATCATATATATATGTGAGTTAAATGATTACATCTTTAATCAATTTTCTCACAAAATAATGTCTAAGGCCTCGATTCCTAAACTTTCCATTATACACTTTGCTAAATGCACTAACTAAATTGGTTTGACTATCACAATGAATCAACACTTTTGAAACATTGTCTTTTGTCATTGGAACTTCCAACATAAGGGCCCTTAACCATTCAGTTTATTGACCAACGGAAACAAAAGCCACAAAATTTGATTCCTTGCTAAAAATATTAATACATGTTTATTTTTTGTTCTTCCAAGAAATTACACCTTAGCTTGCGTAAATTTCCACTCATTTGTAGACTTATTATCTACAACACTCGATATCCATCTCGTATCGGTATATCCTTTTAGTATGATGTAACCTACCAAAATGAACGCCAAGATTTTTGTTTTCAAAAAGTAACTAAAGTTCTCATTATGGTCATCCAATGCTCACTATTTGAATTTCTAGTAAACCTACTCATTTACTAACTGCAAATGCTATGTCAAGTCTGGTATATTACATCAGAAACCAATTGCACTTGCGTATTCTAATACAGCCACAACTCTTCCATCATAATTTTGACACTAAGATCAAATTGAATATTCACTTTCATGAAACGTGGCAGTTTGAACTTATCAAGAACTTTCTCAACAAAGTGTGTTTGACTAAGTTCATAACCCCCACTATTTCTCATTACTCTGATCTCCAAAGAGTGTCAACTAGTCCAAGATCTTTCGTCTTAAATGTGGAATTTTTCTCAATATAATATGTTTGACTATGTTTTTAACCCATACTCTTTCGCTTTACTTTGATCGAAAAATGATGTTCACTATTTCAAGGTCTTTGCATCTTGAATGTGGAATCTAAAACCTCTTTGTTTATAAGATTCCATTCATCATGTTGCTAATGATCAACATATGATACATATAGAGACAAAGAGATATCACAGTATTCTCACATAACTTTGTGTACAAACACTTAGTTACAAGAATTAGATGAAGGAGATTTTTAGATAATCATGCATGATGATACAAGAAGATTTTTTTAGATGCAGTGAGAGATGAAACTATGAGCAATTTAAAATAGTTTAATATAAATTGCTATGAGTACCTTAGTTATGTTTACTTCTCTCAAACCTTCACTTGAATTTCTATGTTGAACTTTCTTAATCAACTTCATCATTGATGTGCATGACACCTTTGATCCTTTTCTTTGATAATCTTTGTCTTCATCAAAACTAGATATAAGATTTATTCTTCACAATCTCTCCCTTTTTTATGATGACAAACTCTTTGAATTCTTGTTTTGGTAAGATTTAAAAGTCTCCCATAAGTTGCGTGTCTCCTCATCATTGGTGAAACTTGCAATGATATAGTATAACTTTTGATGTCATTATTTTGGTGCACATTTTAATTTATTCAAAGATTTTACAAGCTTGCACATTATTTGTTCATTACCATAAGGCATATAGCCTTATAATTTCTCCATGTAAATCTCCTCATCGAGATCTCCATTTAGGAATGTCGTTTTGACATCCTTTGATAAACTATAAGGTCATGCAAGGAAGGTAAAGCAAATGAAACTCTAATTCTCCCTTTGTTTGCTACTAGTACATATGTGTCGAAATAATCAACACCTTCCTTTTGTCTAAAATTCTTGGTTACTAATATATCCTGGTGTGTGTTTAGTGTACCATCACTATGATACTTCCTTCTAAACATCAATTTGCATCCTAATGATTTTTTTATCTTTTAGGTAGATCGACAAGTTCCCAACTGTGGTCTGACATTATTTAATCAATTTTATCTTGGACAATATTATAAGAGAAGTCCTTTTAAATTACTTATTCATTGAAAACCTTAGGATCATGATCTTCCATTTGAAAAATAATAGGAATTTTATGAACGAAATTCTCGAATTTTTTATTCTCTTTCACATACAAATAAACACTAGGGTTTATTTTCCATGATATTGCAGTCTGGACGTGCTTAACGTTTCACATTCAAAGTTATAGCAAACATGTGCGTTGCTTCAATTAAAAAAGATGTCGTTGTTTGCACCGAGGGTCATGTAGATGATCTTGGAAGGTGCATCACCCGCCCTTGCACCCGCACCCGTAAATAAGAAGCGGATTTTCTCACACCCACCCCAGTTAAACGAGGTTTTCCGCGTTAATTTCGACGGAGGCAGGCGGAGCCCAGTGAAATGAATTTATTTATCATACCTAGACTAAGAGTTTCATATATATATATATATATATATATATATATATATATATATATATATATATATATATATATATATATATATATGGATGACATCTTAATTTCTCAAAAAAATAAAGTAAGGACCTTCTATGAAAGCTAACCAGCGTCGTATTTGTAGTGCTACACAATTAATCGCCATGACAACTTGACAAAAATGCCCCTCTTTGTTATTTTTTACGGGACAGCTAATAAACGTTATTTATCCTTTTCCTTTAAATATGGCGCACGTAACGTTAGACGTCACTATTAAATCTACACCGTCAAGCCAAGCAATCTCAGCCGTTGATTCCACAGAAAATTCTATATAAAAATAGGGTTGATTCACCTAATTATTATCGTTCAACAACTTAAAGGGTTTCACCATTCTTTCGCTCCTCTCCTATTCTTCAAATTCAGAGTAAATCCGATGGTGATTCCAATAGGGTGTAAACCGCTTTCTGTCTTTTTCTTTTCTTATCGTTAATATTTATTTATTCCGTTATTGATCTTTTGTTATAGATCTCGTTCTTGTTCCGTAAGATCTACATGCAATTGTGGGTTTTTCAGGTTGAATTTTGCTGGTTCCACCTGCTTTTGGTATCTAAAAGCTTCCATAAGCTATGATTGAAGATTGAAGTCTTCCAGATTGGTGCATGTAGCAGATCTTGGATCTTGAAATTTGTAATTATGTGTATGATTGTGAGTTTTTGCGGGGGAAGTTGAATGGATGTATGTAGGTTGTGTCAGGATAAAATATCTCAATTCGTTAAACGATTTGAGGATTGAATCCTAATTGATCTTGTCATCCGGCCTTTGCCATGTCAGGTGCGCTTGCTTGGCAGGTCAACAAAATAATAAAAAAAATATTTATTGGTTTTGGAGAGAGGTCGCACGGGGTTTTTGCCCGGGGTCTTCTCTCCTCTCGTGTCTGCTTTTCTCCTTTTTCTTATCTCTATTGTTTCGATTCGATCACATATTTGCACGGGATGGATTCATAGGAGGATTTCTCACGCACTACACATCGAGGTATTATACAAATTCAGTCAAATCAGTTATCGATATTGTCTCAAAATCCATTTAACACTGTAAAAATATCAATAATTTCTTCTGTACCGTATGATCATCATTTAACACCAATGAATTAAAGGTGGATCTTGCAAAGTTTCTATCTAATGGATACCTTACTGTCATTAACATATTTTATTACACGAAATCAATACTTACTTCATGGGCCATCATGCACATCTTAATCCTACATTAGGGTTATATTCTGTATCTATCCATCTAAAGTCTATTATACCTGTTCGGCTGTCACCAATTGCAAGTGCAGTAACTTCTTTGCCAGAAATTGTAAGTATTTGTTTCCTTGAAAATTCCACAGTTTGTTATCAACTTCGGAGAGGTAGCCTGTTACAAATTTTGAATTTCTCAAAGAGGAATGCTCTAAAAGCCTCATGTTAATTTTCAGCATCAACAATTTTTGATTTAAGAAGATGGCTGGTGAAATTTGAAGGATGAACAAATCGTGAATTGATTGTAGTACATTGATCCAGTAACCTGAAGCTGACTTCAGTTCTATAATTTTTTTATCATAACAATAAAAATGAAAGTCTATTTTAGTTTTCATAGTTATGCATTTTCTTTACTATATGTTTTATTCCTAGTTTATGCATTTCTTTAGTATATATTTTATTCCTAGTTGTTATGCATTTCTTTAGTATATATTTTATTCTTCGGTAATTTATTACTGGTACATTTTTGTTTCTTGGTAATTTATGTAGTTGAATTTCTACCTTGATACAGTCAGTTGTATCTATTTTCTTTAGTATATTTTATTCCCTCTATAATTCATATTTATTCTTTGATTTTTGGTATGATTCATAGCAGTTTTAAATGAATTTTGTTTTAAGTCTATGTATTTATATTAATATCTATATCTATATGCCTAAAATAATCAATAAAAATTCAGGAAGGGTAAGGTTTAATTTCTTATGATTGTGTCCTATTCTGTTATGTATTTGGTCATAGGCTCTAACATGCAACTACTTTTGAGTGCTATATTTCTGGTCTTATACAGTTATACTATATGCTTGTTTCAATACATAGTGCAAATCAAATGATATGACATCATACAAACCAAATAAGTTCAAGCACTATGCGACATCCATCTGATGACGAAGCATGGAAGCACTTTGATTGGATACATCATAATTTTGCATCATGATTTTGTTGCAAAATCTAGAAATGTCATGGTTTTGCCCCATACAAGCGAGCGTCGGGAAGTGCATATTCTTATTGGTCAGTTATTGTAACCCATTACAACCTCCCTCTTGAGATATGCATGACAACCTCCCAACTTTACATTGCGAGTTGCTTTGATGTGGACTAAGCCTTTATGTTGGATAAAGGGGGGAAACTTATGGTTTGACTGTCACCGCCGATTCTTACCAACAAATCAAGATTGAAGGATACAGAGTCACGCACAATTGGACAAAAAGAAGTATATTTTGGTACCTCTTGTATTGGAAGCATAATTCGTTGCGCTATAATCTTGATGTTATGCATATTGAGAAGATTTTTTTTGATAATGTATTTAACAAAGTGATGGATGTTACAGGCAAAATAAAAGATAATGAGAAGGTTAGACAAGACATGGAACGTAAAAAGTTGGAGTTGAAGCCTCAACCAAATGGAAAGTTATTAAAACCCAAGGCTTGTTTCAGTCTGACTTTCAAGAAGCTAAAGTGGTTTGTCGATGGTTAAAAGATTTAAGAATGCCCGAGGGGTATTCTTCAAATTTAGCAAGGTGTGTCGACCCAAACACTGGGAAGTTGCATGGTATGAAAAGTCGTGATTGCCACATTTTTATGGAACAATTGCTACCAATTGCATTTGGATCGCTACCTAAACATGTTCTTGATCCACTGATTGAAATTAGTCAATTTTTTAGAGATATTTGTGCGTCAATTTTAAGAGTGGATGACATCATTAAGTTGGACCAAAACATTGCACTAATTCTTTGTAAGTTGGAACAAGTATTTTCCCCTGGTTTCTTTGACTCCATGGAACATTTATCTGCGCATCTTGCATATGAAGCTTATCTTGGTGAACTTGTTCAATATAGGTGGATGTATCCGTTTGAAATGTTCATGGGTGATTCAAAGTGATCAATGAAAAATAAAGCTAGAATAGAATGATATATATGTGCACATTACTTGCATCGAGAAACATCACATTTTTGCAGTCACCATTTCAATCACTTGATGTTAAATCTTAGAATCATACAGAATCCTGTAAATGTCAACCAGGAAATTCAATTCACGTTATCAGTCTTCGTGCTTCTAGGTTGATCCTCTAGAAAGAAGAGTGTGCATTGGTTGACCCAAAAAGAAATGAAATTCGCACATGTCCATGTCTTGATCAACTGTGTTGAAGTTAAACCATATCTTGAGGAAGTTTACCCGATTTTTTTTAAAATTTTGTTGACAATGTGTTTATACCAAACTTATTAAACTTTGGTGTGTGTTTTGTAGGGAATTTAACAATGCCTATTTTCATAGTACTGGTGTATAGTCAACATTTGATGTCATTCATGCTCAATTTCTCCCATGGTTCAAGGAGAGATTGTCTAGCATTGTTGCATCGAATCCAGAAATAGTCCATTTGAGAAACTTGATAGAAGGCCTTATCCAAATCGCAAATGAATGGCACACATACTTCGTGAACCGAAGGAAAAACCCCCCATAAACAGTTGCGTATTTGTAAAAAGAGTTACATATGGCGGTGAAGATGACTTCTATGACTTTGTTAAACATATCTATGAGTTGGTATACAATTACTTAGACTCGGAAAATAAAGTTGTCTTGATTTATTGGGAATGTTATGATCCCACTAGAGGCACAAAAATAGACAAGTCATATGGTACTTTTAAGATTCAAATGAACCGAAGATATAAAGAGTACGACCCTTTCATAATGTCACATATTGTTAGACAAGTTTATTATGCTCCTTATCCTTCATTTGTATTACATAAACGAGGATGGTGTGTTGTAATAAAAACAAAACCTCTTGGTCATATCGAAACATGCGATCTAGTAGAAGATGCTGCCTACCAAGTTGATGACGTTGAACAAATTAATGGTGTGATTGTAGATGAACACATTACAAGTTTTTATGATACAAAAGTTGAGGGACATCAAGTTGATGCGTCTATATTGTTGGTTGATAATAACGTCGATGAAGAGAATGATGAAGAGTTTGAATCAAATGATGAGAATGATATGGAGATTTAGAATAACTAAACAATTTATTGAACGTAACATTAGTGAATATGTATTGATGAGAATAATGAATGTGTTAATGAATCTATTGAATATGTTAATCAATATTTATCGAATGTGTTAATGAATATCTGTTGATGTTAATGAATTTATTATTTTTGCTAATGAATATATAAAAATAGGTAAAATGCAAACTAAGAGTAAGAATAGTGGTAAGAAGTCCCAACGTTCGAGGGTAGTAACATGTGAGGCACCTCACTCGGTCTCGTGTCCTCCCCTCAGAGTCAGGTTGATCCTATGTCCATGGCCAATAATCAGGCTTTTGTGTCATTACTCTTCTCTCATACATTCCCGTTTAGGGTACCTGCATCTTTTGTCCGACCACCTGGCTTTCATTACCCACAAACTTAGATGCCCTCATCCTTCCAGCAGACTGGGGGATCCAATTTTCCATATCCCACACAAATGCCCCATCCTTCCAGTAGACTGGAGGATCCAGTTTTCTGTTTCCCACATAGATGCACTCATCCTTCTAGTACACTAGAGAATTCAGCAGCCCACATTCCACATAGGCTGGAGGATCCAGCAACCCACGTTCCACACAGACTAGAGGATCCAGCAGTCCGCGTTCCACAAGGTTAGGGGATCCCGCAACCCACATCCCAGACAGACTGGAGGATCTCGCACCGCACATGTACTTGCACGTGAGGATGATGGTGATGTAGATGAGGCACATGATGAGATAGATGGAGCTGATCTTCGAGGGAGCGATGATTCGAGTGAGATTCATGTCATTGACGAGAGGTTTTGGATTTGCCCCGAAGGAAGCTTGTGAGTTTCTTATTTGTAAACTTTTATTTAAGTATGTATACATTTTCATTTTGAATATAAATGTATATTTAATATTGCTAATTCAAAATATTGTTGTTTAGTTTCGTGCCGAGTTGGACTACTGTCAAGGTTATAGATTATATAATTCAGCAGATGTATAAATAATTTTGGAAGAACTTTGGGGAGGTTACAAATAAAGAAGCATGATTTAACGTATTGTTATAAATAAAGAAGCATGATTTCACGTGGCAACTGATAAAATATTGTTGTGTGAAAATCACGTGGCAAATGTTTTTTTAAACTTAATGATATTTTTGTGGTGTGATTATCACGTGACAGATGTTTATTTAAATTTAATGACATTTTTGTGGCGTGATTATCACGTGGCAACTGATAAAGTTGTGGCGTGAAAATCACATGACAACTTTTTAATATAATATAGATTAATACATTTTAATATATATATATATATATATATATAGTGTATTTAATTTAATTTTTTTATTGTATGTATGTGTAGGAGGATTATCAGACATTGCTCGCAATTTTTTTGGAAAATAATCCTCAATATACTCGAAAGAGGGGGAGCCGTTTCATCGGGATGTTGATTTTTATATTGGAGATTAAGTTATTGACATAAGAGGGCCTAATGGTTATTTTTTTGGTGGTGGAAATTTGGCGGGCGGCTTGAGAATTGGTGAAAGAAATCTATTTCTAAGAGTTAGAGCTGGAGAAGGAGGGTCACGCCAACCGAATCTGACACCAGAATAATTTGAAACAGTTAGACAATTGATGTTAAATGAGGCGAGACGCGAGTCGGCACAACAAATGGCGACAATGAGGCAAGAGCAAGAACGACAAATAGAGATCATGGCGAAGAGACAATATGATATGGAGAAGCAAATGAGACGATTTATGCAAGGGTTTGGTGGAAATCAAAATGTTTGTGGTCAAGAGCCGGAGAATGACAAAAACGATGACGATTTTGACATTGATAATTATCTCGACCAAGATGGCCCATAATTTTTTTTATTTTGTATTTATATTTGAATTTGTGTAAGATATTTATTAATTAACAATTTTGAATTTTTAATATATTAAATAATGAAAATTTTAAATTTTAAATTTTAAATTTATTATATTAAATTTTATTCTATAATTTTAGTTTATTAATTATAGTTTATTAACTTTAGTATATTAATTTTATTATATTAAATTTATAATATAAAATTTTATTAAATTTATTAATTATAAAAGAAAAGCAAGCGTTCTGGTAATAAATTTTTTAAAAAATATTACTAGCGACGTGGAATAAATGTCAACATGTGATATTAAATAAATTTGAGATTAGGAATAATAAAATAAAATATGTTGTGACGTGATTTTCACTTCACAACTTAGTGACGTGAAAATGATGTGGCAAGTAGAGTATGTTGCGACGTGAAATACACGTCACAACTTTGTGATATGATAAACACGTCGCAACAAATTTGTCACTTGCGCTCCAGCCACGTGATTGAACACATCGCTAATTTTGACTTGTGACATGCTTTCTCAAGTTGTGACATGAAAATCACGTCACAACTGAGAGTATTTTTTATAATGAGGGAGAGCCTGCATTTCTTATTTTTGTTAACGTAAATGACTCTTTTGTTACATTTATTCTTAGTTACACGAAAGATCTGTAGCTCAAATAAGGAGAGTGCTATGAGTATTTTGTATATAAATCTCTTACATGGGGTGGTTTGAATACACCCAGATCTGCAATTTGTTCACTACTAAAAATACGGAATTTTCTACGAAAAAATATAATAAACTTTTCTGCGAAACACGTTTCTACAGCAAATTCTGCGGGTATTCCTTCGAATTTTATTACGAATTTTTAATTTTAAATAAAACACTATTTTTTCAATACAAAGCCGCAGGTAATAGAAAAAGTTTCTGCGGATTTTGCTGCAATTTCTTTTTAGTTTGTTCAAAATATTTAATTTTCTATAAGATAATTATTTTTTCTCAAAGAATTTAACTGATTTAAATATTTTATAAACATAATAGGTGTTTTTGTTTAAATTTACAAAAAGTTATTAATTCTTATTTTTTCTATTTTATTAATTATTTTTATGATATTTTTAATTAATTATTAACATTAATTTAAATCTTAAGTTTTATAAAATAAAAGGTATATAAATTTATAAATTTTTTATTTTTAATATATATATATATATATATATATATATATATATATATATATATATTTATTAATTATTTGTATAATATTTTTTAATTAATTATTAACGTATAAAAAAATATGTCAAATAATATGGTCAAAAGGTTAAATAAAAAACATAATTGTTAACGTATAAAAAAATGTGTCAAATAATATGGTCAAAAGGTTAAATAAAAAACATATATAAAAAGTTATACTTTAAAAGATGAGAATGTATAAAAAAAATATAAAAGGTTCATCATATAAAAGTGGAAAATGAAAAAGTTAATACTTTCAAAATTGGGACTGGGGATAAGTATTGAGAACCCATGTTCCTTCTCTAACAAACCATACCCATTACCACTAAGACATGATATTCAATTAATGGTTAATCAAAACAAAAAGTAGTATAATTTTAAAATGTTACTTATCTTAACCTTCCAGAAATTTCACCTCACACGCTAATTTCAGAAAACGCTACTATTCACCATCCACCACCATCGATTTTGGAACCACCGTCCTCTAATTGCAATCAACACCACCGATTTTCACAACTACCGTCCATAATCGCAATCCCCACCATCGACGGTCCATTGTCTCGCCGTTCTTCTGACTACCTTGACGCACGGAGGTGATTTTTCCGATTCGTTTGATATTGCTGTTTGTTTGTGTTATGAGAGTGATTTTTGCTTTGCTGTGTTAGAAATTCATTGATTAGGGATTTAGTGTTAACTTTTGTATCAGTGATTTGGGTTTTCTCTTCATCTAAACCTCACAGGCTTTGAGCACTAGAATTGAATCTAGATTAGAGCAGGAGATTGTTTTGATAGTAATCTCAAACTTCAGGTGTTAAAGCAATGTGTAGATGAAATACTACTTTTTATATTACTTTTGAATATTGCCAATAACATTCCTTGTTTTGACATAGGGAACCATATGAGAACTAGTTTATGTGAAATTCATACAAGACTATGTGAAAAAAATCATACAAGACTATGTGAAATTCATGGCTTTTGTATCTTTATTCCCCTCTCCCCTGTTTTGTTAATAATCACTTCTCCATTGGATTGTTGTATTCTGTGCATTTATGTATCTTTGATGTTTTGGGATTTTTCTTGCTTGTGTAAAAAGGGAATTCTGCTATTAGAGTTGGTGCATTAGAGTTGCTATTGGATAGCTTTATTTTGTTGCTGTGAAGTTTTTTTGTGATTAAAATCTTTTGGTAGCAGACTTGGTGCATTAGAGTTGTCGGGATTACTGTCAGCTCAAGCAACATGGTGTTATGCACCTTTTTGTTTTCATTTCCTGTATTTGCATATAATTGTGGTTGTCAAACTCTCAAGCATTAACTCTTTGAATCATATAACATTACAACTCATAGGTATCATCAAGTTAACTAGCATGCAAAATCATTTTGTAAACTCGGGTAGACATTCATGGACTTGCATAGAATCGTGAAACCTAGCCCTACCAACGTGAATTCTGCTCCAATAAGAGGAACCTGGTCTCACCATCTTCAGTATAGTTATTTGCTGTTTTGAACCTTGTAGTTTGTCAATTTGTTCAATTTTTAAACTTGTTAAGAACTTTTTGTATGGTTAGTTGTTAACTTATCTTGTAATTTGCTATTTTTTTCGTTAAATCTCGGGCCGGGATAAAATATCAAGGTGACACTTTAATTATTTGTGACAATTGAAAAAGTTAATGCTTTGACATTTAAGCATAAAGCTAAGGTAAAATAGAAAATGAACAAGGGCGAGTAGAACAATGATCTACCGGTTTTATTTGTTAAGAATTAATATGAATTTAAGGCAGCATAATGAAAAAAGACTAAATTACAAGCTCCGAACTTTTTCAAAATGGCAATTAAACTAGGAAGCACTCTGGTGGTTTAGTGAAACATGATATTTGTTCTCTCATCCTGATTAGCAGCCAAAGAGAAAAATTTAGCAAACCACCTTTTTAGTTTTTACTTTTTACTATGTTCAAGTTATTTAAGAAAAGACAGACTCTGTTCAACTTGTGCAAACAAGGATGTAGGAGATCATTCACCTCTCACCTCATGAATAAGCATATCTGTCAACTTTGTCTTTGCAATAACACTGTTAACGGACCATTCTGCATTTAAAGAGCACTGGGAGTTGACATTTTCAGTCTGTTACAATGATTGAAAAAATATTGATTTTGTTTGTTATTTCCTCATTGTGTGAGCCACATGAAATTCCTTATATGTAACTAGTACAATTTACAATAAGCTTTATATTTCCTCATTGTGTGAGCCACATGAAATTCCTTATATGTAACTAGTACAATTTACAATAAGTTTCAACATGTTAAAGTAGGTTGTGTTTTTCATCATATGCTGAATAGTTTTTTCATTTTTATCAATCTTGAAAGGGTGAAAAGAAGAATCTGAATCTATTTTATCTAATTTTTTCATGTGATTTATCATACAAGTTGGTGAGAAAAAGTGGGATTCTGTGTAAGATTGGAAAGGGGACAAACTAAGGAGATTCCCATGAGGTGAAAGATGTGGTCTCAAAATGATTTTGTCTATCTTTTGTTCTTATTCTTTTTCCTTTGTTTTTATACTTAAACATGGGGTTGAGTGATGAGTCACATTGTGTGGGGGCTCTAATTTATACTTCCTTGAAATATGGGTTTTTCCATTACCATTACCATTACACTAGTGAGAATGGTTGCATCAATATCAATATTTAATGCGTTTTGGAGGTTTGGTATAAAAGGCAAGTAACATTACACAAAAATAGGTACTACTCTTGTTAGAATGGTCCATGTTCATCATGACTTTACATTGCATATGGGAACATAGGCCAACTTTGTCTTTTGAATGTTTCATTTGTCTGAAAAACTATTTTAATTTAGTATATATATGTGAATCTTTAGGGACTACATTAATGTATTTTGATATTTTGGAGATTAATAATCATTATGTATAAACTGTAGTGAGTGTGAATATCTAATGTGGTTATATTGCTTTGGTGTATCTTCTTGTTAGTTGCTCATTGATAGTAACAACAGTGGAACAAACATGCAATTTTTGGTTATGAACCACATTCAGTATTATGTAGCACACCAAACATAGACTAATATGTGTTATTTTTGGATCTAAATATGTCTGTTGCTAGTTAACTTTCATTTTTGTCTTAAAAATGATAATGCCTTGAAGTTTTTATATCTAGAATACCAACAAATCTTTGGAGCTGCAATGGAGAGCGAAATTCCTCAGCATCGAACATGGATTTATGATTAGATTACAAACTTAAAGAGTGACACAGACTTCATTAGTTTGTTTAGATCTTATTATAATCTCTTGTGATATGTGATGACACTTATCGCTGTTTATGTAAGGACCCCAAATGGAACTTGTGATCATTATAAATATTAGAGAAATATGAACATACAGTAAGAAAAAGAATTGAAAATGTTCATTAGGTATAACATAGTCTATTTAAAATGTCTCCTTTTTCAGGTTCGATTTTCACAAACTGGTGGTTGCAGAAATTGCTCACATCATTCGTACTCATTTGGTTGAGGGAAAACCATCGTGGAAGAAATTATCATCTACTCAACGTGATTCTTTCTTTGACTTACTTCAGGTAATTAAATCTAAACACTGCCTAATATAATTCTGACTCGGAATGCAAGAGCTATTTGATGGAATAATTGTGAAACACACATGTTGAGATTTGTAATAATTTCAGAAAATAGAATATTGTGACTTACATTGATTATTTTTGTTACAGAAAAAGTTTACATGGCCATCAGAACATAAGGTTATGGTACGACGTAACTTTGAAAAAAGAGGTGCAGCTAAGATGTCCCAACTAATGCAAGAAGTTCGCCAAAACTTAGATAACAAACCTGGCTAGCTAAGATGTCCCAACTAATGCAAGAAGTTCGCCAAAACTTAGATGACAAACCTGGCTGGATGGGAGATGATGTGTGAAAGCAGTTATTAGTACATTGGAATTTTTTCAAATTCAAAAAAGCATGTCCAACAAATAAAAGGAGGGTGTTCTATGGATGGTGCATCTCTTCACACTGGAGGATCTATTCCTCATCGTTTGCATTGGAAAAAAATGGTATGTATTATAAGTTTTTCATTCAATTTCTAAAATTAGTATCTATAATTAATGACATTGTTTCTTGTTTCTTTTATAATTTTAGAAAAAGGAAAAGGGGTGTGGATCCATCATTGACGGAGTTCTATTTTCGCACACATAGGAAAAAGGATCAAAGTTGGATAGGAGTTCATGCTGAATCCGCATGTGTGAGTATTATAATTTGATTGAATTTTAAATCTGCACACAAGTCTTTTGGAATGTATCACTTTTATTGAATTTAATTTCTTACTATTTTTTAAATTTTCTTTTAGGTGAACGGAAATAGTTGGAGATTTCTTCTCAAAATCCAACTATTTCGAGGGAGGATGAAGCTGATAGTCAACCAACTATTGAAATTCCACCCGATTTGGATATATGGGTAGAGTCGGTTGGAAAGAAGAAAGAAGAGGTATTTGGTATTGGTCTTGGGAAGTCAAGTCTATGCTTTAAATGCATCAAGTGAGAGTATTTGGTCTTGAATATTTGGTCTCTCTTTCTTCTTTCCAACCGACTCTACCCACATATCCAAATCAGGTGGAATTTCAATTTCAATAGTTGGTTGACTATCAGCTTTATCCTCTTCCGGAATAGTTGGATTTTGAGGAGAAATCTCTAATTTTTTCCGTTCAAATTGATCCTAAAAGAAAATTTAAAAAATAGTAAGGAATTAAATTCAATAAAACTGATACATTGCAAAAGACTTGTGTGCAGATTTAAAATGCATCGTTGCAAAGACAAGAAGTTGGAGATGAGGCAACAATTGTATTGACAAGAAAAAGAGAGGATCAAAGCGAATAATAAAATTTTATTTTTAATGAATCATTTGGGATTTGTTGGGTCATCTTCTCATCCACCACAACTAACTAATTTGGGATTTGTTGGGTCATCTTCTCATCCACCACAACTAACTAATGAAAGTGATTTATATGAAGATCACGTCGAAGAACCATCTAATGAAAGTGATCAATATGAAGATGGCGTCGAAGAACCATCTAATGAAAGTGATCAATATGAAGATTGCGTCGAAGAAACACATGAAGAAGACGTTAGTAATGAATTATAATTTTTAAGTTAGCGAGACAAATGACTTGTTTGAGTAATTTTTAGTAATATGACTATATAACTTGTTAAGTTTATAGATTGTTGTTATATGAATGTGTTTTATTTAAAATCAAAGCATTTAAAGTTAAATTTTAATTTTTTTTAGTTTATAAATGGTTGTTTTTTGTATTTTTCTTCTTTAAAATCAAAGTATTTTAAATTAAATTTTTATTTTTATATTATGGTTATTTTAATATATAATTTAAAAGATTTTTTTTTTAAAAAATTGAGAAAAATATTTTCTGCGGATTTTCCTACGAAAATTATTATCCACGAAAGTATTAGCTGGGAATCATAAATCGCAAAAAAATCCAGTGTAGTTTTGATTGTTTTCCATCAATCGCTTTAGCCAATTATAAAACTTTTTTTTTTCATATTTACATTATAAGAGTTTCATTTCCATATCATCATATTTAAGGTAAGATCCTCTCTAATATTAGGAGAATAATCATCTCGTTCTATAGGGTGTGTCCTATATCTCTTAATATTGATATGTGATAATATTAGGAAAATACTCGTCTCATCGTTCTATAGGGTGTGTCCCATATCTCTTAATATTGATATGTGATAATATTAGGAAAATACTCGTCTCATTCTACAGGGTGTGTTCCATGTTTATGAAAATTTGAAAATATTCATGTTGTGTTAGCAAATGAAGATGCACTTTGCGTGTTCTTCTATGATCATATGGAACTTCACTTTCAAAATCTTACAAAAATTTCTTTCATTCAATTAGTTTTTCAACATTAAAATATCATTATTGTATTTTATTACATCAAAGAGAACAAAAGAAATTAGAATTTAACATAAAATTTATTCATTTCATCCTTTATTTTTTGTATTAAAGTGGTTTTTGAGCTGGAAAATAAATGTTGAGTCCTACTGAGTCTTATTGAGTGGCTTTCAAAAATAAATCTTTGTTCAAGTTTATTTGAAATCAGAATGTCATATATTTAAAACATTACCGAAGTGGACGACACATTTCTCAAAAGATGTTGAAATTTGGTCTAATCACTTTCTGAAAAGGATGAAAGAGTTCACCATATTGAGCGACATTGAAAAAGAATCAAGTAAGGAACTGTGCATTGTGGGGTGACTCAAGACATGCATCTTTGTATATATTCCTTTTTAATTGTAAAAACAACTAAACAAGGGGTTTTACGGAAAGCCTTTATTTTGTAAAAAAATAGGATATTATCAATGATGTAATCTCAATACAATTTGTGACATACATAATGTCTATTTTACTTTAATATTATTGAATTTGGGTGTAATTTTTAGACATTTTTCTATTTCAAAATTTTGCCTTGCATGTATACTGGTTGTGTATGAACCGTGCATTGTGGGGTGACTCCAGACACGCATCTTTGTACACATTCCATTTTAATTGTAAAAACAACTAAACAAGAGGTTTTTCAAAAAGCCTTTATTTTGTAAAAAAAATAGGTAATAGGTCGTGTTCGAATATCCATGTTCGAAATATGTTCTGATGAAATCATATTATTTCTAAGGTCTACATTGATCTAAAACTTGTATAAATAGGAGGGGGTCTCTCATCCCACGTTCTTTACAAAAATGCAACTTACTAGAATGAATATGTATTCCCATCTTATATTTGTGCATTTCAATGATGCGGATTTTTTATTTCAATTTAGAGTCTTTGAGGATATAACTTTCGTCAATCAGAAATTCAAACTGGTTACTCTCTTGCGATATCCAAAAATTCGCAAAGTTGTCAAGCTCGAGCATTATCCACCCTTAATTGACGATGAGGGAAATATATATGAAGATTTAAAGTTTACGTGGAGTTCATTTTATCGTTACTCATCAAAATGTCTGATTGAAGTAGATGTGGCGATTACAAGATCAACCAAACATATTCAAAAGATGTTGCAACGTTTTGAACCACCCATTTATAATAAAATTTAATGTTAACTTTATGTTAACGATTATCTATGAAATGTTAGGTATTTGAATGTTAATTTGTGTTGTTTTTTCAACTTTCTACAATTGTTTTTGGTTTGACTAATATGCTCGGAGATGCATCTTTGTGAGTTATAAATTAAGAGTTGTTATGGAGATGCATCATTGAATTCAACATAATGTTAATACAACGAGTGTGTAAAAAGAGTAGCATCTGGAAATATATTTCTAAATTCTAGAGGTAGCTGTAAATTTTCACCGTGATGAAAAAATATCTCATAAAATTTAAAAAATAATTCCCTAATATTATAATTACAGTTTAATTTTGAGGATAATTAATTATTTTACAACAATTATTTTTATAAAGTATTATTTGTGTGAGTATTTATAATATTTTTTAGTAAATAAATTCATATTTTTAGTAAAAGAATGTTATTCACATTATTCCTTTTACACTATCCGCGTCCACGTGCATGAAATCATAAATATGCACATTCTAAATGAAACTAGTATGTTTGATTGTCATCCTATTGATATTTATATGGATTCTAACGTCAAGCTTCTTCAGGGTCAGAGAAGTCATTGAAAGACTCAGGAAGATATTGTTGTCTTGTGGGTAGATGATAACTCGAAAATGTATCGATTATTTGGATCAATTTACATGAATTTTATCTACATTTAATTAAATTAAATCACTCTTTATTTGTATTATGCCGATATTTTCTATGTTTTCAGGAATTTGATGTTTACAAGGCATGTGCGAAGAAAGTCAAGATCAGTCAGATAAATCGTACTCAAAATCTACAAAAGAATAGAAGTTATGCAAATTAAAAAAAGAATTCAAGCATGCTCAAGCTAAGCCCACAACGCAGCCACATGTAACGACCATTACACGCTAACCCTAGAGCTGTAACGACCACGACAGAGTAGGAGGCGAGTCTTCCTCACCAAGGAAAAAGCGTAACGACCGTTGTACATCACTCAGCAAGTCCGTAGCGATCCTACGGAGGAGATATCGAAGGCGAGAAAAACGCAACCAACCCAGCTACCAAGCGCAACCCTACTTCTATAAATAGGGCGTCATTCTACACTTTTCGGAACACTTTTTCTTCTGCATTCTTTACTGTTACTCTGCCAAAATTATTTTCAGTTTAGTTTTATTTTACCGGTTTCGGTTTATTTAGTCTAGTATCTGCTTTCTTTTCTCGTAACAATCTCCACATTGGGGATTGCTGCGAACCTTTGTCGATTCTAACCTTACGTTAGAATTGCGCCTTTTAATTTCCTTCATCACATTTAATTTTTGGAGCAACGAAGGCCAGATCTCACCGACCTGTGGGAGACACCTGAAGTTAGCCAAATATTTTGCACTTTTTATTTTCAAGTTTATTTTAACTGTTTAATTTAATTGTTGGTTTATTTTAATTGTTTATTTATTTAATGACTTATTTTAATTGTTTATTTATTTTATGCCTAAATTATCTGAAATGCATGTGTTATCTGAATTGTCTGATATTGTTTATTACCGTTGCACTATAACTGAATCGTATAACATGTTAGGCTAAGTTTAGTTATCAGTATGTAAGGTCATATAGCCGACGGGGTTTAGCAACGCCATTCGATCTATTCCGTTTTAAAAAGTTTAATTTTCTGGTTTCAATTACTAGTTCTTAATGCACAATATTTTGTTACGAGAGTAAAATACATATTAGAAGTTAAGATCAATAAAACGAGAGTTTGAGATAATAACTGGACATTAGTAATTGTGCATCAACTTAAAATACAGCGAGAATGCTTTTAAGTTGATTAGGTTTTATTTATTTTCAAAAACTATTTTTAAAATCTAATTGAAACAGCGAGAGCACTCACTTAGGTTTGATTATAAGATCTGAATCAATAAACACGAGAGTGTGAGAAGAGGATTTTCAAATAAATATTTCCTACTGAAATTGTTTTGATAATACGAGTTTAAGTCAATGAGTTGCTAAATCCCCAAAGTCCGACCATTACATACTGATACTTTCCCCTTTGAATCTAAACTAGATTATAATCAGTTAGGTTCCCTAAACCCAAATTATTTACATTATTAGCCTTAGATTTACGTAGTAACCTTAGATAATGACGGGTCGACATTTAGTCCATTGGGATTCGATAATCTTTAAAGCTGCACGTGATAGGACTGTATACTTGCGGTCTAGATTCTTTAAGACATACAAAGTCGCAATCAAGTTTTTTGCGCCGTTGCCGGGGACTAACAAGTCGATATCATAACTCTTCTAGTTACGCTGTAGAGACTAAGGCGCCATTCCCAATTGTATGCTAAGTACCCGCTCTCAAGGAGAAAACTTAGTGCAACCAATTCCCAAACCTGAGCGCTCTATTATTAGAAAATGCCACATACGAGTACTTCATACAAATCAACCATTTTCTCAATCTTCTATTTTTTTTGAACCAGTTGAAGGACCGGACATGGGTGATCAGCCACATCCGCTCAAGTCATATTATATTCCTTTGCAAGAAGAACCACACAATAACATTGGTGCTCCTGCCATCGAGGAAAATAACTTCAAACTCAAACCTTCTCTGTTGTCCACTATACAATAGAACCAGTTTTCTGGTGGTTCAATGGATGACCCTAATCTACATCTATCGATGTTTCTGCAATACACAGATACATTCAAAGCTAATGGGGTAAGTCAAGAGGCGATAAGACTCATTCTTTTCCCTTTTTCATTAAGAGATAGAGCCCAAGCTTGGCTCTAGTCTCTACCTGCTAATTTAGTTACCTCTTGGAAAGAGTTGAAGAAAGTATTTCTTGCGCGATATTTTCCACCAAGTAAGACAACTATCTAACATCCCAAATAAGCGATTTTCGACAAAAAGAAACGAGTCTCTTTTTGACGCTTGGGAAAGATATAAATACATGTTAAGGCTCTTTCCACATCATGGCCTAGAATAATGGTTAATTATGCATACCTTCTACAATGGTCTCCTGTAAAACACGAGATTAACGATAGACGCTGCCGCGGGTGGCGCACTTATGGATAAATCCTATACTGCAGCCTATGCACCTATCAAAAGTATGGATCAAAACCACTATTAGTGGGGGATGAAAGATGTCAAGTAGACAAACCTCATGGAGAGAAAGCACCGATGAAAGGTGGTATGTACGAGATCAACAGTCTTGACAACGTCCATGCTAAAGTAGATGCTCTCGCCAGAAGATAGAAAGCCTAACCACAATACCTTCAGCCACCGTAGCTTCCATAACTCCAAACTGCGAGATATGCGGAGTACCTGGACACGTTGTTGCTGAATGCAACTCTTAGCAGGAACTCCTACCGACCAAGTGCATTATGCTCAAGGAAACCCGTACTCGAACACATACAACCCAGGATGGAAGAATCATCCAAATTTCTCATACAAGAACTCCAATGCGTTGTATGTGCCAGGCCAAGCACCTACAATACCACCTGGATATCAAAAAGCACCTGCAGCCGCTCCTAATATTCCTAGGAAGTCTAACCTCAAATTAATGGGAAAATTTTATAGCTAACCAAGCTCAACCAACAAGGATTTCCTAAACCAAAACATTCACACTAGCGAGCAAATCAAGCAGTTAGTGAATAAAATAGATGCTTTAGCCACCCATAACAAAATGTTAGAAACCCAAATTTCACAAATGGCCCAACAACAAGCACCTACCGCTGCACCTGCAGGCACATTTCCAGGTCAACCTCAACCTAATCCAAAAGGTAATGCTCATGCTATTATATTGCAAAGTGGGACTGAATACGATGGACCAACTGATCCTAGACTTAAGAATTCAACCAAGTCCCAAAGCTCTGGAAAAACAACTGAGAAACAAAGCGAACCGAAAGAGAAAGAGAAAGTAGGTGATGGAGAGACAGTAGAAAAATAAAAACCCTATGTGCTTCCGCCACCTTACAAACCACCAATCCCTTATCCTCAAAGACTCACTCAATCTAGAAGCGCATGGAAATTCAAGAAATTTGTTGAACTTCTGAAACAGCTAAATATCACGATACCATTCACAGAAGCAATCACTCAGATGCCCTTGTACACTAAGTTTCTTAAAGAAATCTTTTCTAACAAGAAAAAGATAGAGGATAACGAGACAGTTACACTCATTGCCGAGTGTAGCGCAATCATTCAAAAGAAAATGCCTAAGAAGCTGAAGGACCCCGAAAGCTTCTATATACCCTATAATATAGGTAAGTATGTCATAGACAAAGCTCTATGCGACTTAGGCGCTAATATCAGTGTTATGCCCTTATCCATATCCAAAAAGCTGGATATAGGAGAATTAAGATCGACTAAGATGTCAGTACAACTAGCGGATCATTCAATCAAATATCTCGTAGGAATTCTTAAAAACGTTCCGGTACGCATAGGTCAATTCTATATCCCTACAGACTTTATCATTATGGAAATTAAAGAAGATAACGTCACCCCTATAATACTTGGAAGACCATTTTTAGCAACTGCTGGAGCTATCATAGATGTTAAAAAAGGAAAATTAACTTTTGAAGTTGGAGAAGAGAAATTCAAATTTATCCTAACACAGTTCCTACAAGCCCTAACTATAGATGATACGTGCTATCTTTTATATGCCTAAGACGAATGTATCAAAGAGATGGAGTCAGGAGAAGAACCTCATTCCGAAACCAGAAAGATTTCGACACCCCTGATTTTTGAAGATGATAATTGGTGTCCCAAATATCGAGATGACAGCCTAAGCGAATGTCTAGCACTGACACCAAATCATATGCCATGTCCGAAGAAACCTAATTTAGAACTCAAAGTTTTACCGAAAACCCTAAGATACGAATTCCTAGATTCTGAACTCAGAAAACCAGTGATAGTCAACGCAGACTTAGGATAACTTGAGACGGAAAAAATGTTGCATGTTTTACGAAAATATCCATCTTCCTTAGGATACAACATTGCTGATTTAAAAGGAATAAGTCCTTCCATTTGCATGCATCGCATCATGCTGGAAGACGACTGTAACTCTTCTAGAGAGCATCAGAGAAGAATCAACCCGATCATGAGAATTGTAGTAAAGGATGAAGTAACCAAACTTCTAAATGCATGAATCATTTATCCAATCTTTGATAGTCAACGGGTTAGTTCGGTCCACCGCGTACCCATAAAGGGAGGAATCACAGTCACATCGAACAAAGTTGGAGAACATATATCATAAAGAGTCATGAGTGGAGCCAGAATGTTCATTGACTATAGGAAGCTAAACAAAGCAACTCGAAAAGACCATTTCCCTCTACCCTTCATTGACCAAATGCTTGAGCGATTGGCTAAGTATTCCTACTATTGTTATTTGGAAGGTTATTCAGGATTCTTTCAAATTCCTATCCACCCTAACGACCAAGAAAATACAATATTTACGTGTCCTTATGGTAAGTTTGCTTATCGTCGAATGTCGTTCGGACTATGTAATGCGTCTGCAACATTCCAAAGATATGTGATGTCTGTTGTACCCCAAAATTTACCCTTTCATTTTTTTTATATATAAATAATTGGCCAACACTTAATTAATAGTTGCATCGCATACATATCATTCATGCATTGATCATGGGTTCGAGATTTCCCAATCGTATGAATCTGTACAATTCGAAGAAGAGGTTTGTTTCTCAAAAGTTGAATATTTGAGGTTCATCAATTCGTCATTTCAATACAAGCGTGTCCGAAGCTTGATTATTATCTTGCAAGTTTTGGTACTGATCGTCATCGGTGGATCTTGATTACAATTTCAAGCTACAGTGTGTTGTGGTCGGATATTTGAACCCGAACTGATTCTATGGCCTTCCGTGAGTTGTGAAGCATTGGTATTTGGCTTATCGATCTACGCGATTTATCAGAAAATCAAGAACGAGCAGAAAAATGATATTTGTGTATCGAAAGTCAACAAAAGTCAAAGTTTGGTGAGTGGAGTTTTGATCAAAATTACGGTCAAAAGTCGACATTTGAGAAAATGCGATCATTCTTGAGGAAAAATCGGAAGAATCGGGTGAAACGAGGTTTCTTGCATTTTAAGTAATTTTGGACTTAGAAATTTTTTCTAAGTTTAAGGTACTTTGTGTTCACAGAGCCATGTTGCCGCATCCGTATCTTACCCGTCTGTGGTCAGAAGTTTGTGAATTAATAGTCGTTGGAAAGAGCGCATTTCATACTCTGACTTTGTCCTGGTGAAGATTTTTCCAGAAATGCTCGGATTTCGAGTTATAAAGCTCCGAAGTTTGAAGTTCACAACTTTTGAAGTTTTACACTTAGAAAAATTTTGAGTGTTTTTAACATGTTCAAGCGCTTGACTTCGGAGGCAATTTACACGTGTTTCGAGGCGTCGATTCGAATTAAGTTCAACATCAAAGTTGTTCATTTAATGGCAATCTACAACTTTGCAGAAGAAATCGAATCCATTCGGGAAACGGATAAAAAATTACGAAGCTCGGAAGTTACGATTTACTATGCTTTTGCTGACAGCTTCAGGGTCGATTATGTCATAGCTCGTGGCTCCGAATCAGAAAATGCTCAACTGAAAAATTGTTCATTTCACGGCAATCTGAAACTTTGCTGAAGAAGTCGAATTCATTCGGGACTCGAATCGGAAGTTATAAAGCTCGGAAAATAAGAACGCATTATGTTTGTTAAATTCGAGTATTTTTGTGCACATGTTCAGAGCTGTTTTCGTCAATGATTCGGTCGCCGCACGAAGAAATTCCGAACACGAAAGTTTGAGTTCGTAATTCCATCTACAAGTTCCGTTTAGAAACTTTTTTGTTTCGGACGTCCGAGCTGGAAGAAACGGAACGCCGTAAGTGACAGCATGAAGTTGTCAAAACGCAAGACAGCACATGCAATTTTTTGCCATGGTCAAGACGCATTCCATCGAACAGTTGGCGTACGTATGTTCGGAGCTGTTTTCCCGTTGATTCGATCGCCGCACGAAAAAAACTTCGAACAAGAAAGATGAAGTTTGCCGTGTCCTCTATAAGTTCTGTTTAGAAACTTTTTCATTTCGGACGTCGGAGCTGGGAGATACGAGTCGCCGTAAGTGAAGGCGTGAAGTTGGAAATTGCCGCATGACATGCACCAATACTTGCCCAGCCAGCCAAGCATTTCACTGAACACTTGCGTAGCAATTTTCAAACACTTTTTTCTCCGTGAATTAGGCTTCGTTCGAATTTTCGTCGAACTACAAAGTTGTTATATTACACGCACTCTTTCCAACGGTACCGGATTTTTATCGTTTGATCGAGTATCGAGAGAATTACGGATCTTTAAAGTGGTGCACATGGGTTAATTTAAGACTTTGACACAGAAATTTTTTGTAAATACTCAAAACAGTTCGTGTCGGCATGACTTCGAGGCTAATTACGGCGAGCTTGCGATCATTTTTTCGTCGGACATTCAACATCAAAGTTGTTATGCCAAGTGTGTTCTTCGATTCGACGTTCTCTTTGTGTCGGTCGGGCCATTACACACCAAGATAGGAGCATACAAAGTAGCGAACATGGTTATGTTTCATTTAAAAAAAATTGCTAGCATTAGAAAACCATAAGAAACTTTCAAAAGAAAACTCACCATCTTTTTTTTACACTTTTTTTCTAACAGAAACACCAAAAAACACGCTAACAGCCAACGTTTCTTGGCTCTCTCCATTCATCTCCAGAATCCATGACAGCACCACCATTTTTCTTTTTTTCTTGACACTTTTTTTAACCACCACCATTTTTCATAACAAATCTTCTTCTTCTTTTCTCAATAACAGTAACTCCATTTTTCTCCTTCTTTTTCTCTCACCCATATTCCACTGTAACAACCATAATTAAACTCATTTTTTTTTCTCTTCTTCACTCATCCATCCTTACTTCATAAATCATAACCAAGATTTCTCCTTCTTCTCTCTCGCTAACCACCATTTTCTTCTTCTCTTTCTGTCAACCCGCGGATCCCATTCTTTTTCGGCACTCTCATCACTTCTTTCCCTCCACTGCAATAACAACATCATCATAACTCCTTCACTGCTAACCACTCACACCATCCATATCTTACATTCTTTTTTCTCTCATCACTCACATCCTTTCCATGGCTCTTCATTTTTTCTCAACTATAACCTCTCATCATCTTTCTCGACAAAAACTAACAGCAACACAGTTTAACTCTTCTTTCTCTCTCAGCCGTAACAACCGCACTGCTTCTTCTTTCCCTCTCTTCATCCTCTCATCAACACCGATCTCATTCTCGTCTCCTTCACTCCTACTGACAGCCACTCACCACCGTGACCATACCCTCCTTCTCTCGCCTCATTCTTCTTGCTGAAAGTAACAGAACCACAACAAACAGTTGGCGGAGGAAAACGGTTACGGCGAACGGTTACGGCGAACAAAACTCTCATACTAACAACCTGTTATCTCTTTATCCCTCTCACATCTTTCGGTTCACACTCCCTTTCATGCTCACACCAGAACCGAATCACACAGACCTCCTTTTCCTCTCGAAACAACATCACAACCATAAGAACTGCTGACAGCTTTCTTCTTGCTGGCTTCGAAGCTTCATCCTCGTTGATTCACTCACTCTCCCGATCATTTGCCTCCGCTGTGACAAACGTCGTATCCGGAGGAGTTCTGAAGATGCTGGTTTTCTCCTCCTTCTCTGCAAGAAGAATCAGATTGAATCTATCTCTCAGAATATTCATGACTTCTTGAATCCTGGTATTGATCTTCGTAATAGCATGCGTGAAGAGTTTGATGAAGCTTGCCATTCGCTCTTGATCTTGAATAACACTTGAAGTTTTCCGAAGATCTCCGTATTCTCGTCGCCAAGTAAGTGTTCCGATTGATACCATTAATATGTTTGTCATTTGTCTACTTTAGAGTCTGGTTTGATACTTGAAGATGCGTAGAATCTGAACACGATTGCAAGATATATCTGTGAATACCGAGTTTGGGGATTTTCGAACTTTCAGATCCGGATCTTATTTTCAGTTTCTTGAGGTTGGAGTAGCTTTTAGGGAAATCCGAAGTAAGATTTGCAATCAGCTTGAAAAAACGAGTTAGACGGCACCGGTTCACTTCACTTTCCGTCGAGTTTTGTTTTTTTCCGGTCACCTTCCGCCGGAGAAGAAGGCCGTTTCCGGCGAAACCCCATGCCGTGCCCTGTGCGTGTCGTCCCGGCGTTGGTTGATGCGTTTATCCATACTGGCCAATAACATCTCGCCACGTGTCATGTTTAATTTATTTACAAAAAATAAAAATCTGAATAATATTTAAGTTATAACATGACCAGTTGACACAGGTTGTACTACATGCCATAAGATTAATAAAATGTGGCATTATTATTATAAAAATCTGAAAATAATAATCAAATAATCTGACCAAAAAAATACATATTAGACTCAAAATAAAAAAATGCAGACCGGGCTTAGTTAGAAAAAACTGATATGGACTTAATGCTAATTGGACTAAAAAAAACTGGAACGGGCTTAGTGTTTTTTACTGGACTTAAGAAACATTGCTGATACACCCCTGTGTTTTAGGCCCAGACGCCAATGTAACTACACCCAGTTCATTTTGAAATTCTGCTTTGCACCCCCTGTTTCATGTACCATAATACTAACACCTAATCAATTTTGATTTCGATTTCGATTATTTTGATTTGTAAAAAATCCATAGAAAACATATTCTGACATTTTAGGATATTAGGACATTTTTGACATTTTTAATATTTTTTTAATTCATTTTTAATAACATGATTAAAAGTATGTTTCACTCATGCCACTTGGAGTCCCACGTGTGCATTTCTATACTTGTTTTTTGGGTCTAACTCCCTTCTTGCAGGTGTTTTGCATTTGTACACCCACGTGTGCATTTCTATACTTGTTTTTTGGGTCTAACTCCCTTCTTGCAGGTGTTTTGTGTTTGTACACCCGTGTACATCCTTTTGTTTGCTTTTGGGTCGACTCCTTCTTGCACATTGTTGCTTCACATGCGCATGCCGCATCCTCTTTGCTTTGATGTCTCGAGCTATTCTCACCGGTTTACTCTCATTGCATAGCTGCAGTACTTGAAGTTTTCCGGAGTATTTCTATAGCTTGCGTTGCTCTTCGGATTTAATATCCGTCGGGTATTTATTTTACTTCACTTATCGCATTCTCTTGACTTTCCTAGATATCATGAGAAGTAGGGCTTTACTTTCTTTTGCCATGAGAAGTAGGAATAGAGATGCATGAAGGGCTTCGTAGTTGGAGCATGTTCGGAACCCTCTGGTTTATTTAAAGACCCGTTTAGGCAATTCTACTTGTGATCTGTGCATATTTGCTTGTTTGTTTCCTGCAGGTTCCCTTGGTTAGGTTTGGTTCTTTAGCCTAGACTTTAGGATTCACATCCTTTGCATGTCAACATAGGTAGAGATTCCCTTGTATCCTAAACCATAGGTCTAACCTTTTGCTTTGCTAGTTTCTTTTTGCATATTGCATGTGATTAAAACTAAAACTTGCTTTCCTTTTCCCTTTAAAAACAAAACACTTAATAATGGTTTAAACTCCTTTCTCAAGGTAAAAACAACCAACCAACACAAACTCTTTTTCGCCTTTGCGCGCTTTCTTTCTTTTTGTGTTTAAAACCTTTTCACAAGTAAAAAACACGAAACACACCAAAACAAGTGAGCCGAACTACGGCGCTCTGACTTTCCCATTGCACGCGGGAATACGTAGGCATCTTGTCACGGGGCTCGACCGAGCAAACTTTGTAAATACTTCCTTCTTTTCCCCGTGGTTTCTTATTTTCTCTTTTCCTTTTAGCATACATATATAGCAATTAAGCAGTAAATAGATATAAACACACCCATTAGATTGAAAGTAGAAGTGGATACCGTAGAGTACTACGGGCGTGTAGGGTGCTAATACCTTCCCTTCGCGTAATAGATTCCCTTACCCTATCTCTCGGTCGCAAGACCGTGCCTTATCCCTTTTAGGTTTTCGCGATGCGTTTGCCTTTCTCCTTTTGCGAGATAAAAAACGTTCGATGGCGACTTCATTGATACAGTTATCGGATGATGTTCAGCCGGTTGTTTCAATGTCCATCTTTTCCGATTTCATAGACGATATCATGGAAGTATTTATGGACGACTTCTCTGTATGCGGGAAAAGTTTTGAAGGATGCTTGTTAAACCTGGAGAAGGTACTGGAGAGATGCGTACAAGTGAACCTTGTGTTGAACTGGGAAAATGCCATTATATGGTAAAACAAGGAATTGTGCTTGGACACATAGTTTTCGAGAAGGGGATCGAAGTAGACAAAGCTAAGATTGAAGTAATATAAAACCTCCAACTTACAAAAATCGTAAGAGAAATACGAAGTTTCTTAGTCCACGTCGGTTTTTACTGACGTTTCATAAAAGATTTCTCGAAGATTTCTAAACCGCTCACCAACCTCTACATGAAAGAAGTTGAAATCATCTTCGATGATGATTGCCTAAAATCTTTTGAACGGTTAAAAATAACTCTCATATCCGCACCTATCATTCAACCACCCTATTGGAGTCTGCCATTCGAGATAATGTGTGATGCGAGCGATAAATTACTATGCAAGTATAACCTTGGATTTTACGCAGATAAATTACGCCACTATAGAAAAGGAACTTTGGGCAATCGTTTTTGCATTAGATAAATTTCGTTCTTACCTAGTAGGCGCAAAAATTGTTATCTATACTGATCACGCAGCCATTAGATACCTATTAGCTAAGAAGGATTCCAAACCAAGATTATTAAGATAGATCTTACTCTTGCAAGAATTTGATTTTGAAATCAAAGACAAACCAGGCTCTGAAAACCTGGTAGCCGACCATCTATCTAGAATGGAAAATCTTAAACCTAAAAAGATACATAGTAATGACGATTTTCCATATGAACACCTAGTAGACCGGATGGAATCCGAAGTCTCAACTGAAGAATGCCCTAAATTTTACAACAATAACAATACAACTGAAGAAGTGGAAGCGGTATCTACTCAGATCTCACTGCCCTGGTACGCTGACTATGTCAACTACTTCTCCACCCGATCTAACTTATCAACAAAAGAAGAAATTCTTTCACGATCCCAAACACTATTATTGGGACGAGCCCTTACTATTCAAGCGAGGTCCCGACGATATCTTCCGTCGGTGCGTTCTAGAGAGCGAAGTAAAGGACATAATTTCTCATTGTCATAAAGCCCCTTATGGTGGCCATGCTAGCACTTCAAAGACCTGAGCAAAGATTCTACAAGTTGTCCTTTATTGGCCCAGTCTATGGAAAGATGTTTATGCAGTAATTATAAAATGCGACTAGTGTCAACGCACTGGCAACATATCTAGACGCGATGAGATTCCGCAAAAGGGTATCCTAGAAGTAGAGGGCTTTGATGTGTGGGGAATTGACTTTATGGGACATTTCCCATCTTATTTTGGCAACAATTACATACTAGTTGCAGTAGATTATGTATCTAAATGGATAGAGGAAGTAGCCTCTCCAACAAATGATGCACAAGTAGTGATTAGATTATTCAAAAACATAACTTTTTCGCGATTCAGTGTGCCGAGACTAGTCATCAGCGATGGTGGGTCTCATTTCATTTCCATAATTTTCGATAAACTCTTAGCGAAGTATGGAGTCTGACACCGCGTCGCAATACCTTACCACCCATAAACAAACGGGCAAGTGGAAGTCTCTAACAGAGAGATTAAGCAAATACTTGAGAAAAAGGTTTCCACATCTAGGAAATATTGGTCGTCTAAGCTACATGAAGCATTATGGGCATATAGAATAGCATACAAGACACCCATCGGAACCACACCTTTCAAACTAATCTATTGTAAGTCATGCCATTTACCCGTGGAACTCGAACATAAAGCCTATTGGGCTATTAAAACCCTGAATTTGAATTACAAAGCTGGTGGAGAAAAGAGAATTCTAGACATCTATGAATTGGAAGAGCTTAGGCAAGATGCGTACGAAAATGCCAAGATCTATATGGAAAGAACTAAGAAATGGCACGACAGACGCATCTCTAGGAAAGAATTCAAAGAGGGTGATGTAGTACTCTTGTTTAACTCCAGACTCAAACTATTTCTAGGAAAACTTTGTTTTCGATGGTCAGGACCTTTTAAAGTTATTAAAGTACTCCTGATTGGCGCTGTTGAAATTAAAGGAAAAGCTAGTGATCCGTTTATTGTAAACGGACAACGTTTGAAGCACTACCATTGTATCAAAAATAGAGACTACTCAGCTAGTCTGAGACTTATACAATTATCGAGTGAGTCACCAAAATAGTTTTTCGATTTTCAAAATAGGTCGAGTTTCCAACGTTAAACAAAGCGCTTTGTGGGAGGAAACCCACCATTTTTTTGCTATTATTAAAAATTCTATTTATTGAAAGTTTTAATTTATTTTTCGTTAAATGTTTTTCTTAAAATTTTTATAAAATTTTCTGTCCTTTCCTTCTTTTCTATTTTTAGGCATTAGGCCGATGTTGATTTAAAATTATTTTGACTTACTTATAGGATTCACATTTCTTCTTCTTCACTGATTTTTGCTATGGATTTTTCTGACACTATGTCTGTCGCATTCGTGAGTGATGCTCAGCAGAGATGTTATGAGATACTTGCTAAGAGAGAGATGGGTCCCCCCATTTATGTGCATGATCCCATATTATCCGCATTGGGCATCAGGGAGAGTGTCCTCTATATGTTTAACCAGATTGGTTGGGATTACTTTGTTTATCACCAGCATCCTACCTACCGCAACCTGACGCTGGAGTTTCTCAGTTCCTTACACTACAACCCTGATGTTGGTTTAGGGTTGGCTAAAGGAGTGGTATTGTTTAGATTATTTGGTTTTATTCACAAGTTCACCACCCGTGAATTTGCTGCTCTATTGGATTTCCCGATTAGTGTTGATGTCGTCATTGAGATTCTAGATGACGAGTATATGGACAGCCAACTTGACTACTTTTGTGGAGATATCTGATCTGCGACAGCAGAGCTCTATTCCTAGACACTCGTCCGAGATTCATAACCTAGTTATTAGGTATTTACATATGATTCCGGCGTTTACCTTATTTGGAAAACCTCAGAATGATACATTGGTGTCTAAGGAGGAGCTGTTTATTATGTTTTGTGTGTTTCGATCCAGACCGGTAGTTGGTGCTTCTTTTATGCTTGCTCTTCTGCTGAGTATAGCCTAGGATCCTCATGTCCCGATATATGTTGGAGGCTTAGTGACTATGATTGCTACTGACCTATTTTTGAGGGAGCCATTGTCCCGTCTGACCCCTACTGCTGACTTTATCCTTCTAGACTTGTCTCTTTGTTTTAACGCGGGGATGATCAGATACTTAGAGTTGAATCAGTTTCAGTTACTGATTCATCATGAGCCGATCTACCACTTTACACTTCCTGATATTGCGCGATCTAGTGCGAATGACAAGAAGAGTTGAATTTGTGACCTAGAAGGTGTAGCTGAGAATGACATGGAAGAAGAAGAATTTGATGCTTTGACACCGCCCCACTATTATGACACTCCAACAGGATTGGACGAGTTTGACCCATAGATGGTCGAGTTGATTGAAATGATCGAGGCTGAACCTGTTACACCGCCTCTACTTGTCTGTCATCCAGCTTGGGATCCACCCACAGCTCTTGATGTTGTCGCTGTCCAAATTCCACAACCTGATTACATTGTTGTTATTGATGCACTCACAACGGAGCTTGCTTCTATTCGTCCAGATCTTACTTCGTTTCGCACTGACTTTTATGGTTTCATGGACCTTATTACGGCAAATCTAGATCACCTATTTTAGTAGTTCAATTCTAGAGATGACTGACTTATGATTCTAGAACATTGAGGGAACTATTCACTCTTAGTGTATGGGAGGAGTGTTTATTTAGAAGAAAAAAATTATTTTAGTTTTTCATTAGCATCACTTTAGATTTATTTCGGTTATTCATTTTTGGGGTTTATTATTTGTTTCGGTTTTTTTATTTCACCATTTTATATTCATTTTATTTTCTATTTATGTGTGTTATCAAAATATCTCTCTCATTGTGCTATGTTATTATTATAATATGATGCTATTTTGTTATTATTGTATTCATTTAAAAAATAAAAATGCATGCATATTTATCTAGTAGACCTTATCTTTGAATGATACACCTATGACACACCTAAATAGTTACTTCATTGTCTCTCATGCTCAATTTATTTTTCCAATTAAGAAATTGAAATGACACAACCTTGCCATGCCACGGTCTACAAGAGAAGAGAATCTCATGCATGTTGTCATGTCCCGACCGTTGCAGGCACGCGAAATTCTAGGAGTCAACACCTTGTAACGACCGTTACAAGGGTGGCAATGCTTGGCTTGCAAAAAGAAGCCATGTGTAACGACCGTTACACACCATAGACCACCCAAATGTTATAACTCGACCAGCAACCCATTCATTCTTCCTTCATTTCCATTCAAACCATTTCAAACTTCCACCCATTTCATTTCCATTATAAACACCACCCTTAATACCCATTCAGTTCCTTCACAAACCTTCTCTCCGCTATTAAAACCTTACTCTTATATAAACTCTTGAGAAGAACATCCCCATTACAACAACTTTCTTCAACAACTCTTCTTCCTTCTACACATTTCCATTTCCAAAACCTTTCACAAAAATGGCCAGAAGATCTCAAGAAGAAAGAGAGGAACCAGGCCTCACAGATATGGTGTTCAGAGATGGAGAAGCCGAAATTCGACAAGAGCAACTTTACCGGAGGTTTCACCAGAGAGGTATACTTCCCATAAAGTATATCAATGAAGATTTTCTACGTGACTTGGGGTTGCTTGATAATGTGTAATTCATGCTTCATGAATCTGGTTTACACCACATTGCCACTATGAATTTGCCAACTTATGAACCCCTCACGTTGGAGTTTTTGAGTTCTTTTAAATACCAAACACCACCTAATCCAGAAGACGGTCTGTACCTGATCGACGCAACAACTTTCAAATTATTCAACACAGGGTACACCATGAACCAAGAGACTCTGAGTCAGGTACTTCACTTTAACCATGGAGAAGGTGTGGAATACCGAATTCCGCATGATAAAGATTGGACGGCAAAGTCGTTTGAAATTTGGGAGCGCTTAACTGGCACTCGAGTTGATGATTGGGTAGAGCTTTTGTCCACTCATTTCCACAACCCGTGCATCCGGTACTTCCACCGTGTCCTAACTAATATAGTGTTCGGGCGAGCAAACAACAACAAGGTGAACACTAGGGAGATGTATTTTCTGCACTGCACCTTAATCTCGATCTGAGGATAAATGCTGCTCCGTTCCTTCTCAACCACATCCATTCGCTTTTAACAAGAAACGCTAGCACATCACCTTTCTGTATAGGGGGATAGTCACTGTTATTGCCCAGTATTTGAATTTGCAAGACATGTTGGATGAATTATCATACTGACAAGCTGAGTTTCTAGATATTGATTACTGCCCGGCTTGTCATATTGTCAAAGCAAGAAGGGATGGAAGCTATAACCTGATGGTGCAGCACAGGGTCATTCCAAAAATTATTCTGCCAAATCCAGATATAACAAGGATTGACGTAGATGCAAATTGGATTTATGATCTTCAAGCACCAACCCCTGGAGCACATGTGCAGAACAATCAAGCAGGTGTAGGAAAGGCAGCACCAGAAGTAAATAAACAAGCACCCCAACCAGATGTCCTGCCACAAGACCAAACATGAAATGATCCTCATCCAGCCACCATCGAAGCAATATATGCATCGCTTTTACTTCAAGATCAGTGTCAACATAATGCAGATGATGCAAGAACTGCAGCGCGATCAATGCGACACCGCCTACTGGAACCATCGTGACATTTCTGATATGACTGATGAAATGCGCTACTTATCATTTCGCGTTGAAGGCCTGAATGCTTATGTTTACAACACTAGCGAGGAACCTCCTAGACCTAGGAGAGGTGGAGTGAGGACACGTGGTGGAGGAAGAGCATGAGGCGAAGCATCAAGCAGCAGAAATGTCAGAGACAACAATGAGGACTGATCTATTTTCTTGTTTCCTTGTATTTATTTCTATTTCCTTAAGTTCCTTGTTAGTTTTCCATTTTATCACTTTAGTTGTCTCATTGAGGACAATGCTCAGTTTAAGTGTAAGGGGAAACCTTTATCTTCAATTTTTAGTAAGTTAGTTTTGAATTTCAGTTATTTCCCTTTTCATTCAATAAAAAAATTCTTATCAGATCGGTATTTATTTCCGTAAGTTATCTGTACTTCCACATTTTTCTTGAACCATAACAAAATTTTAATTTTTTTATTTTCGACGCATTAGCTCGGTACATTCGAAAAGTATATAGGTTGCTCAATTAGGCTTCGTTATAACTTTTGAACAAGATTCGACAAAAATAATATCTCCTTGACACCTAAACCCAAACCATTTACATTATTAGCCTTAAATTTACGTAGTAACCTTAGATAACGATAGGTCGACATTTAGTCCCTTGGGATTCGATAATATTTAAAGCTACACGCGATAGGAATGTATACTTGCGGTCTAGATTCTTTAAGACATACAAAGTCGCAATCAGTAGACTCTATTATCTAACCATTACCATATCGATATTACATTTGCAATAAGCATTGTGAGACAATTTTTGAATGCTCTTTGTGATTGTCATTGGAATGTAGTTAGTATGATTCTCAGACATATAAAGAATTTATTTGTAAAACGATTATTATATGAAGATAAAAGTGATGCTAAAATCATTTGTTATTCATATGCAGACTGAGTCAGATCATCAGTAGATGGAGATCCACTTATGGATATTATGTTCTTATTGGAAGAAATATAATATCATGGAGAAGTAAGAAACAAAACACAATTGCCCTTTCTACTGCTGGAGCTGAATATCGTGTTATGACAACAACCTCAAAAGAACTTGCACGACTTAAAAGTTTACTCTTAGAGTTCATGTTGGAAGATCTTCAGGCCACAAAATTTATATGGGACGATCACATGAAACTCTATGTTGTATCCAATTTGGTTTTCCATAAACAAACCAAACACATAGAAATAAATTGTCATTATGTAAGAGACAAAGTATTTTCAGGGGAAACAACCATAGGTTTCATCAAGTACGAAGACCAATTTACTGATATGTTCACTAAGTCTCTCAAGAGTTCTCGATTGAATTATATTTATAACAAGATCGACTCGTATGACATATATAAACCAACTTGAGGAGAATCAATCTCTACCAATGTGTATCAAATATGTTAATTGTATTACTTTATTGCACACAACTCATGGTCTCATTCAGTGGTGGAGTCATAAATTTTAGGCAGCCTGAGCAAAAATCTTAACCACAAATATTTTAGTTTTTACACCCTATTTTTACTACTTATGTCCTTGATTTTGTCTAAAAATCAGCTATTAGATTAGAGAAAATACAAAAAAAATAAGAGTTAAATCCGTGCGCATGTTTGGACTCGCTAGACTGTAGAACCGCTCCTGATCTCATTATACACACAATATTATACACAGAAATACTTCTTCAATAATTATATTAGTCAATAAAGTAATGTGGCATTTTGGCCACCCTTACAAATTAGATAATACTTCTTCCATACATTTTAATGTCAATAGATTACCCACAAAAGACAATTTAGCTAGAAGGGGTGTTCTAGTTCAGAGTCAGATTGAGTGTATCGGTGGGTGCGGCTGCGAAGAGTCGGTTTCACATATATTCCTTGAGTGTCAGTTATTTGCAGGTACTTGGAGTTCCATCTGCAATTGGCTGGGAGTTCAGTGTGCATTGTTCAACGAAGGTTGACAGCATTGGGACCATTTCGCAAACCTGCTCGATGGCGGTAATTCTCGATCTGTGAAAATGTCGATAGTATGGTGTGGTTTCATATGGAACATTTGGAAGCACCGCCAAAATATTTCAAAATAAGGAAGTCTGTTCTGAGGCTATTGCAGAAGATGTGAGAATTACGGCGTGGAAGTGGCTCCAAGTCAAAACTAATCTTATCTCAGATGACATACGGCCTCGGATTAATATCTAAGTAAGATCCAAGCAGTTTTTGGAAGAATTTCTCTGGTTTGCAGTCATCTGGGTGTTCTAGGTAGCTGCTGTTATTCAGGTTCAGCCTATTGTTTGAGACAGTTTTCTTGTGGTTTTTTAAGGTGGGTGTAACAACAAGTGTCTATGCTGCCCTAAGCTGGTTTTGGGTCTCTGGTTTGGCTTTTGATATGAGTTTCTGGTGTAAACTTATTTTGTAACTTTGCACAACTCGTGCTTCTATTTTAATACAGTTTTAGCTTTTCCAAAAAAAATAGTGAACATTCCCACAAGTTTATGCCAAACCCGGTTTATCCATCAACAATAAAGAGATAATTTTCCCTACACAAATCATTCTAATTAATCATGGATGGAAGATAATTTGCCCCTAAAACTAGCCACACCAAAATATTGATGTCCTACAAATCCTTGTACTTTGTTCGGCAACTCGTGCTTTACGCCATGCATCAAACGACACAATCTTTGAAATTTCCACAACTGAATGAAAACAAACACAATGGGGTCCATGAAATTAAAAATATTAATAATTCAATAACATAAATCATTAACCACATATCTAAATATAGAATATCAATTAAAAATAATTAATCATATTTATTGTGAGGAACAAGAATGTAGCACACGTTACAACAAAAAATCATCTAATTAAAAATCTTTTATGTCCATTAAGCTCACAGAACTAGAGATTCTCATTTCTCAATCCTTTCTTTTTAACTTTTTCTCCACTTTAGATAAGAATAATTTCTCTCCCTACAAATCCTTTTCCTTCAATTTGTCATATAACATTCAGCCTGCAATTTGTTTTTGCCACGATAACTTTAACCAACCAAACACTGTTTTTAAAAAAAATTCATTTTCATTTCATTGTCCGCAAATCTTAACTCAACCAATTAAAATCGATATTATTAGATTGAATGTTACACGGTGGTGTAAGTTTTCAATGGTTATGATCATTTTGTAGTCACAATAATTTTAACTTTTTTATATGCAATAGAAGAATAAACATAAAGCATGTATTATTCTCTTGTAAATTGAATAGTTTTCACTCTAAAAAGCTACTTTACTTTGTTTCTTCAACATATAGTTGCAAGAAACTGTTGTTAAACTTTATGGCACCTTCTTCTTCTTCCTTTCCTCTTCGCTGGGAGAGCACAGGAGATCAATGGTGGTATGCAACACCTATTGATTTAGCAGCTGCAAATGGTCAATATGATTTAGTCCTTGAGCTTCTTCATCTTGATACAAATCTTCTCATTAAACTGACTTCTCTTCGTCGAATTCGCCGACTGGAGACTGTGTGGGATGATGAATCCCAGTTTGAAGATGTTGCCAAGTGCAGGTCTTATGTTGCAAGGAAACTTATGGTTGAGTGTGAGAAAACAGGAAGAGGAGAGAATTCTCTGGTGAGTAGTGGATATGGTGGTTGGCTTTTGTACACTGCTGCTTCTGCTGGTGATTTGGAGTTTGTTCATGAGTTGTTGATGAGAGATTCTTTGTTGGTTTTTGGTGAAGGAGAGTATGGTGTTACTGATATGCTTTATGCTGCAGCTAGGAGTAGGAATTCTGAGGTGTTTAACATGATTCTTGATTTTGCACTACTAGGGAGAGATTGTGGTAGTGTTGAATTGGATGAAGGTGATGATGGTGGTGGAGTTTTCAAGAAGGAGATAGTGAATAGGGCTATTCATGCTGCTGCTAGAGGAGGGAATTGGAAAATACTGAAGAAGGAGCTTATTTTAAGAAGTGCTTTTCAGATTTTAGCTTATAGAGATGCTCAAGGATGTACTGTCTTGCATTCTGCTGCTGGAAGAGGCCAGGTTGAGGTAAGAAACTAACTCACATGGCTTAATTAATACTATGCCGTTACCAATGTCGCGTGAAAACTTTTGCGATTTTGGTCACTGTAGGTGTTGTAACAATGTTCTGGACACCTTTCATGACTTTATTAATATGCTGGTACAACTAAAATTTAACCTAAAAAAAACTCAACAAAAAGAATGAGTCAAGGGACTAAAAGAATGATTTACTCACTCCATGTTTGATATCTGAGGTGTCTGACACCTGACACCACATGTGTCTTGATACTATGAAGTACTGACACACCTCTGAAAAAAGGTGTGTTCAAGGTAAGGCACATACACTTAACACTTGTGATTACATTCAATTTACTTATTTTTTATAAATGATCACCGATGTTTATGTGTATGTGTCCATGTCTTTGGTGTTCGTGTTTCATAGTGACTTGATATCAAACACGGATTTGATCTGAAATGTCGGTTTTGATTTTACCTAGTGTGTGATTTATTTTCTATTTTCTTAACGATGCAGGTGGTAAGAAATCTAATTGTATTATCACCTGATATCATCAACTCAACCGATTCACAAGGCAATACAGCATTACATGTAGCTTCTTACAGAGGTTACCTTCCTGTGGTAGAGATTCTAATTCAAGCATCTCCCTCATTAACAAAGTTAACCAATCAAAATGGAGACACTTTTCTTCATATGGCAGTGTATGGTTTCACAAGTACCGATTTCTGCAGATTAGACAAACACACTGAACTCATGAATCGGTTATTATCAACCGAAAAGATCGCGAACATCAAGGACATAATCAATGTCAAGAACAATGCTGGAAGAACAGCAATTCATGTAGCTGTGATTCATGATGTTCAATGTGATGTAGTGGAATCAATGATGTCTGTTGCATCCATCAATCTTAACATTCGCGACGCGAATGGAATGACCCCTTTGGATTATTTGAAACAAAGACCGAGATCGAAATCTTCTGAAGTTTTAATCAAACAGTTGATTTCAGCTGGAGGAATCTCTAATTGTAAGGATTGCATTACAAGAAACGCGATCGTGATTCATTTGAAAACTCGTCATGGTATTCAAGGTAGTCCCGGAACATTCTTTAGAATATCAGATTCTAAAATATTATTACACACACAAATTGAGAATGAGAATTCATCTGATATTGCTAATACCGATCAAGCAAGCGTAGAATCAAATGCATACTCGATCGAAATAGAGGACTATTACGAGTCAGCTGCAGATTCCTCGAGTAACAGCAAGACTAGTTCTGCCGATTCTGTTGCAAAGCGGTTGAAGAATCTTCTCAAGTTCAAGGAATTCAAAGACAAGGATTCTGTTAATGACTCTCCAAGTTCAAGGAAAAACAATCCAGAAGAGTTTCCAATCTCTTTAAGGCAAAGATACTCGAAACAGTGTTCTCTCCCAAACAACAAAAGAACACTATCTATAAGGACATTATTTCCATCTCCATCTGCAAAAAAATACTTCACCGCAGGCCTAACACAAGGTGTAATCAAGGTAAAGCCACAAAAAGAAGGTTCTAATTTATCTCATTCTTCAAGCAATAAGCTAGAACACGTCGACACAAGGGACCCGGACGGACAAATAGATGATGGGGGTACCCTACAGTTGAACTATAATAAGGAGAGAAACTTTAATAAGAAGTTGATGAACAAATATTTTTCTTTTGGAGCACAAGATCAGAGTTTGGAAGATGCCAACAGTTGTACAATGTCAAAACACAGTTCTAAGCGTTTCAGTTTAGTAGCATAAATGTTTCAATTCTGGTTGTAACAATCTTTAGCCAGGTTTTACTTACTTTCGACTTATTTCGAAGCACTTTATCAATGTAAATTGGACCTAAGGGGGCCTGAGTTACTAGACTCAGTGTAGAACATATAATGTGGGAATTAAAAAGCTTTGTTATATTTTTATTTTTTGCTCAAATAAGCTCTCTTCTTGAATAAATTGATTAGTCACAGATATGTGAAGCCTTGCTTCAATGTGGATGCTTTACAACAAACAAGTGTATGAAGACTCCATCATCTTTAAGTAAGATGTCTTCGGCAGTATCTTTCGGTGGAAGAACACATTGGAGCAAGGGTGAAAGGAATCAAGAATTACCTAGGAAGTGACTACTCCATTTCTCATGTCCAACTGGAACACATGTAGATAGATTATATTTATAACCACATCCACCATCGGCAAGAAATCCATTGGTTCCAAAATTCCCACGACAAGTGGATCAAATTTGTTAACAAAAATACAACCTTCTCCTAAACCATCATCCTAAGAAAGAGAAAGAAAATTCATAGAATCAAGCTCCCCAATGGAATTTGGGCTAATGACAGTTTTGTCCTCCAACAGGAAGCCCAATAATAGTAATCAGAGGCTGTTTGCGTCCGGTTTGGATCGATTTTAAGACAAAAATTCATCCAATCCAAAAATAAATTTACTCGCAATTCTATTTTGAATGATATATTTAAAAAATTTCAATCCGATCTGATTCAATTTTATGCAGTTTAATTTGAATCGGTTTTTGAATATCTCAATTACAAAATATATTTTTATTATAATAAAAATATTAATAAATTATAGATTTGATATAATATATAACCTATAATATATTAAAGTTAATATTATAAAATGAGAATGATTAATTATAGTTAAATAATAAAATAAATTAATTAAATTACATTAATAAATAGTATTATGAAAAATAATAATCACCTAATAATTAATTCATGTAACATATCATACTAATAAAATAAACATGTGGTTCGGTCAGGTTTAGATCAGTTTTGAAAAGTTAATTTAAAATTTGCTCCGAACCATACGATTTTCGCAAAATGACATCAAAATGTATTCAAAAAATTTCAATTTTTTGTGACTTTCGGTTTCTTTAGACTAGTTTGCAGTTTTTATTTGGATTGGTTTGGATTTGAACACCGCTATTAGTCATGCTACCTTCTCTACCTCTATGAACCTTCCATGGATAGACAAAGATGAAATATTTTCTCTCACTCAACTTGTCACTAAGGTATAAGTCACGCAGACCTTAAGTACGATGAAACCTTAAAAGCTTATGACCTCGATGAAACCTTAAAAACTTATGACCTCGATGATTTTTAGTGTACTTCCTATGTAAAAAATTATAAACAAATGATTTTTTTATACATTTAACAAAAATGCATCTAGTCGATAAATTAATGATCAAATGAATCAAAAAAGTCAAATTTGATTATAATTTATTATGGAGAGAATTTTTTTTTATTTAAAAAATGACACTTTATGGGTAACGATGTCCACAACTCCAATACAATTTTCTCAATAGGGTATTTCGATCAAGTCATCTTTGTTAATCTTATAGAAATAATTCCAAAACTTAAAGCGTCCACCACCTTCTAGGAGTTGAGGTCTATCGGTCTTTACAACAGTGGTGAATTCAGAAAAATTATGAAACATGGACAAAAATTTAAAAACCATACATTGACATTTAATATATTATATAAATAGTCATTCATCAAAATTAAAGGGCAATGAATAAGAAGTAATAACCTAAACATATGTATTAATGTATCATGCATATGATCATAAGATACACACCCATTTAAAATATTTAAAATTTTAAATGACAACTAATTTCAATAATTTTGGGGTGTATGGGCCGGTTGCCATCACAACCAAACATTTGAAGATCACTACTCTACACAAGTATGTGAGCACAATAACATATTTTTTCCTGATTACTCCATCGTATAGATGCAGGTTTATAAAATACATACATTTCAATTCAAGAAAAATACTACATTATACATTAAAATAGGATACATTAATATAGGATACATTAGTGTTATCTGATAATTGTTTGAGGTACCAAATAGGATTCCCATATTTAGTTCAGGAGTGATCCTTTCCATATCAAATTGTATTTCCATATTTGGTTCATTTTCTTCAACCATATTCTCCCACTTTTCCATTAGCTTATAATAAACCTTAAGTATTCACAAAACAACAATCGCCATTTCTTCAATTCACTTCCTCCATCCCCATCAATCAAAAAATAGAAAATCAACACACAAAAGAAAATACAGCAGGATCTTGACCCAACCTTCATCGTCATCTTGAGTCAATCTTCATCACCATCCTTAAAACACTCACCTTCAACCTTCATTATCATTCAACAACCTACAAAACACCTAAAACAAATAAAAAATCAGAATTGAACTGTGAAGTCAAACCAAGGGAAAAGAAGCAAGAAATTGACCTATGTATTTCATCAAACACGTGGCGTGCGAGTTTCAATACAACGCGAACAGCAACACAATAACCAATTCACGGGTTGCATCATCCTTATTATAACAATTCAACATCCCACCACAAGAAAATCAAAACAGAAGCAGAAGAAAAGAGAAGAAACTAGTGGAGGCATTTCGTCGAACACTGTGAGCAAGATTGAAAGTTGTATCTTCTTCTCCTCATTGCTTCAACAGAACCAGAATGCAAACATGAACCAAACTCAACCTGAAAGCAATAGAAACTAGAAGAACACAAATATGCTTTCATTGCTGTTGGTGTGTCATTTTAATTCTCTTCAAAGACACATGAATTTAATTAGAGTCAAAACATGAAATATAACTGATTTGAAATCAGGTCAAAATGCAAAACCTTGTTAGAAACCAATTCTGAACCGCAGAAGCTCAAAACAAGCGAATCCGTTTAACACCAAAGCTGAACCAAACATTGCTAAAAATCACTATACGAGAATCCAAACGAGAGTCCAATCGATTGTTACTATGGAGAAATCAAATTCGAGCGTGTATTGTTGGGGCTCGGGATCACATGAGGAAGAGCCCAGGCATGTGCTTACCGGTTACATGATGGAGAAAAGCACTTATGCAGAAGAGAAAATATGTTTTTAAGTTGTGAATATATGTTGGAAAAGAAATTTGATGGTTCCTTTAAGAGGTACAAATCTCAGTTTATAGGTTATGACGTCAGTTAACAAAATGGTATTGATTGTGGTTAGACTTTTAGTCTCTTAGCCAAATCAACCAGTATTCGGGTGATACCCAATGTTGTTCAATCAAAATCATGGTTTATTCATCGATTAGATGTCAAGAACACATATTTGCCTGGTAATCTTGATGAAATTATCTACATGCATGAACTACTAGGTTTCTCCAACCCTGAACACCCTAATTATGTATGTTTGCATAGGAAATAACTATATGGACTTAAACAAGCACCTCGTGTTTGGTATCATTGGTTTACTAACTATGTTTCTACTTTGAGTTTTTCTCACATCATATTCGATCATTCCTTATTTGTTGAGGTAATGATATAACTTATTCTTTATGTGGATGGCATCTTTCTGATTTTCTCCTCATATTCCCTTTGTTAATCCATCATGGCTAAACTCAACTTCAAGTTTTCTATGAAAGATTTAGGTCATTTAAGTTACTTTCTCAAAAAAATTATTAGTAGACACAGAAAAGGTATTTTTCCGTCACAAAAGAAATAAGTCAACAAAATTATTGAGTGTGTGAGTAATGTCTTCTTGCAAACTATTTACTACAATGGTGGACACACAAGGCAAATTAAGTTGATCTTATGGAAATCCATATCATGGTCTCACTGAGTATCATAGTCTTGCTGAAGCAATTCAATACTTGACTTTTACGGGACTCGATATCATTTATGTTGTGCTAAAAGTGTGTTTGTTTATGTATGATATAAAAATACAACATATGTCTATCATGAAGCGCTTCATTCGACATATTCAGAGACCTCTTAATTTTAGTCTACATCTATATCCTTCCTCCATTAATAAGCTCATCATATATACTGATACAAATTGGGGTGGGTGTCTAAACACTAGAAGGTACACATCTGGATATTGTGTATATCTTAGAGACAACCTTATTTCTTGATCTGTCGAAAGACAACCTACATTGTCTCATTCCACTGTTGGATCAGAATATCACGGAGTTGCTAATTCGTTATCTGAGTCATGTTAGTTTAGGAATTTTCTTTTGAAACTACATAGTTATATCTCTAATGCCACGATAGTCTATTGTGATAACATAAGCGTCGTGTATATCTCTGGAAATTACGTTCAACATCAACGTAATAAACACATTGAGATGAATATTCAGTTTATGTGTGATAAAGTTATATGTGGCCAAGTTCTTGTGTCTCATGTCCCTCAACAATACTAAATAACCGACATCTTCATTAAGGGCCTTCCATTACCACTCTTTGATGATTTTAGGCTTAGTCTCGACAACAGGCAACCTCTAGTTTTAACTATGGAGTGTATTAGAATATGTTAATATCTTTTATATTTAGTATATGTTCATTGGTATTTATTTAGCAAATCAATTTCAGTGTTACGATTTAATAACGCCTTGATAGTCAACAGGATCGTCTGTAAAGGTGTGTAAGATAGACTATATCACATTTCCTCAAAAATTTTACTGTTAGTTTGTCGTTAAATATGGTCTCTTAATAGATTTTTCATGACTAAACCTTGACTTAATACGGTTCATTGTTGTTTTGTCACGGTTGAATGGTGGCTAACTAATATAGAGTCTCCAAAAATTTAAGATAGTCAAAATAAATATTTTATATTTAGAATATATATATATATATATATATATATATATATATATATATATATATATATATATATATATATATATATATATATATATATATATATTATTCAATAAAAGACAACAATTTTTTTTGTTTATTATTGAATCTTGGCAAATATTGTTTGAAATTTTAAACCAATTAACTATTTAAGAATGAGTAATGCTATATAGTGCGAAGCAATTTAAAGAAGAAATACAAGAATGCGTAGTTGTCATTATTTTAGAGGTGAATTTTAAATTGATTTTAATTTTAATTTCCTTTTTAATAGAGATCATGAGGCGGTGGTGATATTGAAGGGTAAAGATTCATTTTGCATTTCTTATTTACATCTGTTCTTATCTATTCTTACTAATAAGCATTTTCCTTTAATAATATATCTCTCTGATGCAATGTTTGTCGGATAATGTAACAGTTACCGACTATAATAACTAACTAAATACACTGTTGACCAAGTGATTGTAGCAACGGAAGGAAGCACAAAATAAGATTCTATTTTTAGTAATGCTTCCAACCTCCATATAGTTTCCACACTTTGTGTAACACACGCCACTTAATGATTAAGCACACACTATAACACAACACAAGACAATATCACAAAGATTAGATTTCATTACATTGTCACACTGTTGCACCGTTACATTGCATTACAACGTTACAAGACCCTTGCAGATGTCATAGTAGATTGCATTACCCCATTGCATTGCCAAGAAGTTATATCCTATAGAAAAAATAAAATATATTGATCACAAACACAAGACCAATGTCAGATGAATCTTCAGCCCGACAAAGACCAATGACAGACGAATCTGCAGCCGAACAAAGACAAATGTCAGATCAATCTGCAGCCCGACAGAAATCCATTAATGATTGGCTTCCCGTCACTGCCTCTAGAAAAGCGAAATGGTGGTATTCCGCTTTTCACAATATCACAGCCATGGTTGGTGCCGGAGTTCTCACCCTTCCTTACGCCATGTCGAAGATGGGATGGTACATTTTTTTAACCTATCTATCTTAAGAAAATTCTCATATTTTTAAATCCAAATTTTCGATATCTCTTCACAAATTTTTGGATCATATATTTTTGTTTGTCTAGAATGTGATCCATATATGATCAATTTTGTTGACTATTTTTGCTTTGATTTGAACTGGAATATATTTATAAAAAAACACCAGGGGTCCAGGCATAACAATATTGTTATTATCATGGATAATCACATTGTTCACACTGTGGCAAATGGTCGAGATGCATGAAATGGTACCAGGAGTGAGATTTGACAGATACCATGAGCTTGGTCAACATGCTTTTGGTAAAAAGTTGGGTCTATATATCATTTGTCCCCAACAACTACTTGTTGAAGTTGGAACTTGCATTGCATATATGGTTACTGGAGGAAAATCACTACAGAAGATTCAAGAAACTATTTGGCCCGATTGGAAAGGTCTTAGAACCTCTTATTGGATTATTATCTTTGCTTCTGTAAACTTTGTTCTCTGTCAATGCCCCAACTTCAACTCTATTTCTGCTGTCTCTTTTGCTGCAGCTGTCATGTCTATTGGGTAATATAATCTAATTCTCTAACTTTCTATTAGTAGGAATCGATCTCGGTAAGACAATCTTTGAGGACATATCGTACGCCCAAAATTTGACACAGATAAACCGTGACTAAATAGCATTTCATAAAATATTTGTCGCTATTAATCTGTGGCAAAATAGGACTCTTATTTGTTTTATCACAGTTAAACTTTGATTAGTCTACACAGAGCCTCTGAAAACTTAAGACGTCCCTGAAGTTCGGTGCATTATTGTTTACTAATTGATAGGATGATATGATATGCAATTCAGGTACTCAACAATTGCTTGGGTTGCTTCACTCAACAGAGGAGTTCAACCAAATGTGGATTATAGTTATAGTGCTCATAGTGTTCCAGATGGTATATTCAACTTCATGTTGGCAATGGGAGAAGTAGCATTTTCTTATGCAGGTCACAATGTAGTTCTTGAAATCCAAGCAACAATACCTTCTACTCCTGATAATCCTTCCAAGAAAGCAATGTGGAAAGGAGTTGTTGTTGCTTATTTAGGAGTGGCTTTTTGTTATCTCCCGGTCGCATTCATTGGATACTATGTATACGGAAACAGCGTCGATGATAACATACTTATCACACTAGAACGCCCTAGTTGGCTCATTGCTACTGCAAACATCTTTGTTATTGTTCATGTTATTGGTGGCTATCAGGTATTCTCAATGCCGGTTTTTGATATGATTGAAACTTTTTTGGTGAAGCAGATAAAGCTTCCTCCTTCTTTAATTCTTCGCTTAATTGCTCGCACTGGATTTGTTGGTATGTGATTATTTATGTCTGAGTTGATATTCTCACAGATAGACGCACAATAAATTTTTTATTTTTTTTAATTTCTATATACTAATTAACAAAACATTTTTGGATCATATATATTGTTTCAGCATTCACCATGATAGTTGGTATATGCATTCCATTCTTTGGTTCTCTTCTTGGATTTCTAGGAGGATTTGCCTTTGCACCAACATCATATTTTGTAAGCAAAAGAAATTTTAATTTATTTACTAGTTAGTGTGCATATTCCCTATATGATTATATTATCATGATTGATTGATTGCAGATTCCATGTGTCATATGGCTTAAACTTCACAACCCAAAGAGATTTAGCTTGTCTTGGATAATTAATTGGGTATGATACTAGTAACTGATAGTATTATAACAGTTTCTTTGCTATGGAATTTTTGCTTAGTAATTAATTGAGATTTTTGTTGCATTACAGGTATGCATTGTGCTTGGGGTGTTGTTGATGGTACTAGCTCCAATAGGTTCATTGAGACAAATCATTATTCAATTCGAGCACTATAAGTTCTTCTCATAGATTATTCCAAGGATAAGCACTGTAGGGTTATGAAGAAAAAAATCTATTTATTAGTTGATAGTTAGTGATAGTTTTTAGTTCATTTTTGTTTTTGAAAATGTGTAAGCAAACTGTCATTTTACAACATTTTGTTACACAAATTAAATTAATATAGGTTTGCTGTTAGATTTTTCAATTTTTCTTTTTCAATTCGTCGATACATGTCTGAATTATGTAAACAAAATGTAGTTTCTTTTAAAGAGAAATTCTTGAGTGAAAATGCAAGTAAAATGATTGATAGCTTCTAAATTGTACTTGATCTATATTGATAGGAGTACTAGTCGTATCAATTTGTAAAATCCTTAACAATTTAGTGAGCCAAATTTGCATAATCATAAATAGGAAAAAAGAACACTATTATGCTTATATAAATTATAATCCATGAGCTACTAACTACCCTGTTTTAGCATGTTAGCATAAAATGGTGTTCTCTTTGCTAAACTCATGAAAAACAACTAGCTTGTAGTCAATACATTTGTTGACATGTAAGGCGATATGCATCCTTGGACCTGAAAAGAAAATTTCTTTTACATGAGTACATGCATTCATTAATCATGATTAATGATAAAATGATAAAATAAATCAGAAAAAATAATAATAAACCCCGACTCACTCGTATTGATCCTATGAAAAAGAATACTATAGTCTAACTTGTCAGATAACTTAAGCAACTAGTGAGATCCCTTGAGTTCAAAAAACAATCGACATTGTAAAGAAACTGTAAGTAGGAACAAGTACAAGTACATGAAACAATTTCTTACCTACAATAAACAGGAAGGAATTTGGATATAACCCTGTAGCAAGAGATTGACTTTTTTCAGAGAACCAAATGGCAGAGGTGTGATCAAATAGAGCATGCCTTTGACTGTGTCAATGCCCCTCACAATGCCTGATTCATGAGAAATCATGATGTTATTAACAATAAAGATGCTTAGAATAAGTCAAATGCATAACTACCACGACCAAGGCCAAGTTACCTACCAAGACCAAGGCACCAGGGTAAATTTTCAGCTCCTTTAGACTCAACTGCTAAGCCAACAATACTAGCATTCAGGCTATTGAATATTTTTGAGCTTGGGACCTACAAAAAATAGCCATTGGTCATATAAAATGTTTTGATCACCTTCATATAAAAATGAATGACTATTATAAATGAATTTGTTGAAATTTATATTGAAAAACATGATATATTCAATATTTAAACATATAATAAAAAGATTTGAAATTCAAAGTGGATGAAATGCATCAAAACCAAGCATATAAAGGGTAGCTCAATCACAAGAGTGACAAGACTCCATTGAGGAGCTTAGGAAGGGTTAGACTTAGACACACACAACTTTTGAGAGAAGAGTCTGTTAAGGCAGTTACAGATGCAAAAATGAAGTCACGAGCATCGACTTTATTTTCCTCGGTGTCATGAGACAAAATCAGAAGTAATAGTTACTTAGTAACAATAGAACCAACCTCGCGATGACCATTTCGAATCTTTATGCTTGCAATAGGAACTTGATAAGGACATTGAAAGGTCACGGAATGAGCAAGTTTCTTGATCGTTGAAACATCGGAACCCCTAGGAAAGCACTGTCGGAAATAAGCCATTATTCGTAAATCGCGCATAAGACGAGCATCCTTCTGAACAAGCACCCTGAGGAAACAAATAGGTGTGTTCTATTATTGTAATGCTTCATGTCACAAAATAAAATAATGTGCAAAACTAGTAGCTGAAAATGGTAATAAGATTTGGACTTACGTTCTATTTAATGAGTCCTGACGAGCTGAATATATCTCGAGCAATTTAATCGATCGGCCATGTTCCCCATCCAACCAGAATTTTCCAGCAGGTAAATTCTGATCTTCCGTCGATATGCCTATCTTAACTATATGGGTGGGACAAATATATTTTAACATGTCCACTAATACATCATAACCAACACCTAAAATGCAAGACAAAACCACTGAATGAGTACTATAATAGTTGATATATTGTTAGTAAGCAACTGAAAAGACACAAGCTTACCTGTAACCCAGCCAGGAGTATTCACTACAAGAGGAATCTGAATCTTATAACATTTTCCTTCCTTATCAAAGGGGCGATACTCCCTTTGATAATAATCGTAAATGGAATGTATGTAATTTAAGTACGCTGAAGGATCTCTCTTAGAAGAAACATCGCCAAAGAAAAGGGATCTGTTATGGAAAATAAATGACAGAAAGTGAACCATTCATTCAAATAAGAAATGGATGACCTTGTTAAATATTAAAATTTGATGCAAAAAAGACAGATTCCGTTCACAAATTACTTTAACACTTCATAGTTCATACCTCTCTGGTGTTTTCAGGCATGGAGACGTCAAATCTAAAACAGTCAAAATTATATCAATTATGCATAACATTTTTGTATGAAATTAATTAGTGAACAAATATATTGCATATGTGATAGTTACAAACCTACCTGGAGTGAGTTTATGAACAGCTGTTAGAGAAACAAAACCAGGAGGTGTAAACTCGGGTTGGCCAACATCAGTATCAAGAAAAGCAGCTTTATTACATCGGGTCAATAGGCTATTAAGGAGGTAACGGGCGAAGGTTGATTTGCCACAGTTTTTGGCTCCACATATGAGTGTGATAGGAGGGGTTGAACTGGAAAGAATGGAGTTTGCAGCATGAGACCATTGAGGTGGGATCAAAATATCCGGTGAAGGGGAACAACACATTGCTCTCTATCTGTTGTGAAATGTCGGACGGTTACACTTTGTTAAAAAAAGCCAAATTCATGCAAATTTGCAACCGGTACGGTGCATGGTATAGTCGTTGTACTGGTACTACTGTTGTGCATTCAAAAAAGTGTGTTCAATAATTTAAACTAGATTTGGTAATGACTTTCGAAATCACTATCATATTCTCATTCACAATTATCAGAAGGAAATTTTTTCACCTATCTAGTGGGTTTCTTCCCCACCCGTGGTGAAAAACCAAAAATACTCTCAGATTTTGTAAGTGCACTCACGAATTTCTAAAATAAGGTGAATTTGTAAATGCATTTACGAAATAATTCAGAATTTTCAAAAATTAAGGTGAATTCGTAAGTGCATTCACCTTATTTTTTTAAAATAAGATGAATTCGCAAGTGCACTTACGAACTCACCTTATTTTTAGAATTCGTAAGTGCACTTACGAAGTCTGCGTGTTGTTTTAAAAAATACACAGAATAACCCTCAATACCCATTCATTTCAAAACACCCCAATTTCAACTTCTCTACTCAAAACCCTTGCAATTTCTACCACTTCAAACTCACTCAATTCAAGTACAACTCATCATTTCAACTTATTTCAACTCCTCCAAAATCAACTCCAAGCTTAAATTTGTGTAAATTTTCTTCACTTCATTTATTCAAAATGTAAATTTTTATAAGATTATTAGGTTAGGTTGTAGAAATTAAATAGTATATGAAGTAATAGTAAGTAAATGTAGTAAGAAAAATAGGAATTTGGGTGTTTTGGGACTGGTTTTCTAGTTTTGGAGAAATTTTTGACAAAGAGCGTTTCGCAAATGTATTTGCGAAGTGACCCAAGAGAGACTCTGCAAGTGCACTTGTGAATTGTTCCCTGAGTTGTTTTTAAATTAGTAACCTAACAATTGTAATCGTTTATTTCAGGAAAATGGCAGATAACCAAAACCAGATGACGCGTTTGAGACATGACAGACAAAGTCAGACTGCGTCGGCTCGTAGAGAACGAGAGCAAAGGGCAAGGGCAGAAAGGGCACAACTAGAGATAGCATCACCTTCCACACTGTCACGGAGGAGTCGTCTACCTCTGGTGTACATGAGGATGAGGTACCGGAGGTAGAGGTATCGGAGGAGAAAGCCTAGGATGTCCAGGACGACGAAAACGTTGAGGTCCCCGATGACGATGTTGAGGAACCTGTAGAGGCGGATGATGATGGATATCCAGGAGGGCCATATGGCACATCCCTCCTGATTTATTATCAGGACCATGTTGCCCGTCATATCCGGGATGGAGATGTATTATAATTTTTATTGTTATATTTCGTATTATAATTTTTATTCAAAAATACGGTTCTTTTTTATTTATTTTCTTGGATTCTTATGTTTTAGGAAAGGATGTAACACCCCAATACTAACCAAAGTTTAATATGCAAAAATCAGAGTAATTAAAAATTTCATAAATTAAATACTGAGGCGTCACACCATCAAAACCAAATTCACTTTAAACAGTTTGCTTTAAAGGATAAATCTCGGATACATAGCATCGTCGTAAATCATAAATTGATTCATAAAAACCAAAACATCTCTTTAATTAAACTTCTTTAACAATTCATGTTTTCATAAAGTATGATTCCTCTTTACAAAAGGAAAACAATAAAAAAAACAACAATGACAACATAAATATTCCCCCCGAGTGTTACGTATCAGAGCGACACCGACTCGACTAACCGCAACTATAAACTCCGTCTTCATAACCTGCACGTTACCAATATAAAGGTAACGGCGAAACAAGTAAAGGGTGAGATAATCCAAAACATATAATTAAAGGCATGATAATATATATATATATATATAGTTTCGGAATTATAAAGGGAATAGATTGATAAGTGCATTCCAACACATATCCAAAGCTCACTTACTCTTATCGTCATTCTAAAGTGTATAATCTACACTTAATCGCCTTAGCCTCATCGGCACAAATCATCACAACAACACGTAAACCTCCGTCACCACAAAATCGTCACAAGCTAATACATCACTAATTAACACGACAATCTTAAACGACAACATCAACCAACAACATTAAACAATGCTAACAACATGAGCAATATAAACAAATCATCACAAATTGGCTAAAGCCCATCGTCGTTTTTGGCATAAAAGTCCATCGTCGCTTTTGACATAAAAGCCTATCGTCGCTTTTGGCATAAAAGCCCATCGTCACAAATATCATCACATCGTATTTGCATTAAGCATTTCATCAAGTTAAATCATCGCAAAACTCATCATTTATATTCATCGTATAGTTATCATAAAATTATTAAGTTATATTCATTTCATGTTCATCATAAAGATCATCACCAAACAAAGCATCATATATCATCGCAAATTCAACATCATCCATCAATTAACAAAAACCCAACGCCAACAACTCAAACATAAACATAACCGACTCCATGAGACACGACTATGTTATGCATGTGGTACCCGTCACTTTGTCCATAATTAGGAACACTTGGCATAAAAGCCTCGTCGCTTGGCATAAAAGCCCATCGTCGCCAATGCAATGTATGTGACTCGACAATGAAACAACACAACACAAAAACATCATCATCGCTTATCAAAATTGGCATAAAGCCCACATCGCCATAATTTATCCAAATCAAGATAAATATATCATCGCATCATATTTGCATTATGCAAAACGTCACATATAATTCATCGTCATCAAAATCATGCATTCACAAATCGGAAGCATTTATTAACAACATCAATATAATCATCACATCATCATATACAAAGACATATACCATCGCATTGCATATCAACAAGTATTCATTAATAAATACACCGTCGCAAACATTATGTTTATTTACACCGCATCATTATCGCTTAATTCACCAAATTTCAAAATCGGAAAAATAGACAAAACTTCAATAATCGTCGCGAAAGTCATTCCTAATAACCGACATTAATCATAATCGTCAACATCAAAATCGGATTATCCATACGTGCCTTAAATCTACTAAAACACAATCCGATTCAATTTTACCGTAAATTGGCCTATTTCGGATCCTCTCGTAAAAACTCGTAATTTCCAAAAACTAACCTCACCACTACGTTCTACACGTCAAACTTAGCTAGCACGTCAATTTTCGTTGAATTCAGAGCAACTTACTCCATCGTCGAATTTACCGAAATCGGAAAATCAGAACATAATCGGGGCAAAAAAAGTGCAAAAATCAGAATATGGGAGGCTACAGATACATCAACACGGGCCCCCGTGTTAATCAACACGGCCCGTGTTGAAAAGCCACTAGAAAACGCAAAAACCCCAAAGTCAGTGAATCAACACGGGCACCCGTGTTAATCAACATGGCCCGTGTTGATGGACCTGGCAGCAATATCCCTTATTCAAGAGGTCAACATGGGCACCCGTGTTAATCAACATGGCCCGTGTTAATGGACCTGTGTGAAAATTTCACTTTTACCATTCCCATTAATTCTAATCATCATCAACCTAATAATCCCTACTCCTATTCCAACTCTTCTAATCTATTTCACTTAAACAATCAACCAAAACCCTATAAATCAACTTATCAACTTTTTCCCCAAATCCACAACATAAACATCAAAACCTAAAAATATGAGATGGAGAATCAAACCCCTTACCTCTAGCTTGGATGATTCTACAAGACTCCATCTTCAAGCTCTTGCTCTCCTCTTGTTCTTCTCTAACTCTTCTTCTCCTAAAACCCTTTATTTTCTCTCCATGCCTCTATGTTTTCTTGGTGTAGGAAATGGAAGAAAAAGGGAAAGAAAATAGTTTTATAACTTATGTTTTCTTACTAGCTTCCAAGTTTCTATGTTTGGTTTTTGTTTTGCCAAAGGAAAAAAAACAAAGAGAAGTGTTTTATGAATGGAAGGAAAGTGAGGAAAATTGATTTTATAAGGGTGTACTCTTACTAGCCAAGGGTGTAAACCCCATTTCTACAAAATTGCTCCCCACACCCCTAACCATACTTATAAATTAACACACTAATAATATCCAATAATATTATTAGTTCAATTAATTAGAATAATTCTGGGGAATTAAATATCGGATCCGAATAATATTTTACCGAACCGAACGGAATAAAAACCGGACCGAATCGAAACGTCGTCAAATGTATTATCAGATATATTGATTAATACAAATATTCTCGTCGCAAAATAAATATCGATCGGTAATTCGAAAATATTAATATAATATAATATTAATTAAAACAGGGCGTTACAAAGGAAGCCTTTAAAACATGTCAACCACTCCCGCAAAATCTTTGATCTCTATATTCCACATACTCAGTGGTTCCACAGTGCTATCATCGTATCCGGTCTTGTCAGATTATTCGGTACTGGTTACGGTACCATTAGCATTGGCATGCAGGGTTATTTTGCTGAGAGGTGGCATAAGGAGACGCCATTTTTCCACTTTCTAGTTTGGAAGATGACGATCACACTCGATGATGTTTCTTGTTTTCTCCAACTACCTATCAGAGGTAGGTTACTCAACCATGCCAAAATAACCAGAGTTGAGGCGGTTGAGTTGATGGTTGAGTATATGGAATTGATTTGTACCAAGCTGCTCAAGACTGCGACTCCACAAACAGGGCGTACGTGAGGTTCTCCTACCTAAAGGAGTTATATGGGGAGCACCTCTATCAAGCAGCTCTTGCAAAAATAACTGCACAGGCAACTGGGGAGCTTGTGGACGAGGACATTTTTGTTCAGTTTCACCGTTTATGTACTTGGTAGGCATGTCCGTCTTTGCGTACATGAGTACAGTTCGTGACTGGAACTGAGGTGTCGCTATTCTGACCTACCTCTACCAGAAGCTGAATGAAGCTTCTATATGGAGAACATGACGCTCACCGGCTCGTGCACACTCCTCACGATACGTTTTTATTTTAACTGATAAATTTTAATTAGTTTTAATTTATTTGTACTTACACATTATATTTTTGTTGATGCATAGCTGGATTATATCATATTTACACCGCATCCTGAAACTACCTGGCTGAACATCATCGGATAGAATATCAATGAAGTCGTCATCGAACGTTTTTTATCCAGCGAGAGGAAAGGAAAACATCGAGTAAACCTGAGGGGGAGAAATCATGGTCTTACGCAATCAAAATCAGAAAGAGACATTTTTTGAGATGTCGTACCTTATAACTTAAAATCCCTATTTATACAAATGGTGATGCATTCTAGACCACACAAATGTGTCTGCGCAATCAAAATCTTCCAAATATGTTGGAAAAATCTCGACCGTTGAAAAAACTTGAATACACAATCTACCTGAAATTTCAGTATAACTCAAATTTCTAGTACTGCCACGTAAATTTGAAATTTTCGGTTTATCAAAAATTTCTAATGCACAATCGAAAATTTACTTGTACCAAAAATTTGATAAAGATGTATCGGAAATTTATTCTGTACCAGAAATTTCGTCCCTTCTACCAAAGATTTTGTCCGAACATTGTTTGTATCTCATCAAGACCAAAAGTAGAATAAATAAAATTGGGGAGTGACATGTTTAATTCATAGGGTGACACGTTAATTTCTACGAAATTCAGCCCAACGCAGCCCAATTCTCAAACCCCACTTTTTTTTGGCGGGAACGTATTGAATGAACAACCATCACTTTCCCTTCCTTATGTTCTTCCTCGTCTTCTCCAACCCAACACCAAAAAAATGCAGTTTGATTCAGACTCAGACTCCGACGGATCTCACGTCTCCACAACCCCTCCAAGACAACCAAATCCACCCCCACCATTACCACCAAAACCTGTTTCCCGCAAAAAATCCAAATCCAAAACCAAAACCAAACCCTCAAAATCCAATAAACCCCCTTCAAAACCTCCCGAAACTCCCATCCAACAACAAGACAATTTCCCACCCCCCTCCACCACGTCCCTTCCTTTCCAAATCCGGCTCAGAACTTCCGACGGACCTTCAACTTCATCTTCATCTTCATCTTCCCACTCCATGGAAACCCTCCCTGCTGGCTTCTTCTCTAAATCAATTTCGTTCTCGAAAATCCGTAAACCCTTACTCAATCTAGAACCTTCTGAACCCGAACAAGTTCTTAACTCCAACAAAGCCGTCCCGGAGAAACCTCCCAATTTGATTGCTGCTAAGAAACTTCCTAATTTGATTGCTGCTAAGAAGCCTCCTAATTTGATTGGTGCTAGTTTGCCAACGCCGACGGTGAAGGTACTACGAGGCTCCGGTGAAGGAAATTTTGTGAAATTGAATTTGAGTGGTAAGAGGAAAAAGTTTTTGAACAAAGGGTGGAAGAAAAATGGAAAATTTGGCAGTGGTAAAAGGTTTAGAAGAAATGGTTATAGTAATAGTAATAGTAAAAGTAAAAGTAAACGTACAAAATTGGAAGGTGAAGGGGGGGATAATGAGGAGGACGGTTTGGGTTTGGAGAATGCAAAGCAACAAGAGAAGAAAAATGGTTGGGAGATTGAGTGCAAATTGTTGGAGGAGGCTGTGTTAGCAGCAAGAGGTGAAGCTTCTGATGAGAATTTGGTGAAGCTGTTGAAATTGATTCATGGTTATGATTCTTTTCGAGAGGGGCAGCTTGAGACTATCAAGAATGTTCTTGCTGGGAAATCTACTATGCTTATTTTGCCTACTGGTGCAGGGAAGTCGTTGTGTTATCAGTTGAGTGCATTGATTTTGCCCGGGATTACGCTTGTTGTTAGTCCGTTGCTAGCTTTGATGATTGATCAGCTTAAGCATTTGCCTCCGCTCATTTCGGGTGCTCTCCTAAGCAGTGCGCAAGTGTGTTTTATAGTTCTTTTTACACTCTCTTTTACATACATTTTACTTTATCTGATAATAATTAGTATGCCATTGTTCTAGTTTTTTATTGTGAATCAAACAATACTATGATGTCTTATTGCGAATTATGTCTAATGATAGATCATTTAAATTATCTTTTGTTTATTGTATTAGACGCTTGAAGAATCATCTGAAACTCTCAGCCAGCTTCGGCAAGGCACAATAAAGGTGGGAATTTTGTCAATTGAATTCAACTTTGGCTGAAATTTTCTTTTGCATAAATATTTAGCAACATTACTGATTGTTTGCATTAATGAGACTGTTGTTTATTTATAGGCTGTACTCACATAACACATTTGCACGGTGGGTTTATTTATTGTATTAATGATGTTAGTACCATTACTTACCTGAAGCTAATGTTAGCAATTCTAATTCATCCAGGTGCTTTTTGTTTCACCCGAGCGGTTTTTGAATAAGGAGTTTCTGTCTGCTATCTCTGCTGGGTCAGCCGTCTCACTTGTTGTTATTGACGAAGCACATTGTATATCTGAATGGTGAGGGATTTCAGTGCCACATTGTCTAAGCAAATTCTTCCTAATCATGTTGTTAATTTGGAGATCTCACTTTGTATGCATCTACTTCCATGTTGATGTTAAGATTTTGAGATTTTTTTACAGGTCTCACAATTTCAGACCTTCATTCATGAGACTTAGAGCATCACTACTTCATAGAAGTCTTAATGTGGGTTCTGTTCTCGCAATGACAGCAACTGCTACAACCACAACTTTAGATGCCATCATGTCTGCCCTAGATATTCCTTTTACAAATCTTATTCAGAATGCACACTTAAGGGACAATTTGCGTTTGTCGGTGTCTTTGATAAAAAACAGGCAAGTTAGATGCTTCTATTTTACCGCTTTTGACTGTATTCCCTGTAACTTTCCTTGTCTGATTTTGTTAAACGTATACATCAATGATAGAATGAAAGACCTACTGGTTCTGATAAAGTCTCCTCCTTTTGCGGATGTTAAAAGCATCATAGTATACTGCAAATTTCAGGTGTGTATATGGACTTCATTTTCCAATTTTTCTGGTACTTGGTCTCAGTGTTATGTTGTTTTATATAGTCATCTGCATTATACAACAACAACAACCACAGTATTTGAAATGTACAATCTTGTTGGCACAGTAAAAGTTATAAGTTCTTTATGTTTCAGGTTTAGTATGTGTCTAATTACTTAAGCTTGCAAGTAATGTTATTTTGCAGTGGATATCATATTATCATATATTTGTATATATGCGGTAATTGATTGTGTTTTTTTTATTCAGTCTGAAACTGATCAAATCAGCAGATACTTAAATGATAACAATATCTCGGCAAAGGTGAGCTCCACATTTCACTTTTTGACATTGCATGACATTCTGTGTAACTCATGTCACTGTATATGTAATCTGACAATTGATTTGAATCATCATTTAGAGTTATCATAGTGGTATTTTTGCTAAGGAACGTGGCTACGTACAGGAGTTGTTTGCTTCAAACAAGATCAGAGTGGTTAGATTTATTTTATTGTTCTAATCATATAATTTATCAATTTTATGATACAATGCTTCTAATACAAAATTGCTAGTCCAACTCATACCTTGCAATTTTTTTATGAAGGTTGTTGCAACTGTAGCATTTGGTATGGGACTAGATAAAAGAGATGTTGGAGCAGTAAGTCTTGTATTATATTTTATTTTTTGCATTAGTTTGCATGATGACCCGCTTTTCTCATTGTGCTCTTGTTGCATGGTGACCTGCTTTCTCTGTGTCTATGTTTTAGACTTTTGTTATCGGGCTGTATCAGAAACAATTGATTTTTTTCCTCTCAAAAGTTATTTATTGTTAGAAATTGCAAGTTGCAAAAGGGGGGTAAATGGTACTGGAGAGCTGAGCTTTTTACTTCGTCTCTGTCAATGCAAAAGTTCTGGTAGTTGCATCGTCGCATTTTACATATGGCTGTTTTTCGTAGAACCACTCTGCAATCTGTAGACACTTTTATCTTTGTTTTTCACACTACTCATTTGCTTTGAAATGTAAATGATCTCGTGTGTGACAATAATTCTTATTGAAACTCCATTGTCATAACTGCTTAGGTAATTCATTACAGTTTACCTGGAAGTCTGGAAGAGTATGTACAGGTATATGATTTCTTCTAAATTCTAATAGTAGCACATTGAGATGTTTTATCAAATGTTTTTCTTATTAAATGGAATGGCCATCGTAGGAGATAGGACGTGCTGGGAGGGATGGAAGGTTGTCCTACTGTCACCTATTTTATGACGATGAGATGTATTTCAAACTCCGTAGTCTAATGTACAGGTAAGACACTAACACGCTTCTTTTTCTATTTTTCATGCTTTCAAATTGTTCTTCATTTGATGTAATTTTTTATCCTTAGTGAAGGAGTAGATGAATATGCAGTGAATAAATTTCTGTCTGAAGTGCTTCCTGCTGACAAAAGCTCTTGTGGGAAAGTCTGTTCGTTAATCAAAGAATCTGCTTCACGCAGATTTGATATGAAGGAAGAGGTCCTCTGCTCCATACTAATATACTATATACATTAGCATTGTTATCTGTGGAGCATGCATGCTTTGACTTAATGCCGCTTTTATGAATGTCATGCTCTTACTTCGTACCGATCTTTGTTTTTACTTTTTGTGCAAAAATGTGCTTTTAGGTTAATCTATCTACTTGTTAAGTATTTAAAACCCAAGAAATCAAGATTAATTTGAGGCCAAATAAAACTAAGGTGCAGTTTCTAGGAAGTGATTTGGATTTTATTTTTTATGGGCAACTATCTAGTTATAGGCATCAGTTTACTACGGTAATAGATATACACATGCTAGTAACAGAACTTTCTCTTACAGGGCACTCTAGATAATTATGTGTTACTTTTTTCAGACTAGTTCTACAAGTTAAAACGTTTCTCCAATATTTCTTTTGCTAGGTGCTTCTCACAGTTTTGACACGCTTAGAGCTGGGTGGTGTGCAGTACTTACATTTACTTCCGCAGACAAATGTTACTTGTGTTCTGAATTTTTACAAGGTGTGTGCAAACAGACCTTCAATTGCATGTAGAATATGTCATAGGAGATAAATCCAGCAACCTATTTATGTTAACTATATTTTTAAACTATAGTATAAACTACGTACAATGAAGAGATTCAAATGAGACATTTCAATCTTTTCTGTTAATTTTAACTGAAAGTTAGAAAGATAAATGCGGTTTGAGAATATTCATTTGCTTATATTTTTAATTTTTGGCACTAATGCAGACTCCGGCTGTGTCCCTTGCCCAAAAGGTTTCTGCTATTGCTGTGATTCTGAAAAGGTAATAGTAAACATATTATATTCTTAGCCTTTTATTCAAACCTTTTTCCCCTGAAATGGATGGTTGTTTATGTTATTGGTTATTTTAATTTTGTCCACCTCAAGATGCAATCTGATCCAAATGTTCAATTTCTGCAAAGGGGAACATACTGGCTGATGACACTTGGTTTTGTCACGACTTTCTTATTATGATTGCTAGAATGGCTGTTCCAATTTTACTTACGCTTATACATCTATTGTTTAACTGAACCATAGATGTGTGTTTTCAGATCTGAAAATAGGCACGGACAACATACTTTTGATATTCCAACTGTGGCAAATGACATGGGGGTCACACCAGTTGAATTAACAAATCAGTTGTATGAACTAAAGGTTTGGATTAGTGGATAACTGCATTTTCTTTCTTGAGCTTGTATGTGGACATAGCAAAAAATGTTGAGAGAAGTCATATCCTGCTTGTTTAAGCGCATGGTTGACTTACATAAAACATACCAGAAGATAGTTTAACACTGTAGTTCAAAATTCTAGACTTCAAACAATTAATAATAATATCACTTATCCACAATGGATAAAGTTATTGAATCATGGTTGCTACCTAATTTAGATTCAAAGGACAAGTACTTCCCCTTGTTACGCCTGCATCAAAACTCGGATTAGCCTACAATACTCCTGTTAAAAATACTGATCTATGTGTTTGAAAGAAAATTTAGTGATAATATTGTAGGTTTAGCTTTTAAATTTAGCCATAAATACTTGCAACATGATTTATTTCTTTATTGTTGTAATCATCTTATTAAATTTTCTGCCTTTCTGTCTTGAAAAACTTTGGCATCATATGTAATGGCTTCATATTATCAATAATACAACGAAGCTGTATATTTTGTTTTGAACTAGGTATGCGGTGTTTGAGTCTTGTGGTGTGTAAGGGGTTTTAAAATTTTAATTTTGTGCTTAATTTATTTTCAAAGTATATATTTCTATTTTGATTTTCTAGTTTGAGACCCCTGGCCAATTTGGCCCAGCTCTGCCAGTATAATTGTGCTCTGGTCTGTGCAATCTAATATTGTTATTTGTGAAAATTTCTCAGTTGAAGGGAGAAATAACTTATGAAATGAAAGACATGGCCTACTGTTATAGGATTCTTGAAGTCCCAACAGACTTTTTGTCTCTATCGGCAGATATTACCCAATGGTTATCTGAAGTTGAAAGTTGTAAGGTAAGTAGTTTATGAAAAACTTATTAGGAATTTATTCATTATGGTATTTATATTTATTTAGGATGATGTATCCTATGCACAGTTTTCATTTAATGGAACCCAAAGATTGAAGTGTAGTTATTGTGATGTTGCCTCATATTTCTCTCAATCATCAATAACTCATAAAGTCGAGACTCCTGAATCAGGAACTATTACGGGGTGGATATTTAGATTATGTGTTGCATATATGTGTTTGTAAAGTCAAGGTTATTATTGATTGGTTATTTTCTCAAGGCTTTCTGCTTGTATAGGTGCGGAAAATGGATGCAATGTTTAATGCTGCATATTTTGCAGTCAATCTATGTGATAAGATGAACGGTTGCAGTAGTGCCGATCACACTTCATGCTTGCAAAGGATAATATTGGACTACTTTGCTGGAGTTGATAATATTGATTTCTGCAAGAAAATCGATCAAAACAGGTTCTTTCTAATTTCTGTCTCTTAAGTTGTGTAGAAAAGAATACATTTAATCAATGACTTCTAAAATGACCTTAAGCTGTATGATCTTAAATTCTTTTCGTGTATTGAAAATCGGAAAATATAACTGTCTTTCTAGTTTATGTCCAAAAAAATTATTGCAAGTTCCAACCTACTTTATTTGATGATAAGGATATATTTCTGCTATATGCTGCCACGATTTTGTACTAAAATAGCTGGTATTTATATATGCAGTCCTTTCCTGCGGGCAGATATAAAGGTGAGTTGTCACAGGCATTCTGAGAATCTTAAATAAACTCAATACAAATTATGTTTGGAAGAAGGAACTTTGGAAATGACCTGTTCCTTTGTGGATTAACAGGTTTTTCTACAGAGCAATTCACATGCTCGCTTTACACCAAGAGCTGTTGCGAGGGTTATGCACGGAATTGCAAGCCCAGCCTACCCTCATACAATATGGGGTAAAACCCATTTCTGGTACGATGAATTTTATTTTTATTCCATGTCTTTAAATACTTGGGTGGTATAAAATGAATTGTGTGGCTTTTATGTAGTATCAATATGTAAACCTTACACTGGTAATATCAATAAGTAAACCTTTGTCAGGTTTTCTATTTAAAGTTTTAGTTTTAGTTTGTAAAACAGAAGGGGAAACGCTAGTGTGAGCAATTCCCATTCTTTTCATTTTTCCACTCCTATTTTTGCTGAAGGTTCAATGTTTATTGGAGGTTGGTTGTCGGCATATTTTATATCATTCATAAGCTGTTAAAACTGAACTTTTAATTGTGGATTGCAGGGGAAGGTATACCAAGATAGACTTTAAAGTGGTGATGGAAGCAGCAAAGGAAGAACTTAAAAAAATTGTTGGGAAGGATATTCTGTAGAGATTTATGATTGATTTTAGTATCTTACCACCTACCAAATTTGCACACCCTTACTGGTAAAAACGTCTGCGTGCATTGATTGGAGGGGGAGCTGGGGTGCTCAATCTTTTTGGACCAGTGCACTTGTGTCGTGCCATTTTATCATTGTCGAAATTACGGCGCCGACACTTGTCTGTTACTCCAGGTAGAGACAAGCAAAAGGAAAATCAAGCGATGCCTCATTATCAGTGCCATCTAGATGGAAGAAATAAAGGGTTTACAATCTTGACTGGTCTTTTTGTTGTTATCTCCCTGTCGTAGAAAGTAATCCCTTATGTCAAAAGGAAAAGGTTGATGAACTCAACTTTAAGTTTTTCCTCTCTTCTCTTTTTCAATCATATACAATATAAATGGTGATATTTATTAACGGGCTCAAATGTATATAGTGCAAAAATATTTTCTCCATGTGCAAAACAGTTAGGATAAGGTGCATGGAGAATGAGTATAATATAAACGTTACTTGTGTTGAAAGTGTTTTGTTGGAATTTCTTATGTCACCCTATATAGGTGTTATAGGTGAAAAGAACCCTATGAAAACCTCAAACTGTCATTGGGTTATTGGAAGTCTATTTTCAGACGCGCCCTTCACATCACACAGGTGAGACCAAATGTGGTGTCATCCCATTTTGAAATTAAAAACCATATTGGAGATATAACTCCAATTATATCCAGATAGTTATTTGGAAATTGGAAAGGATAAACCATTCATCATTCTCTCTAATGAATCAAAGTAATGTTAGGATAAACCATTCATCATTCTCTCTAATGAATCAAAGTAATGTTACATATGACCGAGGTTATATGCAAAAAAGAGTTGAAGCTTTAAATACTTAATTCAAGAGGTAGGTTAAAATAACACTTATTCATGTATCATAAACCAAAATACCAAAATGCCTTTTGCTTCACTTATCATATGGAAAGTCACTTTTATTGAACAAATGGCTAGTATGTGTGCATCTTCATTAGGCGTGGCAAAATGGGCCTAGAGGCCCGTTGGATAATGCCTATTTTATCTGCCTTTTAGAGCGGAGCGGGCCAAGGGTTTAGACCATCACTCTCTAATGTGTTCGTTCCGTCCCATTTTCTACACACTTTTGCGAGCACATGCATTTATATAAAATTGTGTTTTTAGAGTTAAAAGTTGCAGTGTCCGCGGGTTTTTCTCGTACCGTCCTCACTTTTTTGCGGGGTGGAGATAGGTTTTAGGTTGACATCCTTAACAATGTTCGCCCCCAATCTATTTTTTTACAAATTTTTGTGGGGCGGACATGCCTGTTTGCCACCCCTAATCTTCACGCCGCTTAGATCTATCTATATTCATTTATAGTTTTATCTTATGTTTTGGATATGAGACAAGATTTGAGTAACAAGAGATTGTGATTGATGATTACTGGTGATACTTGATGTTGATACAACTTACAAGAGATGTTTCTGTTGATCCTAATTTAACTTACAAGAGATGTTTATGTTGATCCTAATTTATAGAGCTGATGCACAATATTTTCCAACACATGGAACTCTTCTTGAATTCTTGTCTAAGGTCAATGAGTAACCCCCATTATCATTCTCAATAATACAAACCGATGTTAATGAACACATCGACATGTTACTAACCACATTAGATACAAACTGAAGCCAAACTAATTAACAAGATTTACAAAGATAAATAACAAATCTAACATTGAAAACTACAAAAATTAAACTCAAAAGAAAAAACATCAAGATAAGATTTTGAAAAGCCATTTACCTAATTTTATCTAGAGAGTATTTTTCTGGATGGTAGTTGGGAGATAACCAAATCAAACAAAGTAAACAACCAAACAAAGACAACTTATTTTGTTTTTTTTCCTTCTTGCACCAAGACATTTATTTGTCTGTATGTATCATTTTCACAGTATGGCAGATATCAACCAAGAGTATGGCCCCATACCATTCTTTCTCCAAAACTCACATTGTACAATTGTACAATGTCATTTAATACTCATCACTCACATTTTATTACCAGAGAGCACCGAATGCGTGAATGTCTATTTCAATAACTGCCGGGAATCTGCATTGCTGAGTAAAAAGTTTTACACCATCTATAAATTATAACTATTTAAACATTCACTTTTAGTAATAGTTTTTGAAAGTGTTACCATTTAAAAAGTGATTTTTTTTAAGATACATAATTTAGAACTGATGTTAGTGTTCAGAAAAATAGCATATTTTTTATGTACTAGAAAAAATCATCAATGTATTAGGTATCATATTTGGAGAATTTGGGTCCCAAACAAAACAATAAAATTTATGAAACTGTCACAAGTTTGGAATGAAGCATCTTTATTGGCATGTGAAAAGGTCAGAAAGCCTCTATTATCATACCCTCATTTCAGAAGTATCACAGATCCTCTATGCTCTTGTTAATCTTCCACCGTCCACGTGTCCACTCATCATGCCTCATCTATCTACAGTAGATCTAGTATAACCGTTAAAAAGTGTACAACTATCATTTTTAACTCTCTTTGAAAACAGTAGAAAATAGCATAGTACTAGTGTTCTTGTCTCTGACACATCTATCAATAAACCAATTCAATTTTACCATGATCATATTGATTCCTTTGTTTTCTAGATATATGCACATGGTGGCACCTGCATTATACTTGGTAATATTATTTATCTTCAATTTCCAAGGTAAATTATTATTTTATGTTTCTTGTTTTTTATCTACTTGTATCTCTATAATCTATTCTTGTCTGCTTAAGTTAGTCGCGGTTTAATCATGACAAAATAAATAGAAATTCGATTTAATCACAATTTAACGTGACGATAGGTAACAAACTCTATTTAATTAAGCTTTAATCGTGATAAATTTTAGATCATATGCGTTAGTCCAGTCCGGTCTTTCTCGCCTAGAAAGACTCGACAGCCTAAATGGCCCCCCTCCCCTTTTCTGAACTATGCATAGGATATTTTGTTAATTAGTAGTATCACTATATTATAATCTTCAATGGATCTCAAATTCACCTCTTTCTCAGCAACTCTCACAATTTCTAAGTTTTCAACTAATAATAAGGTAGATACATCATTCTCTTAATGTCTTTAACTCTATGTTTGCTTCTTACTTGATTGTTCCTTCTTCCTTTGGTATATGAATCTATTTTGTTACTTCTCTTTTGCTTCTTCATAATCTAGATAAGGCCTTTTCCCCCAAATTTATTAACATATATTTAATCAGAAGTGTAGTGATTCTCTCAATAGATAGTTTTTGACTGAACTTTTCATTGTTGTTTTGTCCTTTTTTAAGTTTTGAGCAAAACTTTGAGAATGAGATTTGTGGAAGACAAGGGATGCTATAGTAGCAACCATGGATCAGTAGCACAAGATACTCACAAAGGAAAAGATGTTACTACTACTACTACTGCTACTGCTGCTGCTGCTGCAGCTGCTAGTGCTCGTGTTTCGAATCATCATCGAATAAATATGGGAAAACCAACTCCGTCTAAATGGGACGACGCGCAAAAATGGCTAGTTGGTTTATCAAAAGGCGGAGAGAAAAGCCAATCGAAAAGCAAACCTAGAAACTCAAATGCAGATGATTTGAGATTGATAGCTCCTGTGCCACAAAAAGAGGATGACGAGGATGGATGTCGCGAATTCATGACAACGACTAGTACTGAATATGTTGAAGAAGAAACCAAGAAAGTGGAATGCGATGAATCAATTTGGAGAATGAATAACAAGGACACAATCCATGTTCAATCAATATGTTTTAGAGACATGGGGACTGAGATGACACCTATTGCTAGTCAAGAGCCTTCAAGAACTACAACACCTATTAGAGCAACAACTCCGAATACTAGAAGTCCAATTCATTCGGGTACTTCGACTCCAATGAGGAATCAAAATGGATTGTTGCAAATGGAAGATGCATCAGGTAATGGTAGCACAACAACTAGACATTGTGGAGAAGAATATTCAAGTCCTTGTAATATGGTTGAAAAGAATATGAAGATCGATGATCAAGCTAGAAAAATGGGTCCTCTAGAATGTAGAGCAATCGCTTGGGATGAAGCCGAACGCGCCAAATATATGGCTAGGTAATTGTCAACTTATATACTTAGTCTATTTATATTGACTTATTTGAACTTATCTACTGTCATAAACACTGGTTAATTAGATTGTTTATAAAAACTTTATTGTAAAGGTTTAAGCGCGAAGAGATGAAGATTCAAGCATGGGAAAATCATCAGATAAGAAAAGCTGAAATGGAAATGAAGAAAATGGAGGTATCATTGTGATTCTTTTAGTAACACACATGTAGTAGTTTTTTGTGTTAGCATTGTAGTGCTAGTGCAATTGTTTTCCTTCAATTATTGCCAATGATATTAACCTTTTTCTAAAGCATTGGATTATGGCTCATCTTTTCAAGTTCTGTGAAATACACTGACAAAGAGAATTATTCCTGAAAAAGATAAAAGGCATAGCATGGACCTTTCCCAATGCACTGCATAGAAAACAGTAGTACTAATGAGTCCAATGAAATATTACTAGGTGAGAGCTGAAAGAATGAAAGCTGTGGCACAAGAAAAGTTAACAAATAAGATGGCTGCAACAAGGAGAATAGCTGAAGAGAAGAGAGCTAATGCACAAGTGAAACTGAATGACAATGCTTTGAAGACTACTGAGAAAGTAGAGTATATAAGAAGGACAGGACATGTGCCTTCTTCATTCTCTTTCACTTTTAAGTTGCCTTCCATTTGCTGGTAGCAAGTACTAGAAATTCTTATGTGTAATTTATATGTTGTATGAAATGTTAAACCATTTGAATCTAGTCCAATATATTTATGATACTACTTTATAATTTTGTAGATTGGATAATGCTTATAGTTGCTCTCTTGGTATGTCCTAACAAAAAAAGCATTAGTGGTTTTTATTAATAGTTCAACATTTAATAGACATGCTTAGTATTTATAGTTAGTAAAATTGGTCACTACATGAGCATTGGAAAAAGGCATGGGAGAGGGTTAGCATTTTCTATTTCAATTTCTTAAATTTTTTGTTAGTTTTACTTGTTAGAGAAAATAGTGTTTTTAAGTGAACTATTGTAATGAATTAAAAAAACTTGATAATAAAATTAAAAATAAAATAAAATTTATAAGTTGTCGTTAGTCAAGTCCCTGTAGATGACCGTCGGTTCCACATTAATTAGGTACACTTTGTCTCGCACCTCTACTAGGTACTCCTTGGCCGTCTCGTGTTTATGGTATCTAGGAAGTATCCATTCCTTCACTTAATGCGTTAAATACGTGTTTACTTGTGTTTTTAATAAATAATCACAAATTTAGTTTATTTAAGAGATTTACTCAAAAAATTTCAAAGACGTAAAAAAAAGATATAATGAAAAGCGTCACTTGGATTTAGAATGTTTGAATAATATCAATTGAATGAAAATAATGAACTTTAGGTATTAATAAACAACAAATGAAGTGACTGACATTTTACGTAAATACTTTGAAAACAAAAGATTTGTAGAAAAATTAAAAGGGTGGACACAAACTCACATTTCTCACAAATTATTTCGCTCTTTAACTTGGGTATTTTAGATCTATAGAGAATCAATGAGGATTTGTGATCTTGATTGCAGTCACAAGCCTACATTATATACTAGTCCTAAATAACCATCAACATCAGCCATTTTTCACATATTCGACGTGTGTCCTACTATGTGGGGTGTCACCCTCTGACTTGTTTCCATGCATCTTTAAAGATGAAACTGCAAAAAAAGCTATGTATCATGTTGATAACTTCTTTGAAATTTTCAATTGCCTTTGTCGAAAGTCTTTGATCAAACTCCATAGTGTTGAGACATCTCCATATCACATAGTCTTTTGACTCAAGAATATCCTAAGTGTTGAAATATTAAATTAGATTTGTTAAAATACTATATTCGATTACATTAGATTAGATTTGATTTAATATTTAAACATAATCTAAGTTGTGTAAACCCAAACCCAAACCCAATTAGGGTTGTATATAAATAGTCTTAGTTTGCATCATTATTTGTATAACTGAATAATACAAATTCTTATTTCCTATATTATTCTCTCTTTCTCTCCTCACTAAAAGTGTCTCACGCACTAACAAATTGATATCCAGAGCTTTCGATTATTGTTCTTGATCGAGTTTTCAAGAATTTCACGTCAGAGATCGTATTTTCAGGGCAAGTGAATCAACCGCTGCGAATATAGCTAGTAATAAGGGCATTCTGAATTCTCTTCCAATGCTTGACGACAAGAATTGGATCCGATGGAAAAAACAGATGCAATCCTTGTTTGGCTTTCATGAAACCCTAGAGGTGGTTATCGATGACGTTCCTGCGTTAACTGCAAATGCAACTGAAGCACAGAAAAAAGCCCACAATGAAGTCAAGAAGAAAGATTGCAAGACTGCTTATTGCATTCATACGACTGTCGATGCTGCTAATTTCGACAAAATCTCTCATGCTGAAACGACGAAGGAGGCATGGGATATTCTGGTGAAGTATTATGAGGTAGGTGAGAAAGTTAAGGTTGTCAAGTTATAAACCTTGCGTCGACAGTATGAATTATTGTCGATGAGAGAAGATGAAAAAGTTGCAAAATGTGTGTCGAAGGTTCAGAAACTCGTTCATCTCATGAAGATTGTGGTGAAACCATAACTAATAAAATGATAATTGAGAAGGTAATGAGAACATTGACCTCTCACTTTGATCATGTTATCGTAGCTATTCAAGAATCCAACAAACTCGAAACCACTAAAGTGGAAGATTTGGTTGGTTCATTGGAGGCGTATGAGATGAGGATTATCGAAAGGAAATGAGTTAAAGACTCGATACAGGCTGTGCAAGCTCAGTCATGGGAAAAGGATGGTGGTTCCAACAAATTCAAAGGCAAGCTCGACAAGACTCAGGGCAAGAAACCTTGGTCGAATCCCCACAAGAATAAGGTCGAAGATAGATTTTCTAAATCCTCTAAAAGGGGAGGAGGAAACTATCGAAAGGACAAAGAAGATAAAAAGGTGTGTAGTGTTATAATTGTTAAAAGTGGGGTCACGTAGCCAATAATTGTTGGTACAGAAAAGACAAGGGATCGACAGGCAAGGACGAATAAGCGAACTTTGCACGCCAAGATTCAGATGATTCTGAAGGTGGTATGGTGGTTATGGCTGCAGTTGCTGATAACCATGTCGAGTCCTAGATCTGGTTCCTCGACTCAGGCTGCTCGAATCACATGACTGGTCAAAAAGAGTGGTTGGCAGACCATGACGAGTCGAAAAAGAGCAAGGTAAAACTCGCTGATAATAGTTCATTGCAAGCAGAAGGTACTAGCAACATAGTTTTTCAAATGCGTAGTGGAGGGAAAGCTATGATTAAAGATGTGCTCTATGTACCTAGAATGAAGTGCAACTTGCTAAGTGTTGGACAACTGGTCGAAAAAGGTTTCTCAGTTGTTATGAAAGATGGAGCTTTGAAATTGTTTGACACCAAGAACAATTTGGTCTTAAAATCTCCGTTGTTGAAGAACATGATATTTAAGACTATGATCAGTTTGACTGAAGTTAAATGTTTAAAAATTGTTGTTAACCACAAGGATAGTTGGTTGTGACATTTGAGGTATGGACATTTGAATTTTCGATCACTTAATCAACTAATTACTCAAGATATGGTTACTGGAATTCCAAGTCTTGATATGCTTGATAAACTTTGTGAAGGTTGTTTAGTTGGAAAGCAATCCATAAATTCTTTTGTTTCAACTATGCCAATGAGATCATCTTGCATTCTCTAAGTGGTACATTTAAATGTATGTGGTCCATTCGAAGAACATACCATTGGTGGAAACATATACTTTGTTTCCTTTGTTGGTGAGTTCAGTTAAAAGTTGTGGATCTATATGATATAGAGAAAGGACGAAGTATTTGAAATCTTTAAGAGATTCAAGATACTTGTCGAAAACCAAAGTGAGAAAAGGATCAAAGTTCTGCGAACAGATGGAGGTGGTGAATATACTTCGAAGATGTTTGAAAATTCTGTGTAGAATATGGTGTTGATCATGAGGTAACTTCTCCTTATACGCCTCAAAATAATGGAATTGCTGAAAGAAGAAACATAATTATATTAGATATGGCAAGATGTATGCTAAAGCAGAAGAATTTATCAAAGTCTTTATGGGGAGAAGTTGTTTCGACTGCAGTTTATATTTTGAACAGGTGTCCTACTAAGATTTTGAAGAACGAGGTTCTTGAAGAAGTGTCAAGTTGAAAACGACAATCAGTAAGTAATTTGAAGGTGTTTAGCTCTATATGTTACAAGCATATTCCTGATGCGAGAATAAGGAAGCTTGATGACAAAAGTGAACCTACGATTCTGGTAGGATATCATAAAACGGGTGCATACAGACTTTTCAATTCAATTAATGAGAAAATTGTGTTGAATAGAGATATTGTGATTGTTGAAAATTCTGCCCGGGATTGAAATTCTAATGATGCAATTAACAAGCCATTGATGAGCTATGGTTTCGACGAAGAAATTGATGAAGTCGAAGTCGAAGAAATTGCTAATATTTTAGTCGAAGACGAAGAAATTGATGACATTCATAACAATGTCGAAGTTGAAGAAGGTGTGACTAACACAAGTCATAGGCCTCAACGAAACAGAGTTCTTCCAACAAGACTTCAGGATTATGAAGTGACTGGTGATGATGAGGTAACACCAGATGAAGAATTAGTTCATTTTGCTTTACTTGCAGGTGTTGAACCAATTAACTATAGTGAAGCTTTGAATATTAACAAGTGGAAGTTAGTTATAGTCGAAGAGTTATAGGCAATCGAAAGAAACAACACATGTGAGTTAGTCGAATTGACAGAACATACAAAAGTTATCGAAGTGAAGTGGGTATTCAAGTTGAAACACAATGCAAATAAGTTGATAACAAGACATAAAGCAAGATTAATAGCTCGAGGTGATTAAATATATTGAACCTTCAATGAATGACCTTTACCACCCCACAAGGTGATTAAATATGTTGGAATTTCACTGAAGGATCTTTCCCCCCACGAGGTGATTAAATATGTTGGACCATCACTAAAGGATCCTTTCCACCCTAGAAGGTGATTAAACATATTGGACCCATTGAAGAATCCTTGCCTCCCTTATGAGGTGAATACATTATGATACCTCCATACAAGAATCCTTGACGCCTTAAAAAACTGCTCATTCAACAATGATGTTGTAATTAATAGAAAGGAAACCATAATAATGATTTCATAAACAAATCGTCAAATGCATAGTCATTAAAGAAAACCTCATAAAAAGGTAGATTTATACAATGACCTACAAAGGGCAAGAATAAGAATGACGTATTAAATACAAAAAAATTGATCTCGCTTCAAGAAATGTACCCTCGGAGGGACTCAACTAAGTCTTGTCAGAGGGAATCAATAAAGTCTCGCATGAGGGAATCAACAAAGTCTCTTTAGAGGGACTCAACAAAGTCTCGACTGAGGGAGTGGACAAAGTATTGTCAAAGGGACTCAAAAACGTCTCGTTTGAGGGACTTAACAAAGTCTCATTAAAGGGAATAAGCAAAGTCTCACCAGAGGGACTTAACAAAGTCTCGTCAGAGAGACTCAACAAAGTCTAGTCAAACGGACTCAACAAAGTCTTGCTTGAGGGACTAAACAAAGTATCACATAAGTGACTCGATAAAGCCTTGATTGGAGGACTCGATAAACCTTGTCAAGAGAGTAGTGATCAATCATCACCTAAGGGTAGGGTGAGCATCTCGACCGAGCTCCTTCAAAAGCTTATAAAGTAAGAAACTAAATCACTTTAGCTTATACGAGCTCTCGTGCACGAGGGACTGTATAGTGAAATAATTGAGGGGGACTTTGGTGGAAAGGGTGAGAGGCATACACTTTGTCCTTCCTAAGTCGCTCGTGTATTAGTTTGATCCCCTTCAGTTGATTTGATTTCCCCTTGTCCGGATTCGTCACCCAACTTCACATTTATCTCGTCGACAATGGGCAATCATGAGAGGAGCGTGTATTGGGCCAATAGTCGATACCTAGGAAATTACGAGTTTATCTGCATCTCATAAATTTCTCAATATCAATCGCCCACCCACCCCCATAAGAGTTGTTATATTATGGGAGAGTTTGCTCATTTGATTCAATAAATACACGACTATTACACACTGAAAAATATTCAAGCTTTAACACAGAGAAACAACCTATACAGAGTTCTCACTTAATAGTGTGAGCTAGCTCTAATCCTTTACAAACTCTAAAGCCTCTAACAACCCTTATCCATTGAAGGGTTGTCACGTTCATTGTACTTTTATCCTGTACACCCTCTAAATCTTCAACTAGACCATGATTATTAATACCATATATAATCTTTATGTTCTAAATACAACTACTTGACACAAATCTCAATCGCTAGGGATACTCAAACCTTATACTATAAGTAACTTGCGATTTTTCTTTATTTTAATAATTTTCTTCCATCTCACAACCAAAAATCAATTTGTTGCTCTTGCCTTTTAACTCATTTGTTATATTAAAACGAACAATAATTACAATAATACCGTAATGTCGCTCCATATATTGTGCCCATATTAACACATCTTCATGATAACACTTCAACTAATTTTTTAAAATAGTAAAGATTTAGAGATATAAGTAAATTATAAAAAAATTATCTATATATTAAAATTTTTGGGGGTAAAATTTGTTAGAAAAAAAACTATTTTTCATATAACTAATTGTCTTTTGTTTTTCTCGCAAGAATCTAATCTAACGATCATTACTGATTTTTATAGATATTTTTTTCATAGTTTTCTCACTATCTCTGTTTACTATACCACTGTCAAGAAATTAAAAAAAAAAAAAAAAAATTTATTGCTACTAATTGGATCCATTTTGTTATTTTCTTCTCTTTCTCCTCGAACCTTCTCTATCTCTTTCTCTCTTGCATCGCATACCTCATTCGATCGTGCCTTCTCTTTCTCGCTATTTCCCTTTCAATATCCAATTTCATCGTCGCTAAGGTAAACCCTTTCAATTTCTCTATCGTTTTTCCCCTTTCTCTCCTTTTCTTAATTTCTAGGGTTTCGATTCAAATTCTCGACATCTAATTGTCGTCGAATTTCACTTTGTTTTTCAATTTTTCAAATTGGGTTATTCGCTGTGTTTTGGGGTTTAGGTTTAGGGTTCTGATGAACAAATAAAAAAAAAACAAAAAGTTTGTTGAGAAGAAGTGATTAGGGTTTTCCCTTAGAATTTATTGTTTTGGATAGATACATAGATTTATATGGCTGCTGGTAGACATGGTCGTTATCACGAAAACGAGTTTAAGGATCATGAATCCAATTTGGAAGTTAATAGGCGGGGGTTTACGGCTTCGAAGGAGTATGATCGGGTTAGGAATGGTGGTCATGATGATGTCAGGAGTGGGAGTAGAGATTCCAGAGATAAGGCTAGGATGAGGCAGCAGAAGGGTGTTTATGAGAGAGAAGCTGTTAATGGAAGTTACCGGTCAGCTTCCAGCCGGAGTGACTCCGGCAGCAGTGGCCCTCATCGGTGTGGTTTTTCTGCAAAGGCGATTGATAGAGAGCCTGGAGAGCTTTCTAGCGAGAGCGGGTCTGATGGTGCTACTGAATCTGAGATTGGGGTGAAAGACTGTGAGGCTGCTGTGTTTGAAGGAAACAGGTCAAGGTCACCTCCTCCCCAGGAGAGGAAAAGGAAATTTTCACCCATTGTGTGGGATCAGGATGACAAGGAGGTGAAGGGTTCATCTAAAGTTAGGGTTTCCACTACAACGGTGACTGCTCTCCCTCCTTTGCCTCAGCTGTCAAAATCGTCTGTTATTTCTCCGAATGCTTCTTCTGGTGAAGTTCAAATACTTTCTGTTGGGAACAGAGAGACTGGGGATCTTGAGTTGCCCGCAGAAGCCCAGGTTACTGTTCCTTCTCCTTCCAGATTGCAGTCCTTGTCACCAAAAGAGACTTTGGGTAATGATCGGGATACGGAAGCTGAGCAGCCAGAAGGTGAAGATTATGTTCCAACTCGCAATATATCATCTTCAAGATGGGCAGCAGGAGATAACTCTCCTGTTGACGAGGGTGAAATTCTCTATGATGAGGAAATTCCTAAAAGGAAGAGGAGGCTAACTCCTGAGCTGTTGGAGACTAGAGTGAGGAATAAGTTATTGAGCCCCAGTGATTCTAAAATAGGTAGTTTTGAAGGAGCTAGAGCCAAATCATCTGATTCGGAAGAAAGAAGTGTTATCCATGGGAGAACGTCTAGTGGCGATGGACATCCTGGTATTGAATCAGAAAAGGATGACTATATGGACATTGATGTTCGAGGTGCGAAAAGTGACGCCAGTATTAGTCACTCCGATACAGAATCTGAAGATGACGATGAAATGCAGGAGACTCCAGAACCTCCAGCTCAACCTCAAAGAACTGTCAACATGCTTCAGGGTTGTAGAAGCGTTGATGAGTTTGAGAGACTTAACAAGATCGATGAAGGAACATATGGTGTTGTATATAGAGCTAAAGATAAGAAGACGGGGGAAGTTGTAGCATTAAAGAAGGTCAAGATGGAGAAGGAAAAAGAAGGTTTCCCACTGACTTCTCTTAGAGAAATAAACGTTCTTCTCTCTTTTCACCATCCATACATAGTTGATGTCAAGGAAGTGGTGGTTGGAAGTAGCCTTGATAGTATTTTCATGGTTATGGAATACATGGAACATGACCTCAAAGGATTAATGGAGTCAATGAAGCAGCCGTTCAGTCAAAGTGAAGTGAAGTGCTTAATGATCCAACTTTTAGAAGGTGTGAAGTATCTTCATGACAACTGGGTACTTCATAGGGATTTGAAGACTTCAAACCTGCTTCTAAATAACAGGGGTGAGCTAAAAATTTGTGATTTTGGGTTGGCTCGTCAATATGGGAGTCCTTTGAAACCATATACTCACCTGGTGGTTACTCTTTGGTACAGGTGAGTTGTATTTACTTATTGCATTCTGTGCCTATCTATCAATGTATATATCATTTACATATATTGGATGAATTGATATTGCACCATTCAGAGCGTACTTTGATTGTTGTGAATTTGGTAACCACGGTCATGCGAGCTGCATGGGGTGAAACTTATTCTTCATTTGTAGTTATTCTGCAATTAATAACCAAATATTAGTGTTGAAAACTGGCGGTTATTACTTACCCTGTCTTTCAACAGTTAGGTCAATGTTTACATACTTACCCTTCCTTTTTATATGTGGCAATGTTTTCAATGAACATACCTTATCGGCTCCTCTTTTTAGTTTTTCATTTCTCTGTGCTGCTAGTTTAATTAGTTGTACTTGCCTCCAATTATGTGTTTAACCTTTTTTTTCTGCATTCTGCTGCAGAAATAAGAGATCATTTACCTGATGGTTGTCTATCTGTTTCTCAGGGCACCTGAACTTCTTCTTGGGGCAAGACAGTACTCAACAGCTATTGATATGTGGTCTCTTGGTTGTATAATGGCCGAACTATTGTCTAAGGAACCGTTGTTCAATGGAAAAACAGAATTTGATCAACTTGACAAGGTATGCTAGTTGTCAATTATTTGGTAAAACGCATTCTCTTATTTTTCTATTTCTTGTAAATTGTGTTGTCTTGTGCCTAAGCACTTTTATTTTATTAGTGGTTGGTGCTATTTTGACATCTGTTATTTTCTCCCAGATTTTCAAGATACTTGGCACTCCAAATGAAGCAATTTGGCCAGGCTTCTCAAAATTGCCCGGAGTCAAGGTCAATTTTGTCAAGCACCAGTAAGTACTCATGATATCCTTTATTAAGACATTGAAGTTTTTATTACACTGTTCTTATTTGTCTGCCACTGTTTTCCCAGGCTTCCAACTTTGGGTGGTTTTGGTCTGACTATCTGGCCTCCCTTGGTGACTTGTACTGATACACAACTTTCATAATTTCTATTAACAACCAAAATGTCCCTTTCAGGTATAATCTTCTGCGTAAAAAGTTTCCTGCCACGTCATTCACTGGATCTCCAGTTCTTTCTGATTCTGGATTTGATTTGTTGAACAAGCTTCTAACTTATGACCCTGAAAAGGTAAAGGTTGCTTGTGCTTCATGAATTAATTTCCTAATAATTCTGTCTCAGAGTATTAAGTATAACACCTACTACTGTATGCAGAGGATCACGGCTGAAGCTGCTCTCAATCATGAATGGTTTCGTGAAGTTCCTCTTCCCAAGAGCAAAGAATTCATGCCTACATTTCCCGCTCAACATGCTCAGGACAGGTATTTGATCTATTGGAAAACTACTGGGGCTATTTGTTTAAGAACTTTTTTAAGTAGACTATCCTTAATGGCGAATAGAAAAGGACAGCTGTGGCAGGGTGTTGGTAGCCACTGTTAATATCCGTTGAGTCTTTATAATGTTGTTTGTTTAACAAAATTCATGATGTAAACAGGCGGATGCGTAGAATGTACAAGAGTCCAGATCCTTTAGAGGAGCAGCGACGGAAGGAGTTGCAGCAGGGTGGCTTGGGCACTGGTGGAGTTTTTGGTTAAGATTAAAGCTATTTAAACCCATGTCTCAACAGTCATTCTTACACGCCACACTGAAAGTTTGCATTGACGAGGTGAGAGCATGCACTGAACGGAAGTTGCAAGCTTTGTTTGTTAGACAATCACTTGTGCTGTTTTTTAGCAGGAACTTGTTGGTTTGAACAGAGATGTAATGTATTCTTTTACCTCCTGGAACCAGAATTTTTCAGGTTAACATTCTTCATGCTTGGTCATCTTATAGAAATACATCTGTGACATTTTGCCGCTCAAAATGTGGCATAGCCTTCTGAAATTAGAAAGTCAGTGTCTGTTGAATCTTGTGTATGTAACATATTTTCATTTTTATTTCCATTTCCATTTCACTGGCATATTGTAAACAAATTTTATTTGGTTTAGTATTAAAGCAATATGGATTTTCTATCAGCTATTAGTTATTTCTCTTTCTCCTTTTTTTTAATATTCACATTGTGTATGCAAGAGGCGGTTGATGTGAAGTGGAAGAGGGCCTTCTATGCATTTCATTGAAGAAAATTAGAGGGGCTTTTTTATGCTTGAAAGGTAATGCATTCCTATGATATCTTGGATATTAAGGAATGAGGATATCAATATGTTTCTGTGGGATAGAAGAGAGACATTGATATTTATTGATGAGTCTCTATGGAAGAGGGTTTGAATCCTGTGTATTTTCATCATAACTGCTACTCCTTACACACTATTGATCTATTTGGATGTCAACAGTTATATCAAGTATTTTTGTGAACTTAGTTACGTGGGATGCATGATTTGCAATGATTTATTAATTTTTGGTAACAAGACAAATTTATTTCAAATTAATCATTGCATTTTTGGATTTTAAGTTGCAGCAGCTTCTCTTTTGTGTTGAATAATGACTACCTCTATTAGAAAATTCAAATATTTTATTTTCAATTGAATATGATGAAATTTGTTCATTATAGTAGTTTACTGATGAAGGTTATACAAGTGAATTACCTAGAGATTTTCTTATGATGTTAAATTATGTACATGCTAGAAGATTTTTCCTCCAGTGTTTCTTTTAGTGTGACAGTAATCAATCATGTTGAGGGAATGTTGTCAATGAACCATTTTTTCTTACATTCTATTTTCTCACTATTGCTTTATGAACCTTCTTTACCCTTTTGTTCCACTGTGTTTGACTTGCATTGTTCATGCAAGAAAAGAAATGTACAACTAATTTTCAGCTTGTTATCACCCTCTAGTGTGTTGTAGAACCTAAAAGTAATAACAAATTCTTTACTGCATAGTTAAAAGGAAGCAAAGAAGTTCTCTTATAATCATGTGTATTCGCCGTTTGAAGATTGGAGTTTTGAGCAAGGATAAGAATTCTTTTATGACATCTGTCTTCAAATATCACTGCAGTATTGAAGCAAGCAGGTTGAGGAGGATATCGGGATATCCTAAAGTATAGGAGTTCAGTTAGTTGTCCTTCTGGCTATATAGAGGTACAGTGCAAAACTTGGTTTGTCATTTTGTGTTTGGTACTACTTTCATCTCCATGGAATATTAGATCAGAATTTTTTGCTTTTCTATTTTGTTATACATGCTGTATTATAGACCTTCCCCTTTTTCTAGAATGGGATATGTGCTGGGGTCTGCCATATATAGTAATTCATGAATGAATGTTGTCAAATTCACTGTCAAATCTCATCAAACATCTTCCAGAGCAAGGCCGCAATGTGTTGTTGGGAAACTCATCTTCCCCAAGAGTCATAGTTATGAAATTTTCCCTCAGCAAACTAATTCATATTGACTAGGATTTGTGTATTGCATGTTTTTGGTTCCTTCTGGATATCTTACTGATCAGGTTTTTACACTAGGCTCAGTAATATATGGATTTGCTGTGCTAAAATCCATGTTCACCCTGAACAATTTCTATCATGCTTCCAAAATGGCACAAGGTTTCCTATGGCTTTTGTGTGCTTGCTACAAGACACTCAAATTAGGTAATTTACAAGACATCTGTTCTGACTTTCTATGGTAAACTAAGTGTCTCCAATTGTCTAATGCTTAACATTATGGAGATTGTGTCGCCTGATACTAAAATATGCTGTCTCATTATCTAGTGTTTTCATGTGATGAAAACTTGCTCTTATCAATATTTTTGATTTATCACCTATGATTTCTTTTCTTGATGCTTTAATTATCACCTATGATTTCTTTTCTTGATGCTTTAATTATCTGTTACTCCCATTAAAGGAATCTAACATTCAACAACTACAGCGGCCTTTCTTTTTGCAGTTTAGTATTGAATTGGATGATTTTCTCACTGTAGGGGATTTCAGCTCTAGACATACCCAAAAGTAAATTTTTTGTTCAGCTGTAGAATTTTTGCCCAACCTTGTTGTCGTAGGTTGGGGACTGTTATTCAATCTATAAGTTGGATCCAATTCCTACGCATGCATTCTTGTGCCAATTGTGGGTGCTTCTTTATTGTTCTCATGATTACTCACTATCAATTCTACTCAGCTGTAAGATGGGGTTGCTAAGAGGAGATGGATTTTAGCAGTGCAGGATCAACGATTATATTTGATGTGTTCTTGTTATGCTCACCTAGTGAATGTGTTGCATGGGATCACATCAACTTTGGAGGCTTTTTGGAAACAGCTTAAATGAGATTTGGCTATTATCTAGTCTCTAGGAATGAAAGTGAGATAATATAAATGAATAGTTGTGATGTGGAGAAAAAAAAGCTGTTCAAGTTTTGCTTGATCTTGCTTTATTGTGCTTCTTAGGGTGGGATGTGTGGTTATCACCTAGAGTTGTATGCCACGCCGAGCATGATCAAACCTTATATAGGGATATTGTGTAGGTTGTCTTCAGTACCATTTTGGTGGGTTAGACATAGATTGGTTAGCTGTGGTTGTGCTTATGATAATGTACAACCCTGTTTTCGGTATGTTAGGACCAATGCACATCTCCATAAGGCACTTCTTAACCCCAAATAAGCCATTTTTATGTGAATGCTTCTAAACACGAGTTATCTTACATTTACTTTACTTTTAACAAAACCTGATTCATTTAAAATTTTGAAGTATCATTTAAATATTGAATTACTTTTATAAAATTGATCATATAACAGTGACAGCTATTAACAAAAGAGACTGCCAAGTTACCTTCAATTTCTCAAATCAATCAAATTGTTTGTTCTACTCCCTTTGTTTAATAATGAGCGACTCATTTGTAAAAAACATACATAATCATGTTTTAAAAATATTTATTCAAATAACTATGTTCCAGAAAAATTATAACTAGTTTCAAATAAGTATGTTTAGAAATATTTTTTTACAAGGAATAATTATCTGAGATGGTGTCTACATGCACACTTTTATTTAAAAGCCATCTTAGATGGTGCCTTAGTGCAAAAGAAAAGAAAAAGGCATTTGAGGTGGCGTCTTAGTGATAGTAATTTTTTTTTTCTGATTCAAATTTAAGTACGAGACACTGTTGTGAAATCAAATTTTAAATCTAAATTTTCATTACAAACATAGCGAATAACGATTACATTAATTTATTGTTGGCCCCGGACATGAAGACGAATATCGGTTCCACAACCACATCCTCTTCTAACTCGTGTAACAGGTCTTTGCTGAGGCCGTTGTGGTTAGGTCGATGGTCCCTCATAGTGTATGCGATCCGGATTCATGTATTCCTCAAGATCTGCATGGCTCGAATATCGCTTTTGTATAGACGTGTTTCCATGTTCTCAAAGTGTGGTTGTTGTTGTGGGGGTTAGGTTCTATGTGGGGATGATAACACTCGTCATCTGAGTAGGTGGGGTGAAAAGGAATTTGAGTGTTTGAAGACTGGTATCCATATGAATGATGGGGGTTTTGTACAGTGATGGTTGGTGGTATGCTGGGTTGGTTGGGCTATATTCATCGGGTATGTCAATATCTGGGCTGGGGTAAGATGTTGATGGACCTATATAGGAGCGTTGGACATACTCTTTGTTCGGAGTATTGTATTTGAGTGTTGGGCATGTGGGAGTATTGAAATTGTGTGTCAGGTATTTGGGTGGATTAGTACTCAGGTTGAGATTGGGGTTGACATTGAGTGTTGGTGGTCCTGTATCGTCGGGTTGGTTGGTGGGAGGTTGATGGACCTTGGGATTGTTGTTGGTAGTGTTGTTGGGGTTGTTGTTGGTATTACTGGTGCGGTTGTTGTTGGTAGTGCTGTCGCGGTTGTTGTTGGTAGTGTTGTTGCGGTTGTTGTTGGGGTTGTTGTTGTGAAGCTTAGGGTTGGCCCCATTAGGTGCGTGGGTCGACCAAATAGCGGGGGTGAGAGACATGCATTTCTGGATTCGTCATGGATCTGTACTAAGCAATGTATTGATCAGAGTGTTGCATAATTTCGTCATCCTGAAAAATAGGAAATTGTAAGACATGTTCCCGACGCCTTTTCCACATCGTACAAAAATTCCAGGCAGAAGTTTTCCAATTTTTATATTTCCATTGGACATCGACCCTTCTGAGATGCCAAAGATCCAAACATATCGGATCGCGTGGTATATCTTGATACATACCGAACTACATCTTCACACGGTCGTTGTGGTGTATTTCCACAATGTTAAACCGTATAATAGCAGTCTTCGCGGTCCAAACCTGTGCATCATCTTCATTGGGTACATGATCCAAACTCAGGTATGGTCTCCATATAAACTGTTGATAAAAAATATGCAGATTAATGATAAATTTTAAAATAAGCTTTGAGCAAATCTAAGTACATAAAATTTACGCTATTTCCTGTATTTTCGGGGAATAATAGGCTCCCAAACAATAACATAATATAATTTTATGTCTTAATTATTTTTTTCTTGGTGTAATATTTGTTCAAACCAAGGGAATCATAATGCGCTCAGTATGGTTAAAAAAATACCTTGACCTCTTGCACTAGGACCTTCCACCATATCTCTACCCAACATCTCTTCGCATAGAGTGTTGGCTTGTTGGACCAGACAATTAACCACCTTATCATTAGTCGGAAGACCCATCAACATGTAAACGTCCTCAAGTGTGACAGTACATTCACCTATGGGCAGATGAAAGGTGTGTGTCTCGGGTCTCCACCTTTCTCACAATGCAAGAATAAACTTTGAATTTATCGTACAGTTGGAGATTTAAATAACATCTTCAAAACTGACACGTTCAAGGTATGGAATGATAAATGGATTGGGAGCAACATAATTATGTGACTGACATCTAAAATTTTTCGTGTCCTAAATAAAATGTGAAAAATATAGTGTATATGGAAGTATAAAAAATAATAACATATTAATCAAGGAATATTTGAATAACAATATAAAGGATAAAACTTACAAACGTAGCAATGTTTTCCCTTGTCCCTCAGTGAGAATCTCCTAAAGTCAGAAGTACCATGATTGAAATTTTTTCTGATTATGTGAGTTGTATCAGAGAGGGAGAGAGTGAAGATTGGTGATGTAAAAAAATTATATGAGGCGCCATATTTATAGGCGACTCAATCAACAAACAAATTAATGAGGTGGTTGGGGCATTCATGCATTCAGAACACGTGTCACAAAGGAGCCATGTGAAATGACGCCTCCTTTGTCTTTTTGTACATAGGTGCCATTCAAAATGGCTTAACCTAGGGTAGGTGGCAGACTAGGTGGAAGGCTAGGGTGGCAGGCTAGGTGGCAGCGTTTAGCATTAGTAGGCCTGCAATAATCCATTCAATATGGCACATCCATTGTTTTTTTGTACATAGGCGCCATCTCACTTGACTCCTATGTGTATTTTTAAAATTTTGAACTTTGTCTCATTCATTCTCTACAATCAATCATATATATATATATATATATATATATATATATATATATATATATATATATATATATATATATATATATATATATATATATATATATATATATATATATATATATATATATATATATCCCATACAATAAATATTTTCATACAATCAAACATTTCAAACACTCAAACCCAAATAAAAAGTCATATGTACCATAATATGATATCAGTGTACATTTCAATGGTGAGACGTACAATCGTGAGGTCTCAGGTTTTTTATTCAGAAACACCGAAAATATCCAATTTTGTCTAAATAACAAAGCAAATTTTTCGTATTTCAAACAAAGACTCGAGAACAAACTTCGGCGAGGTTCGATGTCACACATATTCTACTAACATCCTGTTTTTACTGGTGAAAACCAAGTAACGTTTTACAAGGTAGCTGTTGAAGACGATGAAGACATACAAAATATGTTTTCTAATCATGAATATTCTGGGTACGACTAGATTGAGTTGTACGTTGTGTTCTAGGATACATAAATTGTTGATCCCCATGGATGAGGAACAAGCTGAGGTGGATCTTGTTGACGAAGAGGAGGAAGGTAACGAGATGTAGTTCAATAACATGGTAAACGAAGATTCAGAGGCCGATGAAAAACGTGAACTGCCTCCACATGAAATATACACACCACCTCCGTACATGACTACCCTCAATATTGGCACAGATGACCCATCATATAATATATTCTACAACCCTCATGTGCCGTCAGATACAAACTTAAAAGTGGAAGATAAATTTCGTTCAAAAGAAGATTCTGTGTGAGCAATAAAAAAGTTCTACATGATAAACAACTATGACTTTTGGGTGGATCGAACAAATACAGACAAATACAAAATCAAATCTACCCATCCAGAGTGTAGGTTTAAACTAACTGCATTATACAGGATCAGGAGTGATTGTTGGGTGATAGGTTATATGAACGAACACACTTGTGTTAATTCACGCAATCCCAGGCACCGCAAATTGAGTAATGATATAATTTGTCAAGAAATCTTACCTCTTGTCAGCTACGATCTGTCACTAAAGGTGAAAACAATAATCTCACACATCAATACAACATACAACTATACCCCTTCGTATAGAAACACCTGGTTAGCAAAAACCAAGGCTATCGAGCAAATATACGGTAACTGAGAGGATTCATACAAAGAGTTACCTCGCTACATGAATGCACTGCAAACATATGCTCCCGAAACAGTTTATGTTATGGATACGTTGTCGACGTATGCCCTAGACGGTACCTGTGTCAGCAGGCATAAAATGTTTAGTAGACTTTTCTGGGCTTTTCGACCTTGCATCACTAGGTTTGCACACTACAAACCTATTATACAGATAAACAGAACGTGGTTGTATGAGAAATACAAAGGCACCCTACTGATGGCCATCACATAAGATGGCAACAATAACATATTCCCAATCGCCTATGCTCTTGTCGAGGTAGAAACTGGAGGTGATTGGAGTTTCTTTCTAAAGAATCTTCGAGCACACATAGCTCCACTATGTGATCTTTGTCTGATTTCTGATAGACATGCTTCTATTGAGAGTGCGTACAACAATCCCGCTAATGGTTGGCACGACCCCCTTTTACACATGTGTATTGCGCAAAATATATTGTTTAAAATTTCATGCGCGAGATCAAAGATAAGAGTCTTCAGAAAAAAATTATGAACGCAATGTACGCACTAACACAAGCACGATTTAAATATTATCGCAACCAGATCAGAGTGGTAAATCCATATTCAGGTGCGTGGGTTGATAATCTGTCAGTGGAAAGGTGGACAAGGTCACACGACAATGAAGTGCATTGGGATCACATGACAATAAATCTAATCGAATCAATGAATGACATCTTCAAAGGCATAAAAGTACTCCCAATAACCTCTTTGGTGAGTTCAACATATTTTAGGATGGCCTCGTTGTTTGCACAAAGAGGTGAAATGTGTAGTGCAGTAGTACAATCAGGACAACTATGGAGTGAAAGCTACATGAAGTTTATTAAGACCGAAAGTGCCAAAGTCAGCACTCATCATGTTACAAGATTCGACTGACATGACCATAACTTCATTGTCAAAGAGACACTCGACCACAACGAGGGGTTTGCTAGACAAGAGTATAGGGCTAAACTACTATCTGGTTGGTGCCATTGTGGAAAGTTTCAGACCTTTCGAATGCCTTGCTCTCATGTCATTGCGGCTTGTTCACATGTTCATCACGATGCACTTCTACTTCTTTCTCCCATTTACAAGCCCGAGATCTTGCTCAACGTATACAACAATGCCTTCGAACTGGTAGCAAAACCAGATTATTGACCTGCGTACGAAGGGGAAGTAATTTGGCACAATAATCAAATGCGAAGAAATAAAAAGGTTCGTCCCAAAAGCAAACATAACACAACTGAAATGGATGACCTTGACAAACTAGAAAAAGTGTGGTCTATGCCGTCAAGTCAGACACAATCGGAAAAATTGTCCCACACGTGCTACAAGCTCGACAACGTGAAATTTGTATGGTTCAACACTTTTTAATATTATAAAAGAACTTTTTTTCATTAATAGCATTTCTTACAACCATCAATACGCAGACAACAACATAAAACACATCACGATTAAAACAACAACATAAACAACACAAACAAATATTTAAGATACTACAAACCGTCAAAACAATTTCATCGGATTCATACATCATCGCCATAACGTCAACGTCTGTTTTGACTTCCTTAAACCAAATTCGAGGTTGTCCAGTTGTGAAGTTCATGGTCGTTCTTTTCCTCTAGATCCTTCTAATTTCTTCGCCAACTTCGATTTCTCCCTCTAACCACCGCATCAACTCTTTCTTCAATTTGGCCATGGTAAAAATGTGCAAAAATTTCATTTTCATCGGAGGTTTGGTGACTGAGAAAATAGCGTATCCATCTCTGGTATGGATGTATGGTGATGTCATGACACAAAAAAAAAGAGAGAAAAATGAGAAGAGAAGTTGAAAAAATGTGAAGAATGAAGGAGACATGAGTGTTGTATTTATAAAAAATACGAATACACGTAGGAGCCATCTGAGATGCTCCTACTCATAAAAAACAAGTGGAGGCGCCATCTAGGATGACTTCAACTAAGAGGAGACGCCAATTAAAATGACGCCTAAGTGTACATACTTAGTGCAAGAGTCATCTCAGATGGCGCCTAAGTGCAAATGTTTTCTGAAACATGATTATTTGTAATTATTTTTAAAACATGATTATTTATGTATTTTTTTTTTCAAAACATACTTATTGCCAAAAAAAAATTTCAATTCTCAACCATTGTTTGATAAAGGTATTTTAATAATAACATTATTCTCTTCTTTTTATTTATACATTTTTTGTCACTCATTAGTAAAATTAAATTGTTTTAAAATGAAGGATTTTCCTTAATTTTCAATGCAATATTATTACTATTTTAAATTTTACATTATTTTCAATTTTATTTATACTACTTTCAATTTATCATTCTCAACCAATACTTGATAAATGATATTTTAATAATAATATTATTCTCTTTTTCTTTATATACTTTTAAAAAAAAAATTGTGTGTAAAAAAAAGTTGTGTGAAATTGTTAATTAGGCTACTCATTATGAGATGGTGCGACTAGTTATTAGATTTCAGCACCGGTAGTTCTTTAAAATTTATGAACGAAGTATGCTTTAAAAAGTACGCTCTAACAGATAAATGAATTAACAAAACATTCTTTTTAATTCATTAATTTTATCTCATAATTTAATTTAGTCTCTTAAATTTAAAAAGATTTGAATTAATCTTTTAACTTTTAAAATAGGGTCAGAAAAGAGTTCAATTGACACAGTAAAAAATCAATTAATATGCAAAATCACTTAATCAGTTGACATAAATAAAAGGGTATTAAACAAACCTTACGACTTTGCCGAAGACGAGAAGGAGATGAGACAATTTGCCAAATTGAAAGCGATTTTAAAGACGAAATCAAAGGCGATATCAAAGAAGATAAGTAAAGACGCTATTGAAGACACCATTTCGCAAGTTCATTTTGCAATCGGTATTTGGAGTAGTTTTAGGGCTTTTGTCATTTTCAAATGTTATTTGTATTAGACTTGGACTCTATGCATTTAACTATTTTATTGTTTAGGGTCTCAAAATGTTTCAAGTTTTTTAGGGCTCTGCCTTTTTCAAATTTTGTTGGCATCTATAATAGGGCACAATTTAATTTCAAAAGGACCAATATTTACATCTAAAAAGTCTTCATAGTGGTGAATTAATTGATGATATCTTAAGTGTATACGAAGGAGGATTAGTTGATAATTTGAAAATAAATGTTGAGAAGTGTTGTTTTTTTTGGTTGGTAGGTGTACTGAAAGGAGTTAGGTTATATAGGTGTACGTACATATGTTACAAACGTCTAAGAAACTGTAGGGTTAAATAATTGAAAGGAGTTAGGTTATATAGGTGTACTGAAAGGAGTTAGGTTATATAGGTGTACGTACATATGTTACAAACGTCTAAGAAACTGTAGGGTTAAATAATTGAAAGGAGTTAGGTTATATAGGTGTGCGTACATATGTTACCAACGTCTAAGAAACTGTAGGCTTAAATAATTGCAACTCGTGATATTCGATTCATTGACTTTTAAAGGTTTGAAATTTTGAACATAAGACTAATTTTTAACAAAGAAAACTGTAGGCTATCTCTGTGGTCGGCAGCGAAACTATATCATTATTTTAGAGCACATTTTCCTTGATCCATTTCTTGTAATAGTATAAAATGTGGGTTCAACTTTTACATAATCCTAACTTTACCTCATAATTCTACTATCCATTGAATATATGCTGACTATGGGCGAATCTTGCCCAAAATTTTAAGGGAGGCCACAAATACAAAATAAATTATTATAATAAAAATTATCTACAAATTTTAACTCAACCAACAAAAAAACCGATACAATTATTGAAGATACTTTCCCCTGAATTCAGACTCGGAACACAACAATTGTGTATGAATTATTTTAATAATAATTAACAATTTATCTACTAATCAAGTACTTGTACTAATAATATTAATAATAATTCAGTAAGAAAATATCATAAATATTTTCATGCTTAATTATTGTATAATTTGTAATATATGCACAAATAAACTACTAATAAAATTAATAAAATTAATAAAATTTAAATTTAATGTTAGGTTATATACTTAATTTTTAATTTATGCACAATTATTGTATAATTTAAATTTAATAATATTAATAATAATTCAGTAAGAAAATATCATAAATATTTTCATGCTTAATTATTGTATAATTTGTAATATATGCACAAATAAACTACTAATAAAGTTAATAAAATTAATAAAATTAATAAAATTTAAATTTAATGTTAGGTTATATACTTAATTTTTAAGCTTAATTAATAAAGTTTAAATTTAATGTCTATACAAAATTTAAGCAAAATTGATTAAAAAAATTACAACTAATCAAATCAGTAAATTTAAAATACCGATAGTAATTAAAGAACACATGAGTCAAAAACAAATTGCAGAACACATAAATTGATACAATTTATTTATTTGTCATAGAAAGAAAAAAGGTAAAGGCCAGCTCAAATTTACACAAACCAAAAATTTGAAAAAACAAATAAAAAAATGGGATTTCAAGATGTTTTGTAAAATAAATTAAAAATTTGGAATCATAATTAGCAAAACTTTTGAGTAAGGAAAAAATATGATTTGAGTAAATTCATGATCTTAGGTTAAAAAATCCAAACTCAATACTAAAGAAATTCTAATTTTATATAGTACTTTATTATTGTTCTTATGCAGCCAAACATTGTTCTTATGCAGCCAAACACTGCTCCTCCTTCTAGTTAATGTGCCATAATTATCTCCAACTTTTTATTACGTGGTTTTATAATTTCACTAAAAATTTAAAAAAAAATGAGGAGTGCCATGGCACCTTTGGACTCCTTAAAAGCTCCACCACTGACTGTACACTTTTGCTCTCACTCTTAACTTCACCAAAAAAATAAGACTTGAATTCAACAAGAGAATAATGCTCTAAGTTACACTTGTCTAGAGATTTTATCTTCAGCGTTATGAAGTATGAATATGAACAATGACTATGGCTAGGGATGTTCGCGGTGCGGTTTTGACGCAAAAAATCATCCGAACCGCGAGAGAAAAAGGTATGCGGTTTGATTTGGTTCGGTTGACTTTTAAAAAAAAAAACCAAACCAAACCAATGCAGTTCAGTTCGGTGCGGTTGGTTCGATTTTTTACAAATAATTTATTGAGTCATACATTCACATATATACGACAACATAACTTTGTATTTAGTCATTCATACATGATACACTACTAAATTATCACCAAAAAACTAATCATATTTGGACAATAACTTCTCATTTAATATGTAAAAGTTAGATTAGACAAAAGTGAAATAATAAACATAAAATAATAGCATAAAACAATATAAAAAATATTATAATAAAACAAATAAAATAGAAGAGATGATAAATTAGTGAAGATGAAAAATAAAGAAAATAAGAGAGGAGAGATTAGAGATAAAGATGTGCGATAAAATGAAATTGAAAGAGAGAAAAATTGCATAAAAAATAAGAACGTGCAAAGGAAACAATATAAGAGAGTAGATATTAGATAAGAAGAGGCAAGATGTAAGTGGTAAAGATGAAGTGATAATATTAGAAGATATTTAAGAAGATTGAAAATGAAATTATAACTGTAAAAATGAGAAAATTGTCTGTAATCATAAGGCTAATGTATAATAGATTTAGGTTTGGGTTAGATACGAGTTAAGTAAAATTTAAGTTGTAACATAATACGGTTTAGTTCGGTTTGTAAAATACAAACCGCAAACCGAACCAAATCATGCGGTTTTGTTAAAAAATGATCCAAACTAATCTGAATCAAATGCGGTTTTTTGCGGTTTCGATTCGGATTGGTTTGGTTTTGCAGTTTTCTATTAGATTGGTTTGGTTTTGAACACCCCTAACTATGACTGTCTTGAAGAATTTCTAGTCCTGGCATGTAGTAAACAGCTCTACTACACATTTGGGCAACTTGTTTGCTTGGAATGGATCACGTGCAAACTAGAAATCACAGCTTCGATGAAGATGAAGAACACCGATGAGAAATCACAAATCTTATGGTCTTGACTAATAAGGAAGTCTATCTACCACATTCAAGCACGGGTAGAAATTCAGTAACCTTGGAAACCCAACAGGTTTGTCAATATTGGTGAGTAATTTTTTTATCATGACATCAACGTCTGACCTAGAACAAATGTAACCAGACTTAGCTCAAGGAAGAAAATTGTGTTGACAAGAGTCCGGTCCACTGTCCATCCAAATATAGTGAGTCCTCCTGGATTTGACTGCAAGTACATTACTGCATATTCGAAAGGAATCAATAAGGATGAGATATACATATACAGCTTTAAGTCAAGTGTTTCACAAGATTTAGCATGATTGCAAAAGATCAACAATGTAAATAAAAATTGAAGTCTTAATAATACCTAAGCAAGAAAAATTAGGAGAACTAATCTGAACATAAAATAAGAAAAATTAACTACTTCAGTGAAAGGGCAGTAAGTTCATTGATATTTCTATAATTTAATTTTTTGCCATTGAGGTTTTCAGACAGAAATTGGTTTATTTACGTACCGAAAGCTTGCCTCTTGTGATGCGAGGACATATAAGACACCAATTGGGTATTTACAGCCATTCCTCCAAAATCCAACGACTCCAGATCACTTTCAGAACAGTCTATCTGTATTGAGTTTAAATGGTTTGCAACCTCGAGGTTCCCTGCACTTGCAGAGCTTCTCATTTGTGAAGTATCAGAAGATGTGCATGTTGCTATGGCATGCCATCGGCTTGCAAGCGAAACAACACCTTGAGCTCTATGAGAAATTCTTGTTGCTGCGTGAAGGCAAATAATGATACCAACCACCTGAACAAGTGTGGATACCTGAAGAAAAAAGTGGATGGTTCAATCTAAGTACCTTGAAAGCTTTAAATGTTAATAAAACTAACAAATTCTTTGAATCTAAATGCATAAACAGTTTGAATATAGAGTTGAACTTACAGCAAAATCTCCACCGTTTACAATGGTAATCACATCATCATATCCGGTGACCTGCAAGAGAGTGACAACTTGGCTAACAGTGACTACGAAGAATTCCAAAAGAAGATAGATTCTGAACCTATGGCTTATCTTAGAAAGATGATAGCGCAGGCGCATGTGCTCTTCCAAAAGCACTAACACATCAGTCTCCGTCTCCAAGAGCTTGCCATAATCATCAAAGTGTACAACTTGCAAATTACATACCAAGTGAAACAAAATACAGGCTGATAGAGAGATTGCACTAACATATGTCCAAGATAGAATCAAAGCTATAAAAATCATAATGGAGAACTCCAAAGATCCATGTTGTACATATGAAATGCGAATGATTTCTCGCACCGTCTTGAGAAGGAAACACGGAAATACCCATAGAATGAATAGTCGCAAAGATCCCTACGAATTTAGAGAGACGACAGTTAATTGATACTACACCGTCCCATATTAAACCCTAAAAAGCTCAAATAGCAAGCAACGTGATTGGCTTACCGAGATCTGGTTGACATAATCGCGATGAAAGCAAGCAACGTGTCGAGTATAGCGGTCAACGAATAGAAACCTCCGAAGTCCAAACTTGCGCAAACAGTGGGAGAGACAGAGCAACGAGACGGCGGCGAGAGTGGCCTGAAAAGCGACGATGACCATTTCGCAGCCGCGTAACTCGTATTTCTGGCAGTCAGAACAGTCGCACATCCACAAGGCCGTTAACGGAACGGCGACTCCTAGTGTGAAGAAAACAGTCCAGCAAATGACGGAGTATAAAAGGGAGCGCGGGTTGAAGCCTAAGATGTTCAAAAATAGTTCCAGACGCGCGAGGGTTTTATCAACTTCAGCATCGGTTTTGCTGTTACTTTCTTCTTCTTGTGATGATGCATGTTGGTGATTTGAATTTGGTGTTAGAAGAGGGATTTCGTTTTCTGTGTTGTTGGGTTCTTCTCTTTGTATTTGGAGATTCGTCATGTGGTTGTCGGTGTTGTTGGGTTCTTCTCTTTGTACTTGGAGATTCGTCATGTTAGTTGAAGTGGTTGTTTGAATTGAACGCTGGTGCCCGGTGGCGTGGGAATACGGGTATTTATGTTTTCTTTCCCTTTCTTATTGGGAATGCACTTTTCTGATTTTTTACTACATGCAACTGACACGACCCGTATGAATGGGGAAGGAAGGTTGGATGGATACTTATTTGTTTATCTATATTTTTGGATAAAATTCCATATAAAATGGGCAATTACATAGATTAATTTCTCCATTTCGAGAAATATCATACTCCAGCTACCTAATTAGTATTAGGCTATTGCTTCATCCATCCAATAATTTTCTTATTTATCAAATTACATCAATAAATCAAATTAAACTGCATAATTTAATTGGATAAACGGTTTCTATAACAAAATTATATAATTATTAAATTAATAAAATCAGATGATCTAGGATTTCAAAAACTCATAATACTTGTAAAATTTTAAAATATTATATTCTTATAAATTTATTCTTTAAATTCAAATTTTAAATATAATAATCATACACAACTACTAAGTTTTAAATAAAATTTACTTATATTTGGATGGCAAAATCAATTTTCAAAAAAACTATATTCATGTTCCTAGATGACACAATATTGCTATGCATGAACTTTTGTATTTTTTGTAAAATTTTCAATGTTCTAATACTAAAAAACCATAAATATCAAAGTGAACGGTATAAAAATATGATGATTATTGAAACATACTTTTTATACTTATATTTTAATTTTATGTTATTTTTAAATTATAAAAAACGACGTTATTTGTATGAGAAAAAAAAGGTAAACATTTAATCCACGAGTTTTTTTTTTTAAAAAAAAATTTTAGATACAATTTTTTATATGAGATTTTTATGATTTTTTAATAAAAATATGATAAATATAATTTTCGATTACATATATGAATTTCTCATGTTTTTATTCCTTGAACAATATTTAAATATATATTTGTAATGCTTTTGTTAGAAAATAATAAAAATTACACCTAATAAAATCAACTATTCATACAAATAATAACTCTTTCGATTTTCAATTAAATTAATTTGATTGTGAATTTAATTTTTAAAACACAGCTCGAGAAACAGAAACATTCTTTAAAAGATTTTAATTAAAAAATATTTTTTTGAAATTAATATAATTAATTTTTAAGACATTGATTGATATATGCATTTCTAAAAAATAATTAAACGGGTAAGTTTTCGTTCTCATTTCCCATATAATAAGAGATGGTAAAATTTTCTCAAAGAACTTCAACACTGCCTGCGTGTCCCATGCCTAGTTTGCTGCCGCATGTCTAAGTTTGAATCTAAGACTAATTTGTTTATTTTCTTAAATTTCAGAATAGTTTCCTTTTTAAAAACTACTAGTACAATCTGATTCACGTCTGAGAAGCATTGACTCTAATTTTGGCAGATTTTGACTGCACCCCCACGGACACAAGAATTAATTTTGAATCTTAAGTGGAGACTTGAAATCAATTAAAAATGTTAAACTTCACAAGCTAGCTTGTACTATTAGCGCATGTTAAACAGCAAAATATATCCATTTTAATTTATTTATTTTAATTCTTAATTTGAGTATTTAGAATTAGGATGTGTTTGTATTGGCGGTGGACAAAATTAATTTTAATAAAATTGAGTTCGGTAGAATTGATTTTAGTAGAATTGAGTTTAATAGAATTGATTATATTTGAATACGTTTATATAAAAGTGAGTTGAAAAATAATTTTCAATATAAAAATCATTCAGAATTAATTCTAGAGGCATAAGTTACAAATTCTAGCTTCAAGTAGAATCAACTCTAAAGATAAAATCAATTCTGCTTTTAATAAACCAAACACCTTAAAATCTTCCAGAATCAATTCTACACCTCTAGAATTGATTTTAGGTGTTCCAAAAGCCAATTCAAACATGCAATTAGAGTACATTTAAACAAGATCTAAATATTAATTCTATTTGAAGTTGAAATTTTTAACTTTTGTCTCTAGAATTAATTTTGAGTGATTTTTATTCTGAAATTTATTGTTAAACTCATTTTTACATAAATATATTCAATTATGATATCAATTCTACAAAATTCAATTCAGTTATAATCAATTATGTCTACCGTCAATTCAAACACACCCTTAAATGTATGTTTAGTTCAATTTCTACAAGATTCAAAATCAATTTTAGAGATGTAGAATTGATATTTGTTGAGAATTAAGTGTGTGGAAGAAGTCTCACATTGGTTAGAAAAGGGAAGATTGAACACTATATAAGTGAAAGAACCCACATACCTATCACCTTAAGATTTTAGGTGAATATGTGGTGTGTGTCTCACAAAGGTGTGTCCTAAGTAAATGCTCCATCTTCAGAATTGCCCCATAACAATATTGAGTGATTTTGAAGTGTTTGTTTTTTTAAAAGTAGAATTGATTCAACGAACCATTCACCCTCCATTGACAACGAAGGGAAGATTGTTTTTTTAAAAGTAGAATTGATTCTACGAACCGTTCACCTTCCACTGACAACGAAGGGAAGATACAGTTCACTGTACTTGAGCTAAAGACGGATAATGATTTGAAGGTTGTGTATTTAATAAAGGGTCTGATTGAAGTGGATGCGACAATTAAAAGATCAATTGGAGATATTATAAGAATGTTGCAACGTCCTGAACCACCAGTTTGTAATGATATGTAATGTTAAATTTATTTAATGTTTATTTATATAATATTTACATTCATGTTAATCTATGTTAAATTTCCAATATTGTTTTCTGCATGTTTCTGGTATGAACTAACAAAGCAGATTCCGAAGATGCATCTCCAAAAGGCTTATAAATTAATGAATTAAAGCGGAATATGCAGATGCATCTCCGAATGCACATAGGCTTATAGATTAATGAATTAAAGGGAAATACAGAGATGCATCTCTGAATACATGTTTTGTTCATACCGAAATGCATCTCTGGACCAAATTAAATATAACATTTATTTCTCAAAATTTTGCTAAATTATGTGTAAACAAGATACGTTCGAAGATAAATCTCTTAACGCGAGGGATTAAAGACTTTTATACGTGGTGTGGATGAATACTGGGTGGAAAGAGCAACCCTCTTTCAAGATGTATCATATATAACCTCTGATAGCCATCCATTGAATCAGAAATTATAAAAGCAACTTACATAATACAAATAGTTTATTACTATTATTAAGCCACGAGAATCATTCAAAATCAGAATATTATTCGAACATACACAAAATTAATTTGGTGAATTAATAGTAAAAATAATAAATTAGTTAATTGGAGAAGATGGAGTTTAGAAAAAGTATTAAAGATTAGAGAGAAAAAAAAAGTAATTGAGGAGAAAATTATATTTGACATTATATTTACAACACAGTACAAGAGGGTATTTATATGATACATGCAAAATACATGAGACAAAACAGTCCCACAAACAACTTCAAAAATTAGAAAATCGCGCTGGAAATCAGTTTCCAGAAATAGAGAAATCGGTTTCCCTAACTGGAAGGCAAAAACACGTGACAAAAACCAATTTCCCCAAATAAAAAAATCAATTTCTCCTTCGAAACACAGAATCCTTACAACTTTTAGAAGCTTCTAAAATACATTTGAATTATTACCAACATCTAGTAAAGACCATTAAAGACAATTGAATCCAATCAAAAGTGAAATAAAAATGAGAAAATTTGATCCTTGACTGAGATGAACATAGAAAACTAAATATGTATTTGGAATAGTATTTATTAGGAGGTGTCAGAGAGTTGCTATGTACCATGATGAATATGCACACAATTCAAACATAAATGCAATAAAGGAGATCTTAAACACAATGTAAGAATGAATAAATGAAATCAAAATAGGTTCTTGATATTTATAACACGTTATTTGAACATTTATTTTTGACACCTTTTTGAAACAATTTTCTCACTCATACTCTCATTATATTTTTATTTTTTCTATTCCTCTTCTCTTTCTATAGATTTTGTCAATAAGAAAATGAAAAACAAGGTGTTTCAAAAGTTGTCCCAAAAATAGATGTTCAAATAACACATCTTTATTTATAAATCAACAACTTAAAAAAAAAAAAAAAAACTATAATCGTGATTATATAGCCCTTATCATTCTCCTTATTGAATCAATGTGTACAATGAATGAGTCTTTATATACAAGATGAGTGCAAGCTTGTTAAACTAATTGCTAGGATCTATTGAATAACCCCTCACAATAACAGATATTCAACATGTATATGTAATGAAGAAAAAATGTTGCCAGATGCTAATGTCTAACAAATATTCAAATTTCTAGCATCTGTTGCCATATGCTAATATCTAACAAGTATTCAAATTTCTTGCAAAAGCTCACAATCACTGTCAAAAGATCTTGATAATTTGACAAAGGTCAAACAACTCATATATTAAATCAACTTCAAATCACAATTTTAAAATATGGATCATTAGATCTTTATCTATCTAAGAAATGAGGTATGAGATTGCAACGAGCTATTCCATGTATAAATGGAAGACGGAAAAGATTTTTAAAAAAATAAGAAAAAAGAATGATAATACTTAAAAAGTTTAAAAAGAAATAAAATATTTCAAGTTATGATGAAAACAGGGCTAGTATCTACAAGGGGTTGATTTTGTGCAAAATATACATGTAGAACGCCAGCAGAAACGAATTCATCAATTATGGCCATCTATAAAACATGAATGCTTACGATGCGCATACATAGTTTCGGCCACTAAATAGTGTATTAGATCAAGTATGATAAGTAACAGGTGATAATGCCAATGCAATCTATAGCTGATCAATCATATAGATATGCTGTTGGGGATTCCACGACCAGTTACCCCGGGGCCTGACGTGGGTAGCAATAGTTCATAGGGAGGAACACCTGCACCAGTTCTACTCTTCAAACGTGGATCTTTATTTCTTGCATTTATTATTTCCTCTATCTCCTCAAGTCTAGTAGATAACTTACTAAACAATTTTAGTACTGCATGATCATTGATCCAATGATTATGCAGGTGATTCACTTGTCCCAAATACTCTTCGTCAGGCGAATGAGTCGACAATGTGTCCTGAACAGCCATTACTTTGGTAGCTTGAAGTTGAGTAGGCAATGATGATAGAAAGAAAAGCTGAGGATTTTGAAGAAACTTCTCATAATCAGGATCATTTTCTTGAGGGATAAGTTTTCTCATGAGGGTGGGACGGTTAGGCACATACCCTCCGAAAGGGTATTGTCCAAAATTGATAGCAGCGTGTTGACCAGAAGCAACCCATATAATTGTTGTAAGTATGCCAGAAAGGTCCTCTTTGGTATCTAGTTTAGGCCACCAAGGTTCATTCCTTTTGTCATAGTGACCCTTAAACTTGATTTCACTCCACCATTCTTGGAGTTCAATGTCAGATGCAATTGAATTTGATTCAAAATAGAAGTGTTCAACATAAGATTCTACCCATTCTTTAATGGCAGACCAGATTAGGAGTCCATCTGCAGCATAAGGGTAGTCATCAATCACAAGTTTTACACCAAAAGGCATTGAAGGGTCTTCCACTGCCATGCCCCTGGAAAACAATAGCAATTCTCAACAAATGTAATACTATTACTACTACTACCAACTATCTTAATTTGCACGATTTAGTCAACAGCAGAATCAAATGTTTAAGGGAAACAATGTAGTAATAATTTATGAACAAAATAGAAATCAAGGAAATGAGTGAAAATAGGGTTTTAAAGAGTGACATCATAGTTACCTCCGAATAAGATCTGCAGGGAGAGACTCCATATCAAATCTCCACATGTTCTTGTAAGCTGCTGAACTAAGCTCCATGGCATATTTTCCAGGACTGAAACATGCTTCGATTACACCCCCTCCATTAATTAAATTTTGCCTAGCAAGTGCATTAATTTCCATTGTATAGCGCAAATGAGGATGTAACAACTTGAAAATGGGGTGCATTGAGCTTAATTGTCTATTAGTAGCAATTATATATGGCTCCATGCATGCATGAGTCCTTAACCTGCATATTACATAGTGCCACTATATTTTTACTTGCAGCCAAATGTGAGAAATGCACCATTTGAACTATTTGAATTTATAAATATGAACTCAATTTGAATTTGCTCATACACCAATTGTCTTACCAATGATTTACTAATTGATGGATGCCAGCATCATTTGAGCAAGCATGAGCTTTTGCTAACTTCCAACGCCAGTGTGCTGTGGCATCATGGCCTATTGTGTAAACTCTTTTATTTTCTGGGGAAGAATGTGTTCGAGGAAGCGAAAGCTCAATAGCTATGGGACGCAAAATACCAGTCTTTGTATAGAAGAGAATCGTCCGCGAGGCATAAGCTTTCCTCCCAGGTAAGGAGTTCATCTTCTTGATGAATGGCAAAAGTGTGTCATGGTAATCAATAATAAATAGTCTTTTTTCCTCCATAGCCTGCCAAGGTAAAAATAATTGATTGCAAGTAGAGAGTGAGTTTCTGTAAGAAATAAATCAAACAACAAAACAAACATTAAAACACGGGGCAAACCTTTTCCAAGCTCATTACACCAAGTTCTTCCTCCAGTAGTTCCTTGGTTATTGCTGATTCAGGAGGGCCATAGACAGTTGGATCTAATTTGCTGCAGATGGGAAACTCCTGCAAAAGACAGAACATCAATAGGAGATCATAGATGAACAAAATGATAGTAATACTCCTGCAACTGCCTAACAACAAACAAATATGAAGAAAAACTGAAAACTACCTTCAATAGTTCAATATTCACTGGATTGACCCCAGCCAAGGCCTGCCTTGCAAATTCGTTGTCCCGCAACCAAGAAAATTTATCTCCTAGAACAGCTCAAAAGGACTAGTTAGTGGAACGAATGTGGTTTTGATCAATACAAGATTATAATGCATTCAATGTTTTAAATCGCGGTACATTAAAAGGTGGCTGATGAAATCAAATTTGACCGACGAGGTCTCCATTGAAATCACGAACCAAGTGTATGTTTAGCTTCACTTGGGAGGAGCTAATATTGATTCTCAAGGTGTAGAATTGATTTTGTCTTCAGAATTTATTCTAACTTGATACTAGAATTTAAAGCTTGTCTCTACAATTGATGTTTAGACTCGAGCTTATTTTCAACGCATTTTTATATGAATGCATTCAAACCTAACATTTTACATTTAACTTACTTTTAGTCAAGATCAACTTTACATAATCAATTTATTATAAATTAAATTTTGTCATAGCAGAACCAAAACTCGGTTTGTCTCAAGTTAAGGAAGTAAATTAGAAAGAAATATAGAGATAGCATACCTTTTATAACTGCTGGGATTTCATATTTCAACAACCGTTGTCCAGCACTTACGACCCCTTTCATCGCCTTTCCCACCAAGAGATTTTCCATAATCCCTTTAGGATCTTCATCTCTTATACTAACACCACCAATATAAAGGTTGTCAATTTCCGAGAAACATTTGAAAGGAATGTCTGAATTAGATAGAGTGGCTGCAAGTGAAGGTATAAGATTGTGGAGCACAGCTTTCAATCTTCCAGCAGAGAATGTGGCCTGCTTGATTTCTTCAAAAGTTTCATCACGCGGCACATACACAGGATGTGGCTTTTCAATTCTACTCTCACACCTTGGATCTAATTTATAACACATGTTTTCACATTTCATTAGATATTTTGTTTATTGCAAAACCCAAAAATTCAAAATGACACTTTAAAAATAAGCAAAATTATGAACTCTACCGGAGCGAGTGGGAGGTCTTCCAGTTTTACAGCGGCGAGGATAAGGTCTATCATGATCCCCAAGAACAGGCCTAACAAGTTCCTCATCTTTATCAGGGTTGCCCAAATCATTATAAGTAGCATAATCGTAGATTCTATCATATGATTTTCTTTCCCTTTCTTGGTAAGCACCACTACCCCTTATGCTTAGCAAGTCCTCACGTCGAAGATCTTTGATACCAGGTGGTGTTTGTGATGGTAAATATGCCTATCAAATCCATGCAAACAAAACAACATGCTAAGTTAAGTTGATATGGAGGAGGTAAATGCTATATATCAACGACACTTCAAATCAAAAGGCGTGTCACACACTTGTTTGTTAGTATCGGACAACACATATGTTTACCTTCAATCACTTTCATATCCTCAAATTATTTTCGGTGTTTACAATATCAGTGTTGCCATATCCAATGCAGTGTTTGATAAGAAAAAAAAACATTAACGAATAGTTACTCAATGCTAGCTATATTTATCACACTACTACTCACATTGTTTTTGAATATGATTCTACTTTGAGGGTTGTCTTTACATGAATGAATCCACGTGTTTGCGGGGAAGAAAATGGGTCCTTGAGTGAAGCCATGAAGGATGATTTCCAATAAGTGGAACTCCTTTGCATGAAGATTGGTAATGAGAACAGCAGCAGGGGATCCAAAGTCACTTGGCAATGTGAAATTAGCTGAGTATTCTACAATATATGGAATGTTTGACGGCTTCGGCAGCCAACCTCTTACGTGGGATTCCATACTTTTACCGCAATTAGTCTCTGAAAATGTAACATAACAAAATCAAGTATAATGAAGTTTGACTTGTTAAATAAAAATGTAATGAATTTAGTAAATCAACATCAAGGAAATAGTAAGGTCTGATCAAATTAGTTTACAAATTTGTGGAATGATAATTTAATCACTTAAGATGATTAATATCAATCAATTTAGTTATTTTACTAAAAAACTTTACACCACAATTTCAAATCGGTTATATGTACGACTTCTAGGTTCGTCCCTAAATATAAGACCCCTAAAGTAAATCTAATGAGTTAAGGAAGTTGATTGGAGTATTAAGTTTGTTGACTATTTGTATAATGTTACAAATTTATTGTTAGAAGAGAGAATTATTTAATGTTTGTCTAAGAATATTTAGGGCAGATTGTAGAAAAAGATGCAATATAATTACGAATACATAAGTAAAGAAATTATTAATGCACTATGAATTTGAAGAGAATCTTATAAGAAGGACGATTCACTGCTTTGTATTGTGTATTTTACATCTGTCAAACCTATAACTTGCAATACAAGTCACTGTTATGCATTGTGCATTTTACATGACTTGCTATTGTAGGTTGGTAGTTTTTGTGCTGTTAGAGTTAGTTAGGATTTTTACATGCTATAAATAGCAGTTTGTAAACTAACTTGTATTCAATCAGTTAAAGTTTGTTAGCTTTTCTTCCTTTACTCTCATTTCTGTTACAGTTCATGAAGAACTTTGCAATGGTATCTAAGCTTTTTTTGAGCTCCATTGTGCATCGTTCGTCATTGCTCGTGGTGTCACAATTGCACTTAATTCTCCGATTGCAGATCCATCTCAAATCTCTAGTAATGCCCACTATGCTCATGCATCCGATGCACCTTCAGTTTGTTAAACCAATTCTCAATCATTCAAATTATCATGCTTGGGCTCGATAAATGAGACGAGAATTTGGAGGTAAAAACAAGTTTGATTTTGTTGATAGATCTATTGCCATTCCCACTGAATTCCATCCAACCATTAAGGTTTGGAATCGTTTGCAACATGTTAATCCATTCTTGGATTATATTGTGTTCCTTAAAAATGCTATTGATGTATGGAATAAACTCAGAATGATTCCTCAAGGTGAGATTTTTGGCTTGAATTAAGATTCAATAATTAAAATTAGGATAGAGTATACCTCTTCCGTTTTCAATATTCAAATAACTACTATTAACTAAAGTACTTTTTTTACCAAAAAAAGAAAGAGAAACTAAAGTACATTTTAGCTTATTAACATTAAAAGTTTTAATTTGAATCCTATATCTTTTGTTTGCTTAGAATAGTTCCTTGTTTTACAAAAATATGTAGTGTGGTGCTTATTATATTTATAACCCTAACAAAATTTTGACTAAAAAATACTGATGAAAGTGAAACTTTTAAAAAGGGACATTCTCTACCAAGATCCATCTTCAAGGATATTAAACTATTTGTTATGAGAAAGAATACTAAAATATAAGGGGTGATATTTCAATATTAAATATTTGAAACACCTTGTATCTCTATCTTTCTCTTTTTTTTTTTTTTTTTTTTTAACGTATTTTATATGTTTATACAAATTTTATTGATATACTACCATAAATTAAAATTACACTCGACACTTTTTTGACACACGATTATCAAAATATCATTTCTCTTAAATATGATAAAAAATAAAATTAAAATTGTCAATAATAAATTAATATTTTTATAAAAAAAAATCATTAGCATGCGATGGAAAAGGATTTTATTATCAGAGAGAAAGTACTCAAATGTGAAAAACACGTGGGTCACGCGGATCGGAGATAGGTTTGAGTAATTTTGCGGTGCCAAAATCATTGTAGTACACACTCTCCCTCTTTTTCTCTTTTCTAAATAAAAATAACACCCCGCGATTTGTGAGACTTAAAAATTGATAGTAAATATTTAAAAAATAAGAATAAAAGAAAGATATGATATGAATCATAATAACTGTGTTGAATATGTTAAAGAAAAATTGAAACAAACCAGGATCAATTTCTTCACTAACGAGCCGAATCTGAATCCCCTGACCAGCACCATTGATGAAATACTCCAACTTATCTTCAACAATATTATTACCTTTCATCTTCTTCCTTATCGTCACAACCGCCTTCACATTCATCACTCCCCCGTTGCTGCTACCGCCACTCGAACCACCTGCAACTGAGTCGTTCGTCTCTTTGCTCTCCACCGGAGACGACGTCACAGTCTTGCTGTCCCCGCCACTGATCGCTGCTTGAATCTGCACTCTCCGCCGTCCATAAGACCGTGAAAAAACTCTCCGGTGCTTCTTATCTGTGCCGCCGGTGAACACCGTCGGAGATCGGAGGAGCGAGAGACTTGACTTCGATGCGAACATAATGGTAATTCGTCGATCACTTGCAGCGACTCTAACTGGAAAATAGAGCGTAGTAGACTAGTAGTAGTAATAATATTATAATAAAATAATAATCATAATGCTACTTAAACGACGTCGTTGGAGACTCAGACAGCTGGCATTTTTTTAATTTATAATTTCCATTATTTTATTTTTAAAGAAAGAGATGATGAAATCAATATTTTGTTTCTTCATTTTTAACTTTTTGTTCAGTTATGGGATAGTGAACGTGAGTTTCTTTCTTGCTCTCAATTTGTCGTGAATCGTGATTTTCATTTGCCATTCCACAAAAAGTTTTGTATCTAGCTTTGAAGTAGACTTCCACTATGGATCGAATTGTCCTTTTCATAGTTCAATGGCTACGAAGAATTGTGAGAGAGAATAGTATGGACTCGCAATGGACAATTGTGCTGGACCACAAGGCACGGGCACGGGCACGAGCACGAGCTCAAATGATATATAAACGTGGTGGAGAGATTTTTCTAGTAATAGCATAAGACATGCTATGTATGTGTGGATGTTATAAAACAACATTAACAATATATATATATATATATATATATATATATATATATATATATATATATATATAGATAGATAGATAGATAGATAGATAGATAGATAGATAGATAGATAGATAGAGAAGATCAAATTACACTTGAAGAGTTAGAAGTTACCAAAACGTCACTGATTATATTTTTAAAATCAACCGTTGGATTGAAACATACCATCATATAGATCATACCTATAAAGTTTGAGATTAATCTATAATGTTTTACTATGTCATTGAACTACATCAAAATTAACGTTATATGGAAGTCTATTTTGACGTTAATTTTTGGATATCTTGATCGTATAGTAAATCATTATAGATTAATCTCAAACTTTATAGGTATGATCTATATGATGATATATTTCAATCGAACGATTGATTTTAAAAAATATTAATCCGAAGTGACGTTTTTGAGCGAGTGTAACTCATGGTGTACGGGTGTAATTTGATCCCTCCTCATATATATATTGTTCTTGCAGGAAAAACTATATATTTAAGGGATTCGGAGGCCCATACGAAGGACGCATGGCCTCCAAGCTACCGGTCTAGCTTACCCCGCTGTTGGGAGCCCTTATAGATGGAGTAGATATCCACTCTTTAGTGTGTAGTTTAGAGAGGGAATGAGAGAATGATCCCTTTCCCATGGCCCTAAGGCCTCTTTTTATAGCATTGCCATCACTAATGATCATAATGATGCAACCGTCCATTTAATACATGAAACCGTTACTTAATGATTCGTAACATCCGTAACCGACCCATAAATAGCGTAACAGAGACCAATCCAACCCTCCTAGCCCGGATAGAGGTCCGGGTCATATCCCGGGGTTGACCCGGTCTCTTACCCGAATTCCGGGAACTATGTCGGATAAGCGTCTCATAGCCACAGTCCGAGATCCATCCCGAATGTCTACAAACCCTCCTCCGGTCTTATATCTCGGCTGGGAAATTTATGCATGATCATATATATTTGAACATGCATAAAATCCTAACCGAGTTATAAAGACGGAAAGGATGATGCCAGAGTATAAGCCGGGTATACAACTCAGACGAATAGGCGTGAAAGGACAAAATGCTAGCCGAGTATGGTCCTCGGTCAGATAATAGTAAGAGGGCGGAGTATCAGCCGAGTATAGTCCTCGGCCAAAATAGTCATATGAAGACGGAGTATGGCCCGAGTACATACCTCGTCTTAGGGCATCACAATCTAAGCCGACACCATTACAATCAGTCTGAGACTTTAAAGGGAGCGTAACCGCCATCTTAAAGGCTTGACGTCACACGTTACAAAGGGAGTAAAGATGGAGGCGGCGTATGTTACTTGTCTTAAAAGCATCACGGTTACATGAATGTAGAAGGCCATGGCTGAATACTTTGGTGACAAGATTCATGGATACATATAAATAGCGCTCTCACCAGCGGGATAAGCAAGACATTGATTAGCTTGGAGTTCAAGATACTCCAAATCCCTAAACATATTCAAAGAGTTTTTCTAGCAAGAACATTTGGCTCCCACCATGGGGCCTCGGCGAAATTTATCTTAGGCCACCGTACAATATCTGAAGAAACGATGTCAACAACACCACCAACTGACCCGCCAGACTTGGCATAGTTGTTGGCCATGATTGACGATTTGCGTTAGCACAATGACACCTTTCAAGATAGTGTTCAAGCTCTTCAGCAGAGGAGCATGGACGAAACTGAGGAGCAGGAGGCAGAAATATTGGAGCCTCAGCCTCTATCCCAAGTTATCTAGGATGATCTCGTTTCGGAGAATTTTAAGCCTTCTGTTCTGGCGACGTATGAGGGAAAAACTGACCCTTAGGAGCATATTATTTCAGTCAATAATATCATGACGTTAATAGGAGCGTCCGATTCCTTGAAGTGCAAACTAATGGCTGGTACTTTCAGGGAATCTGCGCTATGATGGTACATGGGATTGCCACGACTCTCGATGGTAAGCAACCTGGATTTTACCAAAAAGATAATTTAGCAGTTCTCTGCAATCCGCCACCAGAAGGTAGCTAACACTTTGATGTTTAGTGTCAGGCAGTTGCCAACAGAGTCGCTGCGTAACTACATGGCTAGATTCAATGAGGAAACTATAAAGGTTTCCCACCCTAATCAGGAGATCTTTGTAGCAGCATTTCAACACGGACTCAAAGCCGAACAATTCAACAAATCATTGGCTTAGAAGCCGACTAGGATTATGGACTAAATTATCACCGGGCGGAATGTTATGTGAAAGGTGAAGAGAGCAACATGGAGAAAAGGACTTGTGATGCTAAGGAGAAAGGCAAGGGGCGAGATGATAGCTTGGATCAGAGAACCCGATCCCAGGATCAGTCAACGTCCCGAGAACGAACCCGGGAGAAGCGACATCAGCCACAGTCACGTCAAGCCCTAAGGTCGGATGAAACCTTCACGCCGTTGAACGCCAGAAGGGAAGACATCTTGAAAGATGTGAACCATTTGAATCTGTTTCCTAAGCCACGGAGACCTGAATTAGTAAATGCTGCCATGGGAAAGAATCTAGAGGCTTGGTTTGCTTACCATCGCATCAGAGGCCACACGACGGAAGCTTGTGTTCAGTTGCGCAAGGAGATAGAAAAATTGATTTAGAAGGGCAAGTTGTTGTCCTAAGTGAAAGAAATCATGGGGAAGGACGACAGGCGTAGTCCACCACCAAAGCGGGTGGAAGCTTCAGGTTCTCCATAAAAAAAGAAGGGTAAGGTAGACGAGGAGGTGCTTGAGGCGAGATTAACCCGGCATACGCTTAACACCATATCAGGTGGATTCGTTGGGGTGGATCCACCGGCTCAGCTTGAAAGAGGTATGCGTGGGGAGTAATGCACGTGGCTCAGGTTGGGCCAACCGATGAGGATCCCGAGGTAGTAGCTTTTTCCCGAGAGCACTCGAAATGCATCATGCCTCATAAAAACGTTCCTATGGTCATAAAGGTGCATATCAGAGATTGGGGTGTGAAGCGAGTACTGGTTGATCCGGGAAGTTCAGTCGATGTTATATATTGGGAAGATTTTAAGGGTATGAATTTTGACCCCAAGGAAATGTTACCATTCAGTTGAACTTTGGTGCGTTTTTCTGGCGAGCAAGTGCAAGTGTTGGTCCATCTCCCAATGTTGACCACTTTTGGGACAAACGAAAATGCCAAGGAGGTCCGCGTCCGGTACTTGGTGGTTAACGCCTCGTCACTATACGATATCATCATCGGCCGACCATCCTTCAATGCTTTGGAGGCAGTTATGTCAACACTGTGCCTCACCATAAAGTACCCATTAGGTGAGGGCCGCGCTGGTATTGTCCGGGGAGATCAAGGTTTGGCCAGGAAATGTTACAAAGATAGCATGAAGATCAAAAAGAAACTGGTGCCTATTGAAAAGCCGACAAATCATAAAGTTAACGTGGTAGATATTGATCCTAGAGAGGATCCAAAAGAAGACATCTTAACTCCCCAAGAGGAGATGAAGGAGGTACAGATTGGTTCTCAGCCTGCGGAAGTCACTCACTAGGGAACATAGTTGTCCGTCGAAGAAGAGGTCGGGATGATCGAAATTCTGAGGCAAAATTTGGACCTTTTTTGCATGGAAACCTGCTGACATGCCGGAGATTGACCCAGATGTTATGTGCCACCATCTGGCCCTTGACCCAGATGTCAAGCCGATATCTCAATGGAAGCGGAAAAATGGCAAAGAAAAGAGGAAGACAATTACATAGGAGGTTGAGAAGCTGATTAAAGCCGGGTTTATTGGGTAAGTCCACTATCCAACCTGGATGTCAAATGTAGTCATGGTCAAGAAGAAGACGGGGAAGTGGAGAATGTGCGTTGACTTTACGGATCTTAACAAAGCATGCCCAAAGGATCCTTATCCGCTACCTCACATTGATCGGCTGATTGACGGGGCTTCAGGGTTCCGACTCCTGGTTTTTTTAGATGCTTATTCAGGGTATAATAAAATCAGAATGAACCCAGCAGACGCTTCAAAAACAGCCTTCATGACATATCGGAAGAACTATTACTATAGGGTAATGTCCTTTGGTTTAAAGAATGCCGACACGACTTATCAGAGGCTCATGGACATGGCTTTGGCCCCACAAATTGGACAAAATATTAAAGTGTACGTGGATGACACGATGGTCAAGACTGTGGCCGACCAGAAGCATGCTATTGATATAGAGGAAACTGTTCTAGCAATTCAAAAGTATAACATGCGCCTGAATCCGGATAAATGTACTTTTGGAGTACAAGCCGACAAGTTCTTGGGGTTCATGTTGACAAGCCGGGGAATAGAGGCCAACCCGGACAAATGCCAGGCGGTGATTGATAGGAGGAGTCCGACTACCATCCATGAAGTTCAATAACTAACTGGCTGGTTGGCCACGTTATCCCATTTTTTGTCTTGTACAGGTGACAAATCAATGCATTTCTTCGCAGCTATCAGAAAGAGGGCATATTTTGAATGGACTGATGCATGTGAGCAGGCATTCTAGGAGGTAAAAAGATTCCTATAAACTCCTCCAGTTCTCACTAAACCAAAGAAGAATGCTCAGCTGGTATTATATCTCGCTGTGTCTGATCATGCTATCAGTTTCGTGTTGGTTCAAGAAGGAGAGGCCGGAGAGCAGCCGATTTACTTTGTCAATAAAGTGTTAAAAGGTGCAGAGTTAAGGTACTAGAAAATTGAACGTTTGGCCCTGGCTTTGGTGACAACAACTCGTAAGCTAAGGCACTACTTCCACGGACATCCTATCTTGGTAAGAACAAACTTTCCACTGAAACAAATATTTAAAAAGTCGGATCTGGCCGGAAGAATGGTGTCTTGGGCAATGGAGTTGTCCGAGTATGACATCGACTTCACCCCTCGCGTTAATATAAAGTCTCAGGTCCTAGCAGATTTTATGGTGGAATTTAGCTCCCCGCCTGGGAATGATTCAGTAGCAAGATGGATTCTTTCCGTTGATGGATCGTCAAACTTGAAAGGTAGTGGAGTCGGTATAGTCTTGTAGGGCCCTGGAGACATAGTGCTTGAATATTTGTTGCGGTTTGGTTTTCAAACAAGTAACAACCAAGCCGAGTATGAAGCTCTGATAGCTGTTCTGAAGTCGGCTTTGGAGATCGGGGTAACCCATCTACTTGTCCGGACAGACTCTCACTTGGTGGCCGGGTAAGTAGAAGGAAGTTTTCAAGCGATAGACCTCATCTTGATAAAGTATGTCTAGCAGGCGTTACTATTGTTTAAGAAGTTTGAAGGGTTTGAGATTTTCCATATCCCTAGAGAAGAAAATGCTCGAGCCAACCTCCTAGCTCGTCTGGCTAGCACTAAGGGGTCGGGAATGAATAAATCGGCGATTCAGGAGACTTTAACATTGCCAAGTATTGAAAGGGAAGAAATGCTAGAAGTTGGGGAAGAAACCGGTTGGATGACTCCCATCATCAAGTATCTTCAGCAGGGTATTTTACCTAGTGACAAGGACGAAGCATGGCGGGTGAAGAAGATCTTTCTTCAAATTTCCCAAACTTGCACAAGTTGTATCTTGCTCAATTTTCAACATTTTGAAGTGTTCTTGGACTTTTTAGAAATATCAAGATGTACTCTAAACACTCCTTTTAGTTTCATCTTCATTGAAGCTTCATGTACACCTCTTTGTCAAAAGATGACTTTTTGTTAACTTTTAGAAAGACCTATAATGTCTTGATCCATGACTCTCAAATGATGCATTTTTGGCCAAAGCTTGTGAGACACAAAGTTGTAGAGAATTTAGTTCTCTTCAAAATGAGCTTTGGTGGATAAATTTCTGATAAATTATGTGAAATTTATGCTTGGTCAAAGTTCTGTTGACTTTTTATCAAGAAACCCTAATTTAGAAACTTTGACTTTTGATCAAATCTTGAGTTTTCTTGATGAATCATGATCAACCCTTGATCAAATGATGAATGTGACTTCAAAACTTGATGTTGACCAAATATGATGAAGTTTGACTCTATGTTGACCACAATTGACTTTTTGTCCAATACAACTGATTCTCAATCATTTGAGCAATTGACTGAGAAAACTTGAGCTCTGAGGCTTGAAACTTGACATGGTGATACCTTGAGACATATGAGGAGGTATTATGATCACTTGAGGACATAGAAACCATATTTGACTTGATAGAATCAAAACCTTAGTTGTGGGGTTGATTGCTTAGGAGAGGGCTCATCTGGTCAACCCTTGAGAAATTCTTGAGTATGGAGATGTGGATTGACTTGAGAAATAGGAGGGAAAATTTTGGGGTATAACAGATGTCATGCTTATGTTTGAATTATGGAGTAAGCATTGTGTAAATTCTGTTGAAGTATTGTTATATTCCGCTGCATAGCTTTTGATACAACCCTTAAAAGTGCAAGAAGAATGCTAGGGTTATTTTTTTCAACAGAATATTTGGCAGATTTTTCAACTATATTAAAAGTGTCAAAGATACTTGAGATCTTCCTCAAGTCCACTCACAAAGACATTTATTAATAGAGTTGTTGAGTATTAATTGATCAATGATCCTCATGCATATCTGCATATTATTTTGAACACCTTGAAGGTTATCAAGGATAGTGTGTTCCAAGAAGATGGAACTTATGTTCTATGGGTTGTTAGAATATTACTTCAACAGGTATGCATCTACCAGTTGAAGAACAAATGTTCTGGGTGCTATAAAAATGTAGTGTGAGTACATATTTTGGAACCTACTCCTGATTTGGAAGAGGAGATATTTGCTTTGTAGTAGTTGATCAGGACACGATCAACAAGTTATCTACTCCAAAAGTCAGTTTATCTCTTACCAAAGCTTATGGGAGTATAAAAGTTGAGCTCAATGTACTTAAAATGACTCATAAAGGTATTTACTACAGTCCCTTTGTGAACACAAGATGAGCTTGTATCTGGAAGATCCTTTTGATCAAAGGAACCAGAATTGTGGGATTATGTTCATGACCATAGAACATGTTCTGTTTGGAGCAAAATACTGTGATTCAACCACAATGATTAATGGTCCTGAGTGTTGAATTCCCTAATATATTATCTTGGATGGTTATTGTCTTGAAGAATCAAGGGAGACAGATTTCTCTGAAAAGTCTGCATATTTTGTGACATGCCTAACTTTGTTCCAGAAACCTAGTAGACATAATCACCTCTGTAGGTACAAACAATAGCAACCATTATCTCAAAGTTAGAATAAAAGTCTGAAGAAAAGCTAATTGAGATGTGACTTATGTTATCCCCTGGTTATATTGATTGTAAAGTTGGTTTTAGTTATGCTTCCTATGTCCCCCTCCCCCCGCCACAAGTGTTGTGTATGAGTTATTATGGATGTTACCCCCAGAACCATAATAAAAATAGATGATGTCGTATCAAATGTTGAAACATCATCTTAATGTCTTCAACCATGAGAATATGTATTGTTGCTTGGAAGTTAGTGTAAGTGTGAATAAGTAATCAGTCAGGTGTTGGCTGAAGATTTTGATATCTATGATTCGAAATGGAATCATTGAGCTCGAAACGAAATGATATCAGTGTTCGTTGGAGCAAAGTGGATGTCACAGTTTAGAATGAAAGAATTGGTTCTTCGAATGGACATGCTGAAACTTGGAGCTTCGAATGGTAATTATGATGATACATGTAAAGCAAGCTTCGAAGTGGCAGTAGGGACGTGTCTGAGAAGTGAGTTCGAATTAAAGTGGCCGAAGCATTTGAAATTCAAACGCGAGCGGGATAATTGGAAGTTAGAATATATGCGTTGGGGACGGTTCGAGGACGCGTGGAAGTAAGAGAAGCGCAGTGTTCTGCATGTTCTGAACGTGGCAAGATCTCATAAGCCAGACCGTTATGGTCGAAATAGTATAAATAGGAGTCTTAGTGTTAGGATTTCGTGTGTCATATCTATTGTACAAAAATTCAGTAAACATTCAAAATACCACATGGCTAGGGAAACGAATGCTCGAATGATGCACGTATGATTGCACCAAAACTTTTATTATTCAGTAAACATCTTTATCTTTCCAGTTTATCCTTTATCTTTGCATCAATGTCTTTTAAATTCTTTACATTCAAAGTCATTTAACTTTTTCTTGTATTTAAATGCTTCTTTTACTTCAAAGTCTTTTATATTTCTGAAACTCTTTACATTAACGTTCTTACTTTCCAGAAAACCTTTTACATTTCATGCTTTTATATTCATGCTTTTACATTAAAAGTCTTTTATCTTTAAAAACCATTTACGTTTTCCTGCATTTATACATTTCTTTGCAAATCGAACCTTTATGCATTTACTTGTTCAAATCAGTTTTATGTCATTTTACTTGATCATGTTATTCAGTTATTTAGTATTGTGATTGAAATACATTGGACATATAAAATACTCTAAATACAAGTCTTAAGACATGAACACTTATTTTGTTATTAATTTTATCCAAACGACCAATACCCCATAGGATCAATCTAGTCGATCCTGCAAGTTACCAGAGGAATTGAATAACAATTATAATGCTTATTCGATAGTTTGGAAGACTAGCGGTTGTTTCACCAGAAATCACTGTGAACAAATTGGCACGCCCAGTGGGACCATTATTGGTCGTTACAAATTAAAATAAAATAAGGATTATAAGACATAATTATTATTAAAAGTTCTTTCTGAGTAAACAAAGTTCATTGGTATATGAACCTTAGGAGTGGTAGAATAACTAATAGTAACCAACCCTTACCCAGAAGAAAACAAAATAATAGGATGTCTAATCCAAACAATCAACAAGGGGAACAAAACGCCCCACATGGAACAGGCACTAGTGCGTCTGTTTCGACGGAACGTCGTACGATCCTTCGAATGCATTGCATCTTCGACTAGTAATATGGCCACGAACGGAACAAGTGGCATGTCAACAAACAATTCGACCCTAGGAAATACAGGGACCACTGGTCATCTTGGGGGATCTGTCCCACAAAGTGGGGCACAAACCCATTTTGCTACCCCACCACCAACTAGACCACCCATTTTCGATAGTAATAGACCCAGAAATCCCCCTTATGGGATGCCAACATCTTTTATGGCAGGTTTACAAACTTCGACTTCGAACACGTCACCATAATTAGGGTCTGGTTCTGGGGCTAATCAATTCATGACAAATAACCAAGGGTCAGTAGGTTATAGTGCATTGCCTATCTTAACCACAGAAAATCAGATAGCTTTTAGGCAGTTAATGGATGATAGTAACCATAATATGATATGAGTGTTAGCGTAGACTATGCAAGAAATCTTTGCCCCAATAGTACAAAATGTAACTGTGACAAACAGAGAAAACGCAGATAATATGAGTTGAATAGCAGATTTCTTCCGCCAGAGGCGAGGCGTAACCGCATTGGTTCGAGCGAACATACCTATCATCGAACAAGTTATGACCCACCTTATAGGCCGAGAGGGGTTAATTTGGGGCAAGGGCACAAGGGTAGATGCCCCGTGATTCGAGAAGAACCACAAAGGGATTGATAGAACCACTAGCAAGGGTCGAAGATTAGATGCCCGTTGATTTGAGAGGAACCACAAAGGGAATGATGGAACCAGGGCAAGGGTCGAAAGATTAGAAGCTCCATGTTTCGAGAAGAACAACCTAGAGGAGTTGTCATGGTGGGTCGAAACCAAGATCGATGCGCTTGTCCATAAAATTGAAATGACAATATCTTGGCAGAAAATAACCTAACCGCCATGATAGAGAGGATTATGGCCCAAAACGGTGTTAATACAGGGATTAGAAGGCCAAATTATGCCTCTCCTATAACAGATTATGTAATGCATACTGATTTGCCAAGGGGATATAAGATCCCTAAGTTTACAAAGTTTGCAGGGGATACTAATGAGTCAACGGTCGAACACATAGCCAGGTATCTGACCGAAGCAGGAGACATAGCAAATAATGAGAACCTTAGGATTAAATATTTCCCAAGTTCCCTCACTAAAAATGCTTTCACATGGTTCACCACTTTGCCTCCTGGATCAATAGACACCTGGACCCTCTTGGAAAGGTTATTCCATAAACAATTCTATATGGGACAATCCAAGATAAGTCTAAAGGAACTAGCAAGTGTTAAGAGGAAGTTTACTGAACCCATAGATGAGTACTTAAATAGGTTTAGACTCTTGAAATCTAGATGTTTCACAGTAGTTCCTGAACATGAGTTAGTCGAAATGGCCGCTGGTGGCCTGGACTACTCTATTCGAAAGAAGTTAGACACACAGTACTTGAGGGATATGGCTCAGCTAGCAGATAGGGTTCGACAAGTCGAAAGACTAAAGGCCAAAAAGGCCAGGGCTTTCAAAAGTAATAAGAAAGAAAGAATCTCCTATGTCGAAACTGAGGAAGTCGAAGACTATCCTGAATTCGAAGAGGTCGAAATAGATCTTGCTGAATTAAAACAGGCTCCACCTTACTCTTGTAAACTATTAGTTCCCACAAAAGGGAAAGAAATTGTTGAAAATGAGAAAAGTGATAAATTCTCAAAAAAGGTATATACCTTCGATGTAACAAAGTGTGATGAAATTTTCGATTTGCTTGTCAAAGATGGCCAGTTAATTGTGCCATCAAATGTCAAAATACCTCCTTTGGATCAAAGAAAGAAAAGAGGGTTTTGCAAATATCATAGTTTTCTAGGCCACAAAACCTCACAGTGTTTTCTTTTCAGGGATTTGATTCAAAACACAATTAAGGAAGGCAGATTAAAGTTTGCTGACAAACCAAAAATGAAAGTGGATGAAGACCCTCTGGATATTGCAGACACCAACTACTCTGAGCCTTCATGCATTGGAGAAATCAATATGGTGGAAGCAGACCAAGAGGCCACTCCATTGGGAGAAGAAAGCGCTGAAAATGAAAACTGGGTGTTAGTCGAAGTCAACAATGGAGTCACTGAGGACGTCCACAAACAACTAGAGGCTTCGACCGAAACAATGCCATCTGGTGTTTCGAAAGAGATCCGTGCTCGAGGGCCGGAAGACCGAAGCAATTTGACACAGGCCATTGAAGGCCTAAGGCTAAAATTGGAGAGAGTGAAGATCACGAAACCAGCATTCCCCCAAAAAGAAATCTGGGACACCTTGGGAGAACCCAGTGGGAAATTTGATTATCTGGTAAAATATTCTGCTCCAGAGAGTTCGAAGATCCCAATCGAAGATGTCAAGCCCACAGGATGGGGAGATGATGATACAAAAGGAGAAGATGGAGATGGTAGTATTCCTCAGAAGAAAGTCTGGGATACCTTAGGGGAACCCAGTGGAAAATTTGATTACTTGGTAAAGTACTCTGCCCCAGAGAGTTCGAAGGTTAGAGTCGAAGACGTCAAACCATCAGGATGGGGAGACGATGGCGAAAAAGGGGAAGATGTAGATGTCAATATGGTGGACATTGAGAGACCCTGTTCTGAGATGCAGGAAATGGAAAGATACCTCAAAAAAGAAAAATACAAAATAGAGGATGGCTATGCTGCAGATACCAGCCTCAAAGAATATCTCATGCTGTGCCACAAGGGAAATCGAAATGATGCTTTGTCCAAGATGCAGATCATCGCAACGAGGATTGCAGATTTCGAGAGAAACAAAGGGCTCGAATGGAGTAAATTGGCGCCAAGACAACCAATTATTCAGATGCTACCCTAGAGTGGGAGAGTCTGTGAGTTTGTTGTCAAAGGGCAACCAAGTGCCCGATTTCAAGGTGCTCAAGAAGATATGACCGTAACATTGGAGCATTCAAACTATTCCCTTCGCCCCATGGAATCACAAGGAGGTTGGTCGATGAGTCAACACTTGAGGGTAATCATACTCAACGAAAGCCCCGATAGCCCCTACCCAAAAGGTGCTCGAAGGGTGACGTTCAAAATCCCTGCTGAAGTACCAACAGATGAGTGGCTGCTGTCATACCCCAAAATTTGCCCTCCATCTATTCAAGAGATTTCATACATCTATGCTCAAGGATTCCTCAAGAGTTGATCAGACAAACTCTCTCTAGACAATCAACCCAAACTAGGGTTTGGTATCTCTCAAGTCAAGATGAATTTCCAACATCTCCAATGGCCTTCATTCCTCCTCATATGCTTCAAAGATTCTCCATGTCAAGTTTCAAGCCTCACAAGTCAAGTTTCCTCAATTGCTCGATGGTTGAAAATCGTGTATGGACAAAAGTCAACTGGTCAACATACCAAACTTCATAATTTTGGTCAACATCCTCATTTTGAAGTTACATTCATCATTTGATCAAGGGTTGATCATGATTCATCAAGAAAACTCAAGATTTGCTCAAAAGTCAAACTTTCTAAATTAGGGTTTCTAGGTGAAAAGTCAATCGAACTTTGACTGATCATAACTTTCTCATACTTTCTCGTAAATTTTCCCACCAAAGCTCATTTTGAAGGAAATTCAATTCTCTACAACTTCATGTCTCACAAGAATGTCCAAAAATGCTTCATTTGAGAGGTATAGCTCAAAACATTAGTCATTTTCAAAGTCAACAAAAGTCAACTTTTGATTTGAAGATATATTGAGCATGGTAACTCCAATTGAGATGAGACCAAAGACATTGTTTAGAGGACTCTTAGAGCTTTCCAAAAAGTCCAAAAACACTCAAAAATATGGAAAATTGAGCAAGTTACACCATTCACAAGTTGGGCAATTTTGGAAGAATGCACAAAGAGAGATACTTCAAAAAATCAAATCTTTTGCAAATGGGCCTACTTTTTCTTCATCCTAACTTGTTCCTCATGCAATTAGGAATGTCCAAGCCCAATGCCACGAATTTTTGGTTTATTTTTCTATTTAATTTGTAATTTATTCATTTAAATGCAAATTAAATCTTAAAATAAATTATAAAATCAAAATTAATTGGAAGATTGATTTTTATTGCTTTCTTGTGATCCAATCAACCCATAAATGCCAGCAATTTCGAAATTAGATCAAATTTGGCAAGATTGGATTGAAATTGGACAAAGTTTGAAAATTTGATTTCATGAGAATATCAAATTTGATTTCCATTGAATATTGATTAATTCTTTCCAAATTCAATCCCAAATCCATCCAGCATATATACTTGATGCATCTCAATTGCAAGGGACGAAAAAATTGCTCTACAAACCCTATTCCAAAGTTCAAAAATCCGTGCACTTGAAGCAACTGGTAACCCTAGTTTTGCTTCGATTCAACCCATTCCAAGCCGTCCATTACATTCCTTGGCATCTCTAGAGTCGATCCAGACTCTTACATCGTTCAAAACCATCAAGAATCAAGCAATCCCAGTTTCGGTTTGTTCTTATTTTTCAAAATTCGATTATCAATATTCATGCATTATTAACTTGTTTTGATTGTTGGTTTGTGTTTAGAATCGAGTTTGCAAGCTTTCTGGGCAAGCCAATTAGATTTCCATGGCCTGAATCGTGTTATGCCATGATTAGGGTTTCTGGTATCGAATTAGGGTTTCTCTATACAGGAAAAATTGGCCAACAAGACCTATACCATTAAACTCGGGATGACCTGAGGAATCGAACCATGGTTTCAAACGTAATTTATATTATGTGTGTGCTGCATTTTTGATATTAGCCAGGGACATAGCGTCGAAGGAAGGCCGACGCAGGATTTTGAAAATTCAAAAGGTTGAAGATGACTGGATGGCGCGAGCGAGCGGGAGGAGATCTAGAGGCGACGCGTGTTATTTTCAAATCATTCCGTTTCCAAACAGTAGAACATGCCAGCTCAGTTGGTCAGCGTGTTGGTTTTCAAAGTTTGAACACAAGGTCTCCAGTTCGAATCCTGGCAAGACCAATGTTCTTTTCCTTTTTCACAAACTTCATTATTTTCATATTTTCCAATTTCTAATATTTTTGCATATTATTTTAATTGTTTCCATAATTTTTATTCTGCATTATAAAATCACCAAAAAAATATTTTCTTTTGCATTTATATTCTAAAAATCTTTATTTAATTTAATAAATTAAAAAATGTAATTTTGCATGCATATTTAATTTTATTTATATTTTTGCATTTAATTCACTTTTAATTGCATTTTAATTATTAAATCTTTTCCAAAAAATCCCAAAAAATTATTTTAACTTATTTATCTTATTTCCAGCATGTAGTAATTTTCTCATATTAAAACTTGCATTTTTTCTAACTTTTTTCTCTTATTTCGATTTCATCATATTTTCCGATCTCTTATTCTTTCACAGGTTGCTCCGATTCGGACATTTTCTTTTTATCATTCTATTTTTTCCAATAATGTAATTGCTCATGGGTTGTAATAGTTTTAATTAGGACTTTATTTTCCGCATTTTAAATTATGTATCTGCCCCAAAGCCTTGTAATAGCGTAGGTTTATCTTTCCGCACCTTTACATTTCCGCTTTTACATTCCGCATTTTACTTTCCGCACCCTTATCAATTGCTAGTAATTAGGCGTGTATGGCAAGATAATAATTGGACATAGCCCATTAATCTTCAAGATAACATATTCTGAATTCAACACACTTCTTTCACACATGCACCCCTTAGGGTAATTCTCACTCGTTGCCTTTACGAATTCAAATGGTCATGTCCCTCGAACGTAGAGGTATTCTAGCACCGTTGCCTTCCAAACAAATCATCATAGTCCCTTCGATACAAAGATCATAAGACCCACGATGTCGCCTCCGAATACATGATCTTGACCCTCGATTGTCGCCTACGAAAAATGATGATAGTCCCTTCGAATGTGCTAGGATACTTCCTACAAGTTGCCTTCGATGACCATCCGATGTTCCTTCGAATGTCCCGCTTACATCCAACGAATGGAGCTACCTACTAACTAATGGTATGGCTAGCGCTATTCTAAAGGAATGTAAAAGTACAACAAAACGACCAATTCTGAGTGGGTAAATAAGTCTTTTAGTTGCTTGCTCTCCCAAATGCTTTTCACACCACACACTTTTTTCAAAGTTCAATCTCTTTTCAAAACAAAAACATTTCCGAACACTTTGTATACACTCCCACATGAGTCATTACAAAGTCAAAGCGAAATGCCATTTTTCAAAACATCTTTGTCAAACACACAGAAAGCAATTTTAAAAGTGATCTAGAGCAACTAAGAGCCCGTAGATAACTACGGATGAAAATGGGTGCTAATACCTTCCCTCTTCATAACCATTCTCCGCATTTTAATCTAACGAAGGTCTTTTTCATACTTTTACCTTCCCTTAATTGGATAAAATAAAAGTCGGTGGCGACTCTTGCTATCCGCACATTTGGATACAAAATCCTACAAAGTCGGTTCACAGACATGTAATCGACTCTGGGAAACACCCTAAAGAGAGAATTGCCTTAAGGATTTCTAGATAACTTTTATCGCTTTTGTTTGACTTGTATGCTTTATCTTTAAGGGTTGCTTGGGTACTATATTGTTGGGATCCTACACCGATCCGGTTTCCTTTTAGGTAAGTAGCATTAGATCATCGCGACCGCTAGACGATAACTAAACGGTCAACATGATGGCTATGTTAGCGTGACACTTTGGTTATCCCGATACTCTTCATTCCCAAGTTGAAGATAGTATTTGGCTTCTGCGTGGTGTCATCAAGCGCTAACTAAACTTTTAGAACCTTAATTGACCCATCTTGGCCATTAGAAGGTAGTGAGATGGCCGGCTTTGGTGTAGACCGAGGTTGGTTGATACTCGATGATACGCTCATTGAGATCAGACTTTTGGGACATTTTCGATCGACCACTTGGCCGTCAGATTGAAATAAGCGCCTACGAAAGATCTGTGATATGAGATTCCTAGAACCCGTTATTATAGGACAGGATGAACCAACTCAAACTTTTGGTGGGGTAATCACCTATACCTCATGCAAGCCTTAACCCTAGGCTCATTGTGTGAATTGCTTGTGTGTGCTAAACATGACATCATGACATCATTCGCATTGCATATCATTTCTAACTATTTCAAGGACCTAGGGATTTATCTTTGCTCGCTTTTGTAGGGATTATGGCTTCTAGAAAGACTATCCGAATCAACTTCATGGGTATCCCTTCTCAACTCAAAGAATTGGTTTCAAATTCCGACCATGCTCGGTTCATCAAAAGACATGGTTATCTCGCTTGATTTGGTTATCTCCGGTTTTGAAGAAGATATGATGCATGTCCTATTCCAGCTTCAATTCAAACACCATTGCTTTACATTTCCGATTATCATTGGTTCCTACCTTAGAAGAGTTCTCTAAGCTACTTGGGATACCTATTCTTGACCAAATGCCATTCACCGGTTTGGAAAAGGTTCCTAAGTTCAAGACATCGCATCCGCTTTACATCTTAAGCGCTCAGACATTGAAGCCAATTGGGAAACTAGAAGTGGAGTTAAGGGTTTACTTTCCAAGTTCTTAATTAAGAAAGCCCGAGAATTCCTCAAAGTTATGAGTTTCCATGCATTTGAAAACATTGTGGCCTTGCTAATTTATGGTTTGGTTCTATTTCCTAACTCGGATCAATTCATAGACATCAATGCCATCAAGTTGTTCCTTACCCGCAATCCAGTGCCTACTGAAGCAACTCGATTTTTTTTTCAAAAAATCATTTTAAAATGAATGAATTTTCAAAAACAACGGGAAATCGCCACCTAATTTTATTTGTTCTAAAAAGAACGGGAAAATATAGATAAAACCCACAAAGAAAAGGATAAGACGGTCTACGAAATTAAGAGATATAGGTTCGGGAGTTGGTTATGCAAGGGGAAGGTATTAGCACCCCTCACATCCATCGTACTCGATGGTACCCATTTAGTTCAAAGTGTGGTTGTGTGTTAGTGTAAAAATTTTACGATCTTCTAAATTTAAAAATAGAAAGAAAGAGAGGAGAAATGTTTTTATTATTTTTGAGTTTGACACGGTTTTGAAACCGCGTGCCTACGTATTCCCTCGTGCAATGGGAAAGTCAAAACTCCGTAGTTCTTCTAGAAAATAATTGTTTGTTGATTGATTTTAAATGAAAAGACAAGTCGTCATTTTTAAAGGAGAAGACTCGTCTAACGTCCACAAGGTGTGATAAAGAATAAAGGACTACGCACCAACATGAGGGAGGGTTTGAGAACACCTCTAGTACTCAAGTGGAGAAGTCGAAAACCTTGGGAATAGAGGAAGAAGCATCTCAATTATAAATGAATCATGTCTAATCTTGAAAAGGGTTTAAAGGTAAATGGTGCTTGGAGCGCACAAAAGAAGTTTGAGTGAGTTGGAATTGATTTTAAATTGTGGATGACAAGTACCAAAATGTTGGGATATCCTCTAACGATTCAATACTCGAGATTGGTGATTGAGGTCAACCGATCATCTCTCATCCAAAATCTTTATTATGAAAAGAGTGAGGTGAAACAAAGTTCACTTTTATTAAGTGTATGGAATAAAGTATTTAAGTCATTGGGTTACCCTCTAATGGCCCAAATACTTTACATTTTAATTAAATCGTCGGGATATCCTCTAACGGTTCAATTAAATACCATAGCACTATTTTTTTTTTTTGTTTTAGAACATGGATTTGAAGTTTCTCAATTTATTGGGTTACCCTCTAATCAATTAGAAACTTCGATTTGTTTTAATCGTTGGGCTAACCTCTAACCATTAAAACAAATCTTATCCAAGTGTCCTTTTTCTTGTAGAAAAATTGATTTTTTAAAAATAACTCGACGTTGGATCGAGGTTTGAGAAGAAGACTCGACATTGGATCGAGTTTTATTGAAAGTGTTTTAATTTATTTGGTGAATGGAGAAAGAATAAGATCGAGATAATTGTAAATAACAAATAAAATCGACAAAGCCCATACAAGGTGGCCAACCTAAGTATAAAATAATTAAATTACATGTGTACTAGCAAAGTGGGCTAGTCTACTATAACGACTAATTGGAACAATTAATCGAAATAGGCTCACTGTAAGAAGGCCCAGGATCAAGCGTACATGTGTGCATGTGTGGTCATTGCGACGCTTTCGTAGCTTTGTCGACTTACGGGTTTAAAAATGATTTACAAATATTAGTTTAAAAAAAGATTTTTTTTTGATTTTGTGTAAGTGACAGTTAAATTAAATAAAATAAATGTGCACTTAAATTATTACAAGAATTGTTCTTTTGGGAGAGGGATACATGAATTATAAATGGGGATTAAACGGTAAAATAAAGTAGAAAGCGGTAAATTATTTACAATGCATCAAGGGGATTGGGGTACATTATTCGAATGGGGATAAATTAAGATTAAAAGGAAAACGGTAAATTGATAAAAACATACAGATAGAAACTAAATGCGGTAAAACTTAAATATTAATTAATTATTGTATTTTATTAGATTAGTTAACTTTAGAATAAATTTATGAAATTAAATCTAAGACATGCAACTACTATGTTACAGCATAATTCGAATTTAATTACAAATGAATATGTAAAGTATAATAATAATAATAATATGTATATGGTATATATTTACAGTATTAAATATAAGAACTAAATATAATATGTATATTTACAATAATAAATATATGAAATAAAAAATAATATGTATAAATATATTTACAGTATAAAATATAAAATAAAATAAAAATGCAAGTATATTGTATGTACAATACTAAAATTAAATGTTAGATAAAGAACAGTAACTTAATTATAGATAACAGTATATAAATATATAAAAAATGTATATAGATGCACTAACCACCCTCGAATATCTTCACAAGTAACAAAATACATTAGTAGCATAGTGTGGAATAAAAATAAAGAAATAGAATTGCAAATAAAATAATCATGGTTAGTAGGCAAAGTCTAGAAATCGAAATGAAATGGAATGAAGCATCCGATTATAATCGAAACCAAAGAAATGGTGCACAAGTTATTATTTACAAAGTCGAAACATGGAAAATTCAAAGTTACATTGCCCTCAAAGTTCCTCGGTTAGATTTACACGCGAGAGCGGTATTATCACTAAACCATCATTGGAACTAAATCCGAATATCAACAGATACTTCAATTAAAATTAAAATGGTAATAACACGACTTACGGTATCCCAACATGTTCTCGGTTTGATTTTCACGCAAGCAACGCGGTATAATCATTAAACCGTCATTGAAAGTATTCTTGAATATTATTCAAATAAAAACTACAATTGAAATTAAATGAAAATAAGAGGATATTCTAATGGTTTCTCGGTTAGTTTCTACGCGAATAAACGCGGAAACTAAATCACCTTCATCGAAACTAAACACATATATACAAAATCGACACAGTTTGCACTTTAATTGAGAATAGCGGTAAAAACAATGTTACAACAAACATTCTCGTTCGAAATCGCCTCAAAGGAAATAACAACAAAGCTGCCCGCATAATTTCTTGGCTAGGTTACTCGCGAATAAACGCAATATTGCCATTTAGCCTTCGTCGAAACTATAGTGTGATTCTTATCACCAATTCAAAAGAAAACAAAATAACATGGCTGCCCATGATGGTTTCTCGGCCATATCTTTCATGGATAACGTGATATAAATGTCAAGCCATCATCGAAACCATCTATTCACAAAACTACAATTTGCAGCATTATTCGAGCTATATCACACATGGACAGCAACATTATAACGCGTAGAATCAGAAACAAAGTGCTTTTTAAGACGATTTTTCAGAAACATGACAATTGAAAAACAAGCTATCTTCATAGATTTCAAAGCAAAAACTCAAGAACCAGACCATAGTATCTAACCCGTTCAACACGCATATCATACACACTGTGACCATTCCAATAATCAAATCTAACAAAACGACACAGCATCGAAGCAAACTTGACACAACCAGCATAAGTTTTATTAAAAATTGACCTTGGACAGCATAATAGATTTGTTTCAATCAGAATCAACCAAGAACAAATAAGACTACAGTTTAAACAAATCAGTCCATAGAAGAATGGAAATCGAAATTTTACCGATGAAAGACGAAACCCCTGTGATGCGTTGCTATAGAAGTCTCCGTCAGTAGTGAAAGGAGAAGAATCATCTGTGTCGGTTCCAGGGCAAAGAGAAAGTGGTCGACCACATAGAGAGTTTCCCAAAAAAAGGAATCTTGAGGGAAAGCCTGAAGCTTAACAGGAGCAGAACCGTTTAAGACATTGTTGGAAACATTGAACAAGAACGTTTTCAAGGTAGAGGGTTTTGAGTCTGGTGAAGTTGTTGAAGGAAATACGAAATTTATTGAGATGGTAGCGGCTGGGTTCGCGAGGATGATGATGACGACGGAAGAGTGTGGATGGAGGGATACAACAGCGAGTTGGAGAGGTGAGGATGAGTTTGGTTTGTAGTTGCGTGAACGAAGGTTATAGGTGGTGTGGGTACAGCTAAGGAAGCAACGGCTGGGAGAGTGAAGAAGGAACAGGTAGTGATAGAAGATGATGGTGATTTGGGGTTCGGTCGAAACAGAGGGATGAAGGTGAGACGGTGGAGAAGATGAGGATTGAAGGCTGTGAGCAGGGAGGAACGAGGTGAACGGTGGCGATGGAGGTGATGATGATATGGAAACGGCGGAAGGTTGAAGGACGGAAGGAGCTGAAGCGGCGGAAAGGGTTGATGAAGATAGATGGAAGTTTGGAGATGGTGTTAAGCGGCGACAAGGTGACGATGGAGGTGGCTGAGTGGACGGAAAGTGAAACAGGGGGGTTCGGTGGGGGTGGAGAGGACGCGATTTGCGATTTGTGAAGGGCGTCGGAATGAAAGGGTGTCGCGATGGAGATGAAGGGAAACAGTGATACGGAGAGCTAGATGCAGAATTTCTTTTATTTTTTTATAATTTGTTTTTTTTTTTGTTTGAATTTTGCAATCTGAACAAATTGGATCCGCCTCTTGTTTCTATTTTTCTCAATTTTGGCCCCCTCTATTAACAATTATATCAACATATATATACTAAAGAATTAGGTTAAAGTTATTTTTCAAAAATGCCAAAAATGCCCTTAATATAAAATGGGCCACAAAAATGGGTCAAGTAAAAAATTAATAAGCCCACAGTATTTTTGTTGGACTTTTTTGAGATAAAAATTTACACTTAAAATTGTTAAAAATGGTAAAAGTTCGGACAATAAATTATCCGGAAAAAATAACTGAGTACATTAAAATAAATTACGGGTCTTATAAATTAAAGAAAAATTATTGAGATGGTTAAAATCGAAATAAAATGATAATAAAGAAACCCCGACTTTAAAACGCTTACGGTTAAAAACGAGACTAAAAAATGTATCGAAAATTAGGGAGACCACATTTTCATGATCTACGCGACACGTAGATTCATAAAGCAGTGAGTAAAAGATAAAAATTTGAAATATTTTTCCCGCTAATTTTTGCACAGTATCGAATCGCCTTTAGCAGTCTGTTTGTAAAATCGAAATATCGATATCATCGACATATAAATAATTTAAAATGAATGCAATAAGCAGAGAGGTAAAAATGCATGAAGTAAGACAACAGTATTTTATAATTAAACACGTAAACATCGATTTAAACCGACTTTTGATCAATTTAAATACGACAAAATTATGCAAATGCAATGTGTGAATGACGCTTTTTTATTTTAAATATAATGCAGTAGAAAATAGTGGTAAAATTTGGGTGCAACACCTACTTTACTTGAGACATCCTACATTCTCTCCACACTCATTTATCAAAAGACAAGGAACTCTCATGTGTTGCATACCGTTACTTTCAAGGTGGTTTATTTCGCACCTTCCTCAATCGTTGAAGAATGAACAAAGGTTGAGATGGTCTCAAAGGCTAATGTCACTCTCCCATTCGGATATCCGTTGGAGTCTTTTCTCAAAAAGGACTTCACCTTCATCGAGCCAGGAGAATTCCTAATGTACCACTCCTGGTATAAGGGGAGGTATTACTTACAACCTTCTCTAGCTCTTCGTCGCTTTGGTTTTGCTCAAGAGATGGTCCGCATGATATGCTTCTCCAAGATGTTGTGTTCGACTACAATCACAATCTCCGCATCACCGAAGGTTTATACACGCTAGGGCATGGTAAAGAAGACGATACTAAGACTTTGGGGCACCGAACTCCATTCCTTGGGAACCTTACCTCAAATGGGTGCGAGCTCGAGCTCAAAACCTCATGATGCCATTCAGCTGCTTTACCAAGAATTATGGAACTCGCTATAGGTGACGTACCTATGTTCTCCATCCCGACATGCCTACCGATTTTGAAGACTTGAAGAGATCCCGATTCAATTAAAGAAGAGATACCTTTGAAGCTCGTTACGCAAGCGAGAAGAAAGTTCTAGAGTTGACCAAGCTACTTCACGAGGAGCGAAACATCAACGCTACATCGGCACCAAGAGGAAGCGCCCATGGAGACTTAGAGCTTTAGGATGTTTATGTTTTCTTTTATTGTTTTGAACTATCTCTTGTACTTAAAAAGAAAAGAATAATAAAAGAGTACTAATAAATGTTTGTTCATTGTTTGTTTAACAAATTTAAATCTCTTAGGTCCTTGAAAACATTGCATTGCATTCGCATAAACATCGTGATAGCATAGCATAACATTGCATCACGTACATTGAGATTGGTTTTCTCATTTGCTCGCTATTTATTTTAGCGAAATGGCTCTTGAACAGATGCCAAAGATCTCCAGCTCGTAATGTTCAGCCAGCAGATGTTCACCAACTTGGTCCAAGGCCAAGAAGATTTGAAGAAGCTCATCAACAAGAAGAAGAAGGTTGTTGGTCTCCTCAACATGGGTAGACGCTTCAAAGGGGGTCCTAAGGTGGTCACCATATTGAGCTCTCCGGAAGTGTCCATACCGAGGGGAGTACCAAGGGTGATGAAGGTGAGCAGCGAGCCAAAGAAAGGAGGAGAGGATCATTCGATTATAGCCAACACTCGATGAAGATGACAAGTACAAGCAACTTGAAGACCGTCTCAATGTGGAAAACTTGAAAATGTCCGGCTGAATTTTGATGATCTAAGTCTTGTTCCGTGTTGTGATTCCTCCCAAGTTCAAAGTTCCTACTTTTGCTAAGTATGATGGCATGTCTTGTCCTAAGTCATTTGAAGTCCTATGTTCAAGATCAATCCCCACACCGATGAAAAAGTTGGATGCACTATTTTCAAGAAAGTTTGTCCTAACTCGCTTGGAATGGTACTATCCAGAGAATGACCGTATCCGTACTTGGAGTGACTTGATGCCTCTATGCATAAGATGAGTACATGTCAATTGACACCCACTCGCATGCAACTACAAAGCATGTCTATGGGTCGAACGAGAAGTTCAAGGAGTATGCCAAGTGAGAGATCTAGCAGTGAGTTCAACCACCCTTGTCCAATAGGAGTTGGTTGATATGTTTATGGAACACCGACAGCCCGTTCTTCAATCATCCGATTGGAAATTCTTCATCCGGATTCATCGAGTGATATTGACAGCGCATTGAAGTCGGCATCAAGAGTGGAAGATCCATGTAGAGTCATCTTCAAATGCGAAGAGATCTTTTGGTGGTAAGAAGGAAGCCAATGCCGTATGGTCAAAAGCCGAGCCAAGACCGATCCGCTAACTGCGGGGGGTGTGATCTCCAATCCTACATCAGACAACCTCACGAGACAACGCTGAGCGTAACGCGCCCAAGGCATTTAAGATCAACATGCCATTGTCGCAAGCCTTGCAACACATGTTGAACGCAGGATTACCGAGGATCCTCCTCGAATGTCAACACTTCTCTCCGGTACAATCCTAATGCTAAGTGTGCTTACCATTCCAATAGCCCAGGCACGACAATCGACAATTGTTGGACTCAAGAACAAGATTCAAGATATGATTGAAGCAAAACAGATTGAGTTTGACCCTCCTGTTGAGACTCCGAATGTGATCAATGCGCCTATGCCTAATCATGACAAGAATTCCAATGTTGTTGGTGACGATACTTATGTTTTCAACATAGATGACTTGACCATTCCTCTGATGATCGTTAAGAAGAATTTGTTGCAAGTGTCAATCCGTGATGCCCGTAGAATTGTCGTTGTGCCCATCCGCACCCGATGGTTGTGCTTGGTTGAGAAGACGTGTTCAATGCATGATGGATAACCGTGAGATACTATTTCTGAAACCACCTGTGCAGAAGCTGTGTGAAGAAATGTCTAAGTTGAAGATCGACAATGCGAACGAAACTGTGCCATCTGTGTGGGATACCTTGGGGCAGCCAAGTGGAAAGTATGATTACATGGTGAAGTACACTATCCTCGATAGTTACAAGATTCCTATTGAATATGTTAAGGCGACGGATGGGGTGACGATTTCCTAAGACTATGCCGATGTTAACACAATAAGGATTTCCTCTGCGATCCCGTGCCTGAGTGGCACCTCTCATTATCACTTTCCAAGACCGCCATATTCCTTGACAAGGCTATCCTTGGAACTATGGAGTCGATGTTTACTATCATGGCGCAAGCAAGACCCTCGACCATTGAAGATCTTACCATTGAGCTTCTATTCCCGACATCGACAACATCACCGGATCCAAAAGGTGACGAACCGAAGGGTATTCTCTCCGAGATCTCTCCTCCAAAAGACACCGCGACTCCAGCCGCATTCCGCCTACTCCACCAATATCCCCAGAGGAAAGAACCATGACTCATCCGCCAACCGTATACCAAAGGAAGTTATCAAGACACTCCAAACAAGAAATGGAGGAAATTCAAGATTATCAAGAAGAGTGACTACAATGTTGTGGAACGCTAGATGCATCTGCCCAAGATATCCATGCTCGCTTTGCTTTGTGCTCGAGGCTCATGCTAATGCCTTGGTGAAGTTCAAGAATGCTCATGTGCCGCAAGACACTACCACCGACCAGAAGTTTATATTGCTAGCCGCTGCCAACAACGGCCTAGGCTTCTCTCGATGTTGATTTGACTCCGGAAAGAAACATAACAAAGCCTTGCACATCTCTTGAATGCAAGGGCACTACACTGTCTCATGTTTTGGTGACACCGGTTCGCTCTAAATATCCTACCAAGATCGCTTGATCGGCTTGATGTCGAAGGGTTGGTTCTCGAGACCCAATGACATTATCGTGAGAGCTTTTGATGGCTCTAAGCGCAAAGATTGGAGAGCTCATCACACAAAGTCGGTTCCCGACTTTGATTCTACTTTCTTTGTCATGGACATCCGTCCATTCTGCCTACTTGACGCCTTGATACATGGGGCAATACCTCTACCTTACATTAGAAACCAAGTACCCGTGAAAGGGAAGGTTGTTAAGATGTGTGAAGAAGAATATATGGTCACCATCTACGCATTCCGCTATCTCGAGATGGAGGGTGAATTCTTTGAGACTCCTAAGCTTTTGAAACAATACCCGAGTCATGCCTGCTGACTCTCCCCGTCGCTCCGAGTTACACAAGCTCGCCTAGGATGGCCTCACCGAAAGATGCTCAAGCATCGTTGAACAAGGAGGTAGTATTTGGGGTCAGCTCCCCGATCTTCCTTTCAAATATGACAAGACCGGTTTAGGCTTCACCATCAAGGGTCAAGATGATACGCGCGAACGTGCCGCCAACTTCCTTTCCGCATCGCCAGTGGAATCCATGCTATGAAGACACGACAACGGCTCGACATCGCAAGTGGATCTTCCCAACTCCGATCATGGGCTCGAATTGGAAGATCAAGACGTCATACCAATCTCCTTTAGTCGAGTAATTGCTCTTGTTTTGTTTTGCTTTTCGTATTTCTTTATGTTTGAACAATAAACTTTGAAAGCCTAGTGCCTTACCCGGCATCATGGCTCGTTTGAGGGTTATTATCCGTCGCTTGCGTTTTCATTCAATAAATTCGTTGGACTTTTGCATTCAATTGTTTGTTTTCTTCCTTTACTTTATCACCCTTCAAAAGCTATGTGTTTCTTACACACACCCACGTGATACATCGCAGTAATCACTCCGAATCTCGTTAATAACAAATATGCTAGTGCTAAATATGACTTCGATAATCCGATCTACCAAGCCAAGACGAAAGTGAGGAAGATTGTGAAGTGCCGTGAGAAATTGCCGATCGCTACAAAGAAGAAGAGCGAGTTATACCCACACGAAGAGATAGTTGAGGTTGTGAATTTGGGTACTAACAAAGACGTAAAAGAGATCAAGATAGAGCGGGTCTTGAGAACAGTGTTAAAGAAAGGTTGGTTCGATGCTACGAGACTATATCGAGGTTTTTGCTTGGTCATACGAGGACATGCCGTTTAGACATTGATATTGTGGTACATCGATTGCCGACAAAAGAAGGTTTTCTCCCAAGAAATGTAAGGTCTGTCAGATGCGCCCGAGATGTCGAGAAAATCAAAGCCGGGTTATGAAGCTCAATGCGGTTTCTTAGTCACATTTTATCCACAGTGGTTGCTAATGTGGTACCCGCATCAAGAAGGATGGCAAGGTACGAATGTGTGTGGATTACGAGATCCGAACAAAGCGAGTCCGAAAGACGATTTCCCACTTCCTCATATTGATGTTCGTTGACAACACCGCCAAGATAAGGTTTTCCTTCATGGATGGTTTCTCCTACAATCGATCAAAATGGATCCCAAGACATGGAGAAGACTACTTTTGTTACACAGGGGGTACTTTCGCTACAAGGTCATGCCGCTTGATCAAGAACGCAGCGCCACTTATCGCGCTATGGTGACATTGTTTCATGACATGATTCATCACGAGATAGAGGTCTACGCCGACGACATGATAGCTCGATCACGCATCAAGAAGAACATCTTGATCATTTGCGTAAACTGCTTGATGATCAAGAAGTACGTGTCGAGACTTAATCCCAACAAGTGCACTTTGGAGTCGATCCGAAAACTCCTAGGGTTTGTAGTCGAGAAAAGGTATTGAGGTTGACCCGCCAAGGTTAAAGCTATTCAAGAGATGCCAGCCCCGCACCGAGAAGGAAGTCGAGGTTTCGGGCCGATTGAACTACATTGCTGATTCATTGCACACCTAATCGCTACTTGTGAGCCAATCTTCAAGTTACTTAAGAAAGATCAAGTGGTAGAATGGAACGACGATTGCCGATCGCTTTTGACAAAATCAAGGAGTACCTTCGTAATCCTCCTATCCCGATGCCGTCACCAAGGAAGACCTCTCATCATGTACCGATAAAGTTAGAGAACTCAATGGGGTGTGTGGGGCAACATGACGAGTCCGGTCGAAAGAGCATGCAATATACTACCTTAGCAAAAGTTTACCGATCGTGAAACAAGATACCACAAATGAGAAAACTTGCAACGCTTTCTTGGGTCGTCACGACTAAGACAAGATATGTTGACTCACACTACCTTGTTGATTTCTAAGATGGATCCGATAAAATACATCTTTGAGAAACCATTTCTCCTGAAGAATAGCAAGATGGCAAATGATCTTGACCGAATATGACATCCAAGACACTTCTCGAAAGCGATCAAAGGAAGTGTGTAGCCGATCATTTGGCTCATCAAGCCGAGATGACTATCGCCTATGCGCTCAATTTCCGATGAAGATGTTTTACTAGTTACAGATCAGGAAGAACTGTGCCCGAAGGACCCGAACAAGGATCCCGATGGACTATGGTCTTTGATGGAGCCTCAAACGCACTTGGCAATGGCATTGGCGCCATCATTACATCCCCCGCAGTGACATACGCCTTTCACCGCCAGATTATGTTTCAGTTGCACTAACAACATGGCCGAATACGGTGCATCATGGGTCTTAAAGTCGCTATTGACTTAAGAATCAAGTTCTTACAAGTGTATGGAGACTCACTTTAGTGATCACCGATTAAGGGAGTGGGATAAGCATCCGAATCTCATTCCATATCGAGAGCATGTTCCGAGTTTGATTCCCTACTTGAGAGATCTTTCAATCATATTCCACGAAGAGAATCACGGCGACGGCTACTATGTCGCCTATGTTCAAGGTCGATGGGACAACGAGGCTCCCCGATCATCATTGAGAAGTTTGACGAACCAACAGATTGTTGTGAGCTTGACGCAGAGAGAAACCTTGGTACTACGACGTGAAGAGGTATCTTGAGACTCGTGAATATTCCGCAGGGCATCCGTCAATGATAAGAAGTTCATGAGAAGATTTGCATCCAAATTCTTCCTCAAGAACGACATCTTATACAAGCGCAACCACGACTTGTGCTTACTCACTGTAGACCGTAAAAAAGAATGCGTATCATGGAAGAGTTACACCTAATTTGGTACCCACTCCAAAGGACACACCATGGCTAAGAAGATTTTGAGAACAAAGTTACTATTGGTCCACCATGGAAGCCGATTGTCACCACCATGCTCGATCTTGTCACAAGTGCCGATTTATGCCGACAAAGTACACGCACTCCAAGACTCGAATGTTTTAACTTCTCCTTGGCCTTCGCAATGTGGGGCATTGACATGATTGGAGAGATTAAGCCCACGCCCAATGGACATCGCTTCATCCTTGTGGCAATTGATTACTTTACCAAGTGGGTATGCCTCGTATGCATCTGTTACCAAGAATGTTGGGCTCGATTCATCAAACATAATCTTATCCGTATGGCACTCGAAAGGATTATCACGATAACGGCCTAATCTCAACAATAAGATGATCACCGAACTCGCACGCAGCTCAAGATCAAGCATCACAATTTTCCATATCGGCCTAAGATGAATGGCGCAGTGGAAGCCGCCAACAAGAACATTAAGAAGATTATACGTAAGATGACAAAGACTTACAAAGATTGGCATGAGATGTTACCATTTGCTCTTCATGGTTATCGACTACAAAGACGAACATCCACAGGGCAACCCTTTCTCTCTCAGATACGGTATGAAGCCGCCTTACCCATCGAGGTTCGGATACCTCAACCGTAGTCCTCCAGAGGCAGTTAGGTGAAGACGATCGTCCGCATAACTTGACCGATCAACTTGATTGATGAGAAACGACTGTCCATCCGCCATGGATGATTTATCGTAAACGAATGATCGAGCATTTAACAAGAAGGTCAAGCACCGAGTCTACCAAGTCGGTGATCTAGTAGTCAAGCGATCATTCTTCCACAAGGTGATCCAGGGCAAATGGACTCCCACCTATGAGGGACCGTTTGTAGTCAAGATGATTTTCCTGAGCTATGATACTTAGCACCATGGATGGTGAAGACTTCCCACACCGTGAACGCGGACATAGTCAAAAATACTACGCATAAAGAGACCCGCTAGGTCGATTTAACCTAGGCAAAAATAAGGGCATCCTAACCAAAAGGTTCGGCAAAAGTAAGGATATATACAAAACATGTACACCCGCAAGTCAAAAACCTAAAAGGCGGCTGGGCAAAAAGGGTATCCCAGATCGAAAACCCGAAGGGCGGTCTAGGCAAAAGTTGGGATTCAAGCGACGACTATGTCTCTTCCATCACCTACTTCCGCACTACTATCAAGATTCAAGATTCAAATGGCTAAGATCACCTACTCACTTTCTACCGAAGGAGATGAGATAGTTGAAATATATGAGTACTAGCATAGTTGGAACTTAACGAGATTGTTTCCGCATAGCTTTTTACCTTTCTTGTGTACAAAACTACTTGGCCATACGCCACCTTTCAAATAAATACAAGTTCTTTCTCTTTACAATTTTTGTTGTTGTCATTTGCAATAAGTCCAACGTTTGTTTTGAATGACTATACGCATTTGACAATAAGAATCTAATCACAAACATACGAAAAGTGAACATACAAAAGTACTTACTACAGTGTTCCGTGAATGGGATGACGACGAAAGTCACCCAAGCATTCCCCATAGAGCATCCAAAGGTGTCACCCCAACACACCATCCCCAATGAGTATATGTTAACCCAGCAAGTGATTCCACTCAACCGAGCAATGTTACATCGGGCCTCCAAGAACACCTCATCCCTCAAGGTATGCATCCCCATGGACGTGTCTCAATCCTCCCCTTCTCCCGCAAAGATCCAGACCAAACTTGGTCGATAGTGCATCGAGGAAACATACACCTTTATTCCCCACCAGAGATTACAACGGACTCTGACTCTTCTAGCCCGGCCTCAAAGAACCATCAAATGCTCTCCAATGAGATCTACACTCGAATCCCAGAGAGCATATTCTAAATTTCCTCAGCAGGATCTACATACAAGGTCCCCAACAGATCGCCTCCCAGACTCTCCTCAGCAGGGTCTATGAGATCTCCAACAATGAGCTTTCCTCAACAATGTCTAGGCCCAAGACTTGGTCAGATAGTGCATCGGAGGAATCAGGATATCTTTCTTCTCCTTCAAAAGCGGGTTCTCACCTACACATTCCCCAAGCAGAGTCGAAATCTTCAAATGTAATATCCGTGATCTTCTTCAAGATGGATATGTTTTGAAATATCACAACATTCATCATCCATACATTTCTCATAAAATCATACTTCATGCATATGTCATTCATATACACTGTCATGCATCATACTTTGCATAAAACTAACCAAATTTTCTAACAAAGTTCTCTTGTTTTTCCAAAACAGTAAAAATACCGACGCAAACAGTCCAAGATTAAGCCCCAATCGACGGAAAACTATCTGAAGACCCCTGGTTGTCTTCCGACAACAGTCCAAGATTAAGCCCGAATCGACGGAAAACTATCTCGAAGACCGCCTTGGTTGTTTTCGACAACAGTCCAGATTAAGCCCCGAACCGACGGGAAAACTATCTGAAAGACCACCGGTTATCCACCGATAATGTGCAATGGATCAACACCGATGCACAACAGGAAGCTATCCACATTCTTGCCAACTACAATCTCGTAATAAGACAAGATTTATTCGATTCCTTATTATCAACAAGAACTACAGAGACTAGCGTACGACTCAGTTGCTTTGGATGGCATCTTAAACCCATCTCCGACTACTTGTCAACATTTCTTCACTTTCAGAATGCTGCATATATGGTTAAAAATCAATGCAAACCAACAACTTCATTCAAAAATGAACACGAAGTCTAACGATGACTCCTCTAGATGGCATCTTAAGCCCATCTCCATGCTCCTTCCAGAACGCCTACAAAGCCTAGCGTTACACTCCCCAAAGATCGATCTTTCCATGGCATCTTAAGCCCATCCCCATCAGTTCTCCTATCAATAATCTCGAGTCTAGCGACGACTCATTTACCAAATTCTCCAAACGGCATCCGAAGCCTGCCCCGCATCATCACCAACCGCGAGTGCAAATTTTCAGTATTTCTGTTCAATCATCTTCACCTCCGTGTCACGAAGACAAGCATATCAATCTAACCTTCCAAAGACAAGAAGATTGAACAGGGCATGTCATACCCCAAAATTTGCCCTCCATCTATTCAAGAGATTTCATACATCTATGCTCAAGGATTCCTCAAGAGTCGATCGACAAACTCTCTCTAGACAATCAACCCAAACTAGGGTTTGGTATCTCTCAAGTCAAGATGAATTTCCAACATCTCCAATGGCCTTCATGCCTCCTCATATGCTTCAAAGATTCTCCATGTCAAGTTTCAAGCCTCACAGTCAAGTTTCGATAATTGCTCGATGGTTGAAAATCGGTGTATTGACAAAAAGTCAATCGTGGTCAACATACAACAAACTTCATAATTTTTGGTCAACATCCTCATTTTGAAGTTACATTCATCATTTGATCAAGGGTTGATCATGATTCATCAAGAAAACTCAAGATTTGCTCAAAAGTCAAACTTTCTAAATTAGGGTTTCTAGTGAAAAGTCAATCAACTTTGACCGATCATAACTTTCTCATACTTTCTCGTAAATTTTCCCACCAAAGCTCATTTTGAAGGAAATTCAATTCTCTACAACTTCATGTCTCACAAGAATGTCCAAAAATGCTTCATTTGAGAGGTATAGCTCAAAACATTACGTGTCATTTTCAAAGTCAACAAAAGTCAACTTTTGATTTGAAGATATATTGAGCATGGTAACTCCAATTGAGATGAGACCAAAGACATTGTTTAGAGGACTCTTAGAGCTTTCCAAAAGTCCAAAACACTCAAAATATGGAAAATTGAGCAAGTTACACCATTCACAAGTTGGGCAATTTTGGAAGAATGCACAAAGAGAGATACTTCAAAAATCAAATCTTTGCAAATGGGCCTACTTTTTCTTCATCCTAACTTGTTCCTCATGCAATTAGGAATGTCCAAGCCCAATGCCACGAATTTTTGTTTATTTTTCTATTTAATTTGTAATTTATTCATTTAAATGCAAATTAAATCTTAAAATAAATTATAAAATCAAAATTAATTGAAGATTGATTTTATTGCTTTCTTGTGATCCAATCAACCCATAAATGCCAGCAATTTCAAATTAGATCAAATTTGGCAAGATTGGATTGAAATTGACAAAGTTTGAAAATTTGATTTCATGAGAATATCATTTGATTTCCATTGAATATTGATTAATTCTTTCCAAATTCAATCCCAAATCCATCCAAAGATATATACTTGATGCATCTCAATTGCAAGGACGAAAAATTGCTCTACAAACCCTATTCCAAAGTTCAAAAATCCGTACTCAAGCAACTGTAACCCTAGTTTTGCTTCGATTCAACCCATTCCAAGCCGCCCATTACATTCCTTGGCATCTCTAGAGTCGATCCGCATTTACATCGCTCAAAACCATCAAGAATCAAGCAATCCCAGCTTCGGTTTGTTCTTATTTTTCAAAATTCGATTATCAATATTCATGCATTATTAACTTGTTTTGATTGTTGGTTTGTGTTTAGAATCGAGTTTGCAAGCTTTGGCAAGCCAATTAGATTTCCATGGCTCGAATCGTGTTATGCCATGATTAGGGTTTCGGTATCGAATTAGGGTTTCTATATGTGAAAAATTGGCCAACAAGACCTATACCATTAAACTCTGGATGACCCGAGGAATCGAACCATGGTTTCAAACGAATTTATATTATGTGTCGCATTTTGATATTAGCCAGGACATAGCGTCAAGGAAGGCCGACGCAGATTTTGAAAATTCAAAAGGTGAAGATGACTGATGGCGCGGAGGAGATCTAGAGGCGACGCGTTATTTTCAAATCATTCGCTTCCAAACAAGAGAACATGCCACCAATTGGTCATTGTTGGTTTTCAAAGTTTGAACACAAGGTCTCCAGTTCGAATCCTGGCAAGACCAATGTTCTTTTCCTTTTTCACAAACTTCATTATTTTCATATTTTCCAATTTCTAATATTTTTGCATATTATTTTAATTGTTTCCATAATTTTTATTCTGCATTATAAAATCACCAAAAAAATATTTTCTTTTGCATTTATATTCTAAAAATCTTTATTTAATTTAATAAATTAAAAAATGTAATTTTGCATGCATATTTAATTTTATTTATATTTTTGCATTTAATTCACTTTTAATTGCATTTTAATTATTAAATCTTTTCCAAAAAATCCCAAAAAATTATTTTAACTTATTTATCTTATTTCCAGCATGTAGTAATTTTCTCATATTAAAACTTGCATTTTTTCTAACTTTTTTCTCTTATTTCGATTTCATCATATTTTCCGATCTCTTTTCTTTTCACAGTGTTGTCTCGATTCGACATTTTCTTTTATCATTCTATTTTTTCCAATAATGTAATTGCTCATGGGTTGTAATAGTTTTAATTAGGACTTTATTTTCCGCATTTTAAATTATGTATCTGCCCCAAAGCCTTGTAATAGCGTAGGTTTATCTTTCCGCACCTTTACATTTCCGCTTACATTCCGTGATTTTACTTTCCGCACCCTTATCAATTGCTAGTAATTAGGCGGTATGGCAAGATAATAATTGGACATAGCCCATTAATCTTCAAGATAACATATTCTGAATTCAACACACTTCTTTCACACATGCACCCCTTAGGGTAATTCTCACTCTGCCTTTACAATTCAAATGGTCATGTCCTCGAACGTAGAGGTATTCTAGCACCATTGCCTTCCAAACAAATCATCATAGTCCCTTCGATACAAAGATCATAAGACCCACGATGTCGCCTCGAATACATGATCTTGACCTCGATTGTCGCCACGAAAATGATGATAGTCCTTCGAATGTGCTAGGATACTTCCTACAAGTTGCCTTCATGACCATCCGATGTTCCTTCGAATGTCCCGCTTACATCCAACGAATGGAGCTACCTACTAACTAATGGTATGGCTACGCTATTCTAAAGGAATGTAAAAGTACAACAAAACGACCAATTCTGAGTGGGTAAATAAGTCTTTTAGTTGCTTGCTCTACCAAATGCTTTTCACACCACACACTTTTTTCAAAGTTCAATCTCTTTTCAAAACAAAAATATTCCGAACACTTTGTATACACTCCTACATGAGTCATTACAAAGTCAAAGCGAAATGCCATTTTTCAAAACATCTTTGTCAAACACACAGAAAGCAATTTTAAAAGTGATCTAGAGCAACTAAGAGCCCGTAGATAACTACGGATGGAAAGGGTGCTAATACCTTCCTCTTCATAACCATTCTCCCGCATCTAATCTAACGAAGGTCTTTTTCTCTACTTTTACCTTCCCTTAATTGGATAAAAATAAAAGTCGGTGGCGACTCTTGCTATCCGCACATTTGGATACAAAAATCCTACAAAGTCAGTTCACCGTATTACAGCTGCAAGTCAAAACTAATAGGGGGAAGGATAAATGGAGAGGTAACGAACGAAATGCACGTCACGCCATGGTATATAGGAGGCAATTCAACACTGCGAAGAGGGAAGAGTTGAGACTAGAAAAGTACAAAGGTAAGAATCCTATGTCTAGATCACAATGGCGAAGGCAACAGAGAATTCGAAAGGCTGAAAGAGAAGCATTATTAAAAGAGAAGCTTCGGCCAGCAACAAAGAAGTGTCAAGCACGAACAAGCCAATAACAACAAACAATCAACCTGAAGACAAGCCTCCAGTTAGTCGAAGACTCTTCTCCGAAACACAACCAGATGAATCGAAAGACTACACTCCAAGTCCAGAAGAAGACGAGGACATGTTGACAGATAACTTCGAATCAGAGGGGGAGTCCTCACTCAATTTAAACCGCAATGTGGTATCCGTACTTCCGAGTTTGGACAGAGACCAAATCAAGAGCATGAGGAAGAAGATACCATAGATTGATGAAACCGCTTTGCTACTATGTAATGGATAACGCGCGTCGAAGAGCGTAACGCTCTTCAACACCCGAGCTAGCAATGAAGAATCATTCAAGCCATTGTTCATTCGAGCAAAAACCCATGGTGTGAACAAGGTCTTAGTGGATGGAGGCACTGCAGTTAATTTAATGCCTCAATTCATGCTAAAAAAGTTAGGAATACAAGAGGGTGATGTAAAACCACACAACATGGTCCTATCCAATTATGAAGGGAAAGTAGGTCAAACGCTGGGGGTGGTGCAAGTGGATTTAACCGGATCGAAGGCAGCCCACCATGTTCATGGTGATCGGCCAAGGCCAATTATAACTTGTCGGAAGAGAGTGGATTCACGAGGGGCGCCTTCACAATGCACCAAAGGTTAGTCCTGTGGAGAGAAGATGGTATAGTTGAGAATATCGAAGCGGACCAAAGTTACTTTATGACAACAGACAATTTGGTCAACAAAAGGAATTATGACAAGTACTGGCAAGAATAGCCCTTGTACCCCAAGTGACGAAATGAACGAAACAAGGGATGCACACTACTATATGACCCTTCGCCACGATGGCATGATCGACGAAAAATAATTAAGGGAGACGAAGGAGTCAAGGCACTTCAGAAAGACGGCCACCTCGAGTTCGACAATCCCGCCCATGATCGAGTCCTCCTTCTTCAAAGAATTTCGGCCTATATGGTCAGAATGAATGGAGAGCATGAAATAAATAGTATAGTTGAAGTAATCAAATGAAAGGAATGGTTCGAAGATTCACCCTGAAGAAAACGAAATAGATCAAAGGCTTGATGCCATCTATGACAAAGAACCCTGGGCTTCGAGAGAGATCCTACAAATTCAAAGCCAAATGTTAGCACAGATCCGCTCAAGAGGTAAATTGGGGATGATAACACAAAAAGAATAACCTACATAAGCATAAAACTCACCCAAGTTTCAAGCAAGAGGTGATCAAGTCCTCAAGAAAACAAAGATTGCTTTATGGGATTATGACGAAATGCCTGGTTTAAGAGAGAGTTAGTGGAGCATGACTTCCAATTAAGGATGGCAAGAAGCCCATCAAGAAAACTCCCAGAGATTCGCGCAGAGCTCACGAAGATCAAAGTCGAGGTCGAAAGGTTTGCATTGCAAATTCATCGTAACCACAAGGTATGTCGAATGGTTAGCAAATATAGTACCAAGTATTAAGAAAAATGGTTCTTCGAGAATATGCATAGACTTTAGGGATTTGAATCGCAACCCCAAAGATCAATACTCTATGCCCGGCGTAAATGTTAATAGACTCACAGGATTCAAATACCTAAGTATGCTAGATGGATACTCGTTATAACCATTTTTATTGTCAAGAAGATGTTGCTAAGACAAGATTTCGCTGCCAGAGCCTTAGGCACCTATGAATGGATAGTGATGCCTTTTGGTTTAAAAAATGTCAGCGACTTACCAAAGAGCAATGAATTCCATTTTTCATGATTTTATTGAGACATTTATGCAGGTGTATATTGATGATATAGTCATCAAATCTATATATGCAGAAACCCATTTGCATCATTTGAGCCAATCATTCAAAGAATGAGAAAACATGGCTTAAAGATGAACCCCTTAAATGTGCATTTTTTGTGCAGGCTGGAGATTTCCTGGGCTTTGTGGTTCATAAAAAAGGAATCGAAATCAACCAGAATAAGACCAAAGCCATCATGGAGACTAAAGCGCCAAAAAGGAGTTGCAATCGCTAGGAAGATTAATTTTCTCAGAAGGTTCATTTCGAATCTAAGTGGAAAACTCAAGCTTTCTCCACTACTGCTTGAAGCAAGGCCAAGCCTTCGAGTGGAGCGAAGCACATCAGGAGGCCTTCGACAAGATTAAAAGATATCTCTCTCAGCCTCCTATCTTGTCTCCACCTTCATGGGGAAAGCCCATGAGATTGTACATATCTGCTTCTGAATTTACTATAGGTAGTATGTTAACACAAGAAGATAGTAATGGCATCGAAAGAGCCATATATTATTTAAGTAGGGTATTGAATGATGCAGAAACTAGATATAGCAATATAGAAAAGCTATGTCTTTGTTTATACTTTTCTTGTATGAAACTTAAATATTATATAAAGCCTGTTGATGTTTATGTTTCGTCTCATTTCGATGTTATCAAACACATGCTTTCAAAACCAATAATGCATAGCAGTTGGTAAATGGGCTTTAGCCTTGACAGATATTCTTTGACTTTCATGCCTTTAAGAGTCGTGAAAGGTCAAGTAATTCGATTTCATTGTGGACCATTCAACGTCGAAAAGCCTCGCATGGGTTACGCCGAAATGCAACCTTGGAAATTATACTTTGATGGTTCAACCCATAAGGAGGGTATGTGTTGAGTTCTCATAATTTCTCAAGGAATTCCAACAAAATTCAAGTATAAGTTAGATGGCCCTCCTTGCTCGAACAACGGTCAATATGAAGCGCCATTGTTGGACTTGAAGCTTTGTTGGAATCAACTAGAGTCGAAATTAAAGGTGATTCGAGTTAGTGGTCAAGGATAACAAAGGAATATAAATGCATAAAGGAAAATCTAATGACATAATTTGTCATAGTTAATAGGCTACTCAAGAAATTCGAATATATGGATATTCAACATATACCCGTAATAGAAAATCAAGAAGCAAATGACTTAGCACAATTGGCTTGTGGTATAAAGTTTCGCCAAAACTTTGAGGATTTGGTCGAATAAGAGGTAGGTTATGGCTACTAGACTCATGCCATCGATTTAGAAAATATTAAATTAGGTTGTGGTGATAAAGATGGATTCAAGTGTTAGCCATAAATACCTTATCGACATGATTAAGTCCATTAATAGCATACTTAGAAAATCCAACATTAAATGTTGACAGAAAATAAAATATAGAGCATTATCATATGTCCTTATGGAAATGAATTGTTCAAAAGACCCAATAAGGTGTATTACTTAAATGCTTAGAGAAAGTGAGGCATATTTAGCATTATCAAGTCCACAATGGGGCATGTGGGTACATCAAGGTGCCATAAAATGAAATGGTTGCTATTTCGATATGGGATGTACCGCCCAAGATGCTCAAAGATTGTATAGATTTTGCTAAAGGGTGTGAAGAATGCCGTAAACATGCAGGATTCAACATGCTCCCGCAAGTGAGTTGCATTCGATCATTAAACCATGGCCCTTCGAGGATGGGCATTAGATTTAATAGGAGAAATCAATCCTCGCTTCATCTAAAGGTCGAAATACATCTTGGTGGGAATAGATTACTTTACCAAGTGGATCAAGCAATACCATTAATAGTCAGATCAAGAGGCTATTATTGAGTTCATACGAAACAAATTATCTATAGGTTCGGATTGCCGAGAGCATCACCACGCACAAGGTTCAGATTTATCGGTAGAAGGATGCAAGAATTTGCCCAAGAATGGGGTTTAAATTGCTAACATCAACACCATACTATGCTCAAGCAAATGGTCGTCAAGCACCAATAAAGTAATAATAGGTTTGATAAAGAAACATGTTGGTAAAACCAAGAAATTGGCATAAGACTTTAGACCAAATACTATGGGCTCAGAGAACATCTCCTAAAGAGGCTACTAACACCACACCTTTCCAACTAACATTTGGTCATGATGCGCCTTACGAGAAATTCATCTACAATCGTCGAATCCAAAGACAAAATGAAATCCCATCTTCTTTATATTGGGAAATGATGATGAATGAGTTAGTTGAATTGATGAAGTTAGGTTGCATGCATTGGAAACTCGATGAGGCAAAAGGAAAGAGTAGCGTGGCATATAACAAAAGGGTGAAAGGTAAAATATTAAGTACTAATGACTTAGTTTGAAAGTTATACGCCATGGACAAGAAGAATAAAGCGTTAGGTAAATGGTCACCTCATTGGGGACCTTTTCAAGAATGAAAACATTTTCAAACAATGCGATGAAATCGAAGAGTTGGGATGATAAGCGAATCCTAAAGGTAAATGGGAAATATTTAAAGAAATATAAGCCACCGCAGGAGATTCAATAATAACAACGTAATCATAACAATATAAAGAAATGCCAAAATGGTGATTTAACTTGCCAAAATGGCGTTGTTTAAGGTGTTACGCATAAACATCGAAATACAAGATTCATTAAACAAACAATCTTCGAAATGGGTATTGTTCCTTAATCGATCGATAGATTCGATAAGACTCAAGCCTTTGTTGAGTGAAGCGCTTGGTCTTCTAAGATAGCAACTTCACCCTTAAATTGCTCACCGCTCAGCCTGCAAGTCCTTTATTAAGGAGCTCTTCGAATCGATTGCCAAAAGTGTTGGTTTCATATGCCATCTGTTGCTGTCCTCCTTAATTTTACTTTGAAGTTCTAGAATCTGCTTCTCCCGAGAAGAATGGATTGAGCTCAAGTTCATAATCGCCTTTAGCTTGCTTGATATGCATGGCGGCTCTTCACTTTCTTTAGAAAGCTTCAAGCATGCTCATAAGCGGCCATTCATTGCACCGCTTCTCTGAACCTTATTGGTAGCAGATTCATCTTGGAAACACACCAACGTTGTTCATTAAAGATTGAAGTTCAAAAGAATGGTGCTAACTTCCGAGAACAGTTGGTGAGGTCGACTTGGTTGAGAAGTCCCTTCATGATAAAGGTGTCTGCCTTTCTTGAGTACTTCAAATAAATCCACATCTAGGATTGTTTTCCTAATCTTGTGAAAAGTACAACCCTATCATCGTATTGAATCGAGTCGAACCAACACCATCCTTAGGAAGAGGAGTATCTCTCCGAGCCGCCTTAGCCTTCATATACCCAATAGGGTCGCCTGCTTAAGAGGGCTAACTCTTCTTCTGCTTGACGTTGAGAGGACTCAGAAGTTCCATACGCAATGGAGTAACATCCATTTCGATTTCCATTGGCTCATTGGTAGAGCACCATTACCTTCATTATTTTCTTCCTCATCATCTTCTTCATCACCAACTAGGTCCACTACTGATGTCATCGCTTTCCATGTGAGCTCGACCCGCCTTCGCCGAACCATCTTGAGCATCTTCTCCTCTTTCGCCCTCGATCCTTCCTCGCTAGAATCTTCGCTCTCTCAGAGGCATTGGCTTTTTCTTCACTGAGTGGCCTTTTCGCCTCTCGAGGGATTTCGAGGGATTTTTGTTGAGAAGTTTCGGAGGCACCTCCTCGATCTTCGTGTGTTGTTTCATTTGTTTCCTTGAGAGGAGGCGAAGTGCCTTGGTCATCTGGCTGCTCGGGAGCCCCAGTTGGAACCGCCATATTGGAGGATCCTTTATTCTGAACCAGATTACTTGAATCCCCATGAGGAGAAGAATGGATCGGAGCACGCTTGATGGAGTCAAGTGGTAGGGACCGAGTTGAATCATCCTACACAAATAAAGAAAGATTAGAAACTTACATTAAGGTACGGATAACTAGCTTTGTTAAAAATCAATTCAATTCACCGTAGATTGTCTCGTAAATATTGTTTATATGTTCCAACATGACGTTGGAGGTCGAAAGGGATTTTGGATTTAGGTAGGAGCAACATCCTCGAATCGAGTCCGAGATGTTAGTATCCTTGAAACGTCTTTCTTTGCTTCTTCTTCGCCACAGAACTTTCCCAAGAGAGTCTTCCCATTGGTACTAGGCTTTCGTTTCTTTGGAGTAGTTGGTGGGAGTTTACTAGTCTGAAATGGTGCAAACATAAGTTAGACTTCAATCATAAATTCAAGTCCATTCGAAATAACAAAATAAACTAATTACCTTTGGAGTCGGAGCAATTGTTGGAGTTGGAGCAGTTGTTGGAGTTGGAGAAATGATTGGAGTTGGAGTGATGGTTGTTGTTGTTGTCTCAGGAGTGATTGTTGGAATTTTCTGGGGCACATTCTTATCAGCTTCGATAGTTTGCTGGGAGTTACTTCCTTCCTTGGTGTCATACCCCAAAATTTGCCCTCCATCTACTCAAGAGATTTCATACATCCATACTCAAGGATTCCTCAAGAGTTGATCAAACAAACTCTCTCCTAGACAATCAACCCAAACTAGGGTTTGGTATCTCTCAAGTCAAGATGGATTTCCAACATCTCCAATGGCCTTCATGCCTCCTCATATGCTTCAAAGATTCTCCATGTCAAGTTTCAAGCCTCACAAGTCAAGTTCCCTCAGGCAATTGCTCAGATGGTTGAAAATCAACAGATTGGACAAAAGTCAACTGTGGTCAACATACAGTCATAACTTCTGATTTTTGGTCAACATCCTCATTTTGAAGTAACATTCATCATTTGATCAAGGGTTGATCATGATTCATCAAGAAAACTCAAGATTTGCTCAAAAGTCAAACTTTCTAAATTAGGGTTTCTAGATGAAAAGTCAATGAACTTTGACTGATCATAACTTTCTCATACTTTCTCAGAAATTTTCCCACCAAAGCTCATTTTGAAGGAAATTCAATTCTCTACAACTTCATGTCTCACAAGAATGTCCAAAAAATGCTTCATTTGAGAGGTATAGCTCAAAACATTACGTGTCATTTTCAAAGTCAACAAAAGTCAACTTTTGATTTGAAGATATATTGAGCATGGTAACTCCAATTGAGATGAAACCAAAGACATTGTTTAGAGGACTCTTAGAGCTTTCCAAAAAGTCCAAGAACACTCAAAAATGTGGAAAATTGAGCAAGTTACACCATCCACAAGTTGGGCAATTTTGAAAGAATGCACAAAGAGAGATACTTCAAAAAAATCAAATCTTTTGCAAATGGGCCTACTTTTTCTTCATCCTAACTTGTTCCTCATACAATTAGGAATGTCCAAGCCCAATGCCACAAATTTTTGATTTATTTTTCTATTTAATTTGTAATTTATTCATTTAAATGCAAATTAAATCTTAAAATAAATTATAAAATCAAAATTAATTGGAAGATTGATTTTTATTGCTTTCTTGTGATCCAATCAACCCATAAATGCCAACAATTTCGAAAATAGATCAAATTTGGCAAGATTGGATTGAAATTGGACAAAGTTTGAAAATTTGATTTCATGAGAATATCAAATTTGATTTCCATTGAATATTGATTAATTCTTTCCAAATTCAATCCCAAATCCATCCAGCATATATACTTGATGCATCTCAATTGCAAGAAGAAAAAAAATTGCTCTAGAAACCCTATTCTCAAAGTCAAAAATCCGTGCACTTGAAGCAACTGGTAACCCTAGTTTTGCTTCGATTCAACCCATTCCAAGCTGTCCATTACATTCCTTGAGGTCTTTAGAGTCGATCCACTCTTACATCGCTCAAAACCATCAAGAATCAAGCAATCCCGCTTCGTTTGTTCTTATTTTTCCAAATTCGATTATCAATATTCATGCATTATTAACTTGTTTTGATTGTTTGTTTGTGCTTAGAATCAAGTTTTCAAACTTTCTGAGCAAGCCAATTGGATTTCTATGGCCGGAATCGTGTTTCACCATGATTAGGGTTTATGTGGCCGATTTAGGGTTTCATGAAATACGTAAAATTGGACAATAAGACCTAGACTTGTATTCGAATGCTTCAAGGAATCGAACCATGGCCTTAGATATAATTTATATTATGTATACTGCATTTTTGATTTTGCCAGGGTCTGTAGCGTCGAACCAAAGCCGACGCTATCTTTCAAAATTCAAAAGGTTGAAGATGACTGGATGGCGCGAGCGGGAGGAAGCTGATGAGCGACGCGTGTTATTTTCAAATTGTTCCGTTTCCAAACAGTAAGGCATGCCAGCTCAGTTGGTCAGCGCGTTGGTTTTCAAAGTTTGAAGCTAGTGTCTCCAGTTCGATCCTTTGCTCAGACACTTTATTTTTACAAGTTTGCAAACTTCATATTTTCCTATTTCTCTTTATTTAATACTTTTGCATTATTTTAATTGTTTTCATGATTTTATTTTTGCATTAAAAAATTACCAAAAACATTTTTTCTTTTTACATTATTTTCATAAAAATGTTTATTTAATTTAATAAATTAAAAAATATAATTTTTGCATGCATATTTATTTTATTTATATTTTTGCATTTAATTCACTTTTAATTGCATTTTAATTATTAAATCTTTTCCAAAAATCCCAAAAATTATTTTAGCTTATTTATCTTATTTCCAGCATATATTAATTTTCTCATATTAAAATTGCATTTTTCTAACATTTTCTCTTATTTCGATTTCATCATATTTTCCGATTTTCTTATTCTTTCACGTGTTGCTCCGATTCGGACGCTTTCTTATCGCTTTATTTTCCAATAATGTAATTGCTCATGGGATGTAATAGTTTAATCTAGGGTTTTATTTTCCGCATTTTAAATTATGTATCTCCCAAAGCCATGTAATAGCGTAGGATTTACATTTCCGCACTTTACATTCCGCATTTTAAATTCCGCACTCTATCAATTGCTAGTAACTAGGCGTGTATGGCAAGATAATAAATGGACATAGCTCACACTAATCATCAAGATAAAATATCTGAATTCAACACACTTCTTTCACACATGCACCCCTTAGGTAATTCTCTCGATGCCTTCGATTCAAATGGTCATGTCCTCGAACGTAGAGGTATTCTAGCACCGCTGCCTTCAAAACAAATCATCATAGTCCCTTCGATACAAAGATCATAAGACCCACGATGTCGCCTCCGAATACATGATCTTGACCCTCGATTGTCGCCACGAAAATGATGATAGTCCTTCGAATGTGCTAGGATACTTCCTACAAGTTGCTTTCGATGACCATCCGATGTCCCTTCGAATGTCCCGCTTACATCCAACGAATGGAGCTACCTACTAACTAATGGTATGGCTAGCGCTATTCTAAAGGAATGTAGAAGTACAACAAAACGACCAATTCGAGTGGGTAAATAAGTCTTTAGTTGCTTGCTCTATCAAATGTTTTCACACCTCACACACTTTTTCAAAGTTCAAACTCTTTTCAAAACAAAACATTTCCAACACTTTGTATACACTCCTACATGAGTCATTACAAAGTCAAAGCGAAATGCCTTTTTCAAAACATCTTTGTCAAACACACGTAAAGCAATTTTAAAAAGTGATCTAGAGCAACTAAGAGCCAGATAATCACGGATGGGTGCTAATACCTTCCTTTTCATAACCATTCTCCGAACTCGTAATCTAACGAAGGTCTTTTTCATACTTTTACCTTCCCTTAATTGATAAAAATAAAAGTCGGTGGCGACTCTTGCTATCCGCACATTTGGATACAAAATCCTACAAAGTCGGTTCACCGTATCACGTAATCGGCGACTTGGGATTTCACCCTAAAAGAGAGAATTGCCTTAGGATTTCTAGATAACTTTTATCGCTTTTTGTTTGACTTGTATGCTTTATCTTTAAGGGTTGCTTGGGTATTATATTGTTGGGGATCCTACACCGGATCCGGTTTTTTAGGTAAGTAGCATTAGATCATCGCGACCGCTAGACGATAACTAAACGGTCAACATGATGGCTACGTTAGCGTGACACTTTGGTTGTCCCGATACTCTTCATTCCCAAGTTGAAGATAGTATTTGGCTTCTGCGTGGTGTCATCAAGCGCTAACTAAACTTTTAGAACCTTAATTGACCCATCTTAGCCATTAGAAGGTAGTGAGATGGCCGACTTTGGTGTAGACCGAGGTTGGTTGATACTCGATGCTACGCTCATTGAGATTAGACTTTGGGACATTTTCGATCGACCACTTGGCCGTCAGATTGAAATAAGCGCCGAGAAAGATCTATGATATGAGATTCCTAGAACCCTTACTATTATAGGACAGGATGAACCAACTCAAACTTTTGGTAGGGTAATCACCTATACCTCATGCAAGCCTTAACCCTAGGCTCATTGTGTGAATTGTTTGTGTGTGCTAAACATGACATCATGACATCATTCGCATTGCATATCGTTTCTAACTATTTTAAGGACCTAGGGATTTATCTTTGCTCTATTTTGTAGGGATTATGGCTTCTAGAAGGACTATCCGAATCAACTTCATGGGTATCCTTCTCAACTCAAAGAATTGGTTTCGAAATTCCCACCATGCTCAGTTCATCAAAAGACATGGTTATCTACTTGATTTGGTTATCTCCGGTTTTGAAGAAGATATGATGCATGTCCTATTCCAGTTCTTTGATCCGAAACACCATTGCTTTACATTTCCCGATTATCAGTTGGTTCCTACCTTAGAAGAGTTCTCTAAGCTACTTGGGATACCTATTCTTGATCAAATGCCATTCACCGGTTTGGAAAAGGTTCCTAAGTTCGAAGACATCACATCCGCCTTATACCTTAAGCGCTCAGATATTGAAGCCAATTGGGAAACTAGAAGTGGAGTTAAGGGTTTACTTTCCAAGTTCCTAATTAAGAAAGCCCGAGAATTCCTCAAAGTTATGAGTTTCCATGCATTTGAGAACATTGTGGCCTTGCTAATTTATGGTTTGGTTCTATTTCCTAACTCGGATCAATTCATAGATGTCAATGCCATCAAGTTGTTCCTTACCCGCAATCCTGGTGCCTACTTTACTTGGAGACATCCTACATTCTCCCCACACCGTACTACTAAGCGACAAGGAACTCTCATGTGTTGTATACCGTTACTTTCAAGGTGGTTTATTTCGCACCTTCCTCCATCAGTTTTGAAGAATGAACAAAGGTTGAGATGGTCTCAAAGATTGATGTCACTCTCTCATTCAGATATCCGTTGGAGCCTTTTCTCTCAAAAGGACTTCACCTTCATTGAGCATTGTGGAGAGTTCCCTAATGTACCGCTACTTGGTATAAGGGGAGGTATTACTTACAACCCTTCTCTAGCTCTACGCCGCTTGGTTTTGCTCAAGAGATGGTCCACATGATATGCTTCTCCAAGATATTGTGTTCGACTACAACCACGATCTCCAGAATTACCGACGAAGGTTCATACATGCTTGGGGCATGGTAAAGAAGACTGATACCAAGACTTTGGGGCACCCGAACTCCATTCCTTGGGAACCTTACCTCAAATGGGTGCGAGCTCGAGCTCAAAACCTCATGATGCCATTCACGCCTGCTTTACCAAGAATTATGGAACCTGTTGCTATAGGTGACGTACCCTATACCATCCTGACATGCCTACTGATCTTGAAGGCTTGAAGCGATCCTGGATTCAGCTAAAAGAAGAAAGGGATACCTTTGAAGCTCAATGCTATGCAAGTGAGAAGAAAGTGTTAGAGTTGACCAAGCTACTTCACGAGGAGCCAAACATCAACGCTTACATCGGCACCAAGAGGAAGCGCCCATGGGAGACTTAGAGCTTTAGGATGTTTATGTTTTCTTTTGAACTATCTCTTGTACTTAAAAAGAAAAAGAATAATAAAGAGAGTACTAATAGATGTTTGTTCATTGCTTGTTTAACAAATTTAAATCTCTAAGGTCCTTGAAAACATTGCATTGCATTCGCATAAACATCGCATAGCATAGCATAAATATTGCATCACAGGTACATTGGAGATTGGTTTTCTCATTTGCTCGCTATTTATTTTAGCAGAAATGGCTCTTGAACAGACTGTCAAAGATCTCCAAGCTCAAAATGCTCAGTTTCAGTAGATGTTCACCAACTTGGTCCAAGGCCAAGAAGATTTGAAGAAGCTCATCAACAAGAAGAAGAAGGTTGTTGGTCTCCTCAACATGGGTAGACGTTTCAAAGGGGGTCCAAAAGTGGTCACGGATCGAGCTCTCAAGGAAGTGTCCATACCGAGGGAGTACCAAGGGTGATGAAGGTGATCGCGTGAGCCAAAGAAAGGAGGAGAGGACCACTGATTATAGCCAACACTCGATGAAGATGACAAGTACAAGCAACTCAAGACCGTCTCAATGCTATGGAAAACTCAAGATGTCCGGCTGAACTTTGATGATCCGAGTCTTGTTCCCGTGTTGTGATTCCTCCCAAGTTCAAAGTTCCTACTTTTGCCAAGTATGATGGCATGTCTTGCCCTAAGTCGCATTTGAAGTCCTATGTTCGTAAGATCAATCCCCACACCGATGACGAAAGTTGTGGATGCACTATTTTCAAGAGAGTTTGTCCGAACCCGCTGGAATGGTACTATCAACTAGAGAATGACCGTATCCGTATTGGAGTGACTTAGCTGATGCTTTCTGCATATGAGTACAATGTCGAATTGACACCCACTCGCATGCAACTACAAAGCATGTCTATGGGTCGTGACGAGAAGTTCAAGGAGTATGCTCGAAATGGAGAGATCTAGCAGAGTTCAACCACCCTTGTCCAATAGGGAGTTGGTTGATATGTTCATGGGAACACCGACAGCCCATTCTTCAATCATCCGATTGGAAATTCTTCATCCGGATTCACCGAGTGATATTGACAAAGCGAGCGATTGAAGTCGGTATCAAGAGTGGAAGATCCATGTAGAGTCATCTTCAAATGCGCAAAGAGATCTTTTGGTGCTAAGAAAGAAATCTGTGTATGGTCGTAAAAGCCGAGCCAAGACCGACCGTGCTCAACTGTGGGGGCCAGTGATCTCCAATCCTACATCAAGACAACCTCAACAGACAACGCGCGAGCGTAACGCCCAAGACAGCACGAAGATCAACATGCCTTTGTCGCAAGCCTTGCAACACATGTTGAAGGAAGAGTCGATTACCTTGAGGATCCTCCTAGAATGTCAACACTTCCTCTCCAAAGTACAATCCTAATGCTAAGTGTGCTTACCATTCCAACAGCCCAGGACATAATCGACAATTGTTGGGCTCAAGAACAAGATTCAAGATATGATTGAATCTAAGCATTGAGTTTGATCCTCCCGTTGAGACCAATGTGATCAACGCGCCTATGCCTAACCATGACAAGAGTTCCAATGTTGGTGACGATACTTATGTTTTCAACATAGATGACTTGACCATTCCTCCGATGACCAAGAAGAATTTGTTGCAAGCCGTGTCAATCCGGATGTCCAGAGAATTGTCGTTGGTGCTCGTCTGCACCTGATGGTTGTGCTTGGTTGAGAAGACGAGTTCAGTGTATGATGGACAACCGTGAGATACTATTTCTGAAACCACCTGTGCAGAAGCTGTGTGAAGAAATGTCTAAGTTGAAGATCGACAATGCGAATGAAACAACACCATCTGTGTGGGATACCTTGGGACAGCCAAGTGGAAAATATGATTACTTAGTGAAGTACACTGTCCCTGATAGTTACAAGATCCCTATTGAAGATGTTAAGGCGACCGGATGGGTGACGATTTCCCAGAAGATTATGCCGATGTTAACACTATAAGGATTTCCTCTGCTGATCCTGTGCTTAGAGTGGCACCTCTCATCATTACTTCCCCAAGACCTGTTCCATATTCCTCTGACAAAGCTATCCCTTGGAACTATGGAGCTGATGTTTACTATCATGGTGTCAAGCAAGATCCTCTGACAATTGAAGATCTTACCATTGGAGCTTCTATTCCTGACATCGACAACATCACCGGATCAAGTAAGGTGACCAGAACCGGAAGGGTATTCTCTCCAGAGATCTCTCCTCCAAAAGACATCTGACTCCACCGCATTCCATACTCAATCAATATCCCCGCTAGAGGAAAGAACCAAAGACTCATCCCGCTCAACCAAGTACCAAAGGAAGTTATCAAGACACCTCCAAACAAGAAATGGAGGAAATTCAAGATCATCAAGAAGAGTGACTACAATGTGGTGGAACAGTGGGACAGACAAGATTTCCATGCTCGCTTTGCTTTCTTCGAGGCTCATGCTAATGCCTTGGTGAAGTTTCAAGAATGCTCATGTACCGCAAGACACTACCACCGATTCAAGTTTGTATTGCTAGCCTGCCGCCAACAACGGCCTAGGCTTCTCGATGTCGATTTGACTCGCCGGAAGAAACATAACAAAGCCTTGCACATCTCTTGAATGCAAGGCACCCTATCTCATGTTTTGGTGACACCGGCTCGCTCTCAATATCCTACCAAGACCGCTTTTGATCGCTTGATGTCGAAGGGTTGGTTCGAGACCCAGGACATTATCGTGAGAGCTTTTGATGGTTCTAAGCGCACTTGAGAGCTCACTCGCTAAAATCGGTTCCCGACTTTTGACTCCACTTTCTTTGTCATGGACATCCGTCCACCTACTCTTGCCTACTTGGACGCCTTGGATACATGGGCAAGGGTTACTCTACCTTACATCGGTCAAATACCCGTGAAAGGGAAGGTTGTTACAGATGTGGTGAAGAAGAATATATGGTCATCATCTACGTCATTCCGATACCTCGAGATGGAAGGAGAATTCTTGAGACGCCCGCAAGCTTTTGAAACAATACCCGAGTCGTGCTGCTGACTCTCCCACTCCTCAAGACGCTAAAGTTCCGCCTAGGATGGCCTCATTGAAAGATGCTCAAGCCATTGAACAAGGAAGTAGTACTATTTGGGGTCAGCTCCCTAATCTTCCTTTCAAATCGACAAGACCGGTTTAGGCTTCACCATCAAGGGTCGAAGATGATACGCCGCGAACGTGCCGCCAACTTCCTTTCCGCATCGCCGAGTGGAATCCATGCTATAGAAGACGACGACAACGACTTCGACATCGCAAGTGGATCTTCCCAACCCGATCATGGGCTCAAGAATTGGAAGATCAAGACGCCATACCAATCTCCTTTAGTCGAGTAATTGCTCTTGTTTTGTTTTGCTTTTCGTATTTCTTTATGTTTTGAACAATAAACTTTGAAAGCCTAGTGCCTTGCCCGGGCATCATGGCTCGCTTATGAGGGTTATTATCTGTCGTCATGATTTTCATTCAATAAATTCGTTGGACTTTTGCTCAATTGTTTGTTTTCTTTCTTTACTTTATCACCCTTCAAAAGCTATGTGTTCTTACACACACCCACGTGATACATCGCGAATCACTCCGAATCTCGTTAATAACAGCCTATGCTAGTGCTAAATATGACTTTGATAATCCGATCTACCAAGCCAAGACGAAAGTGAGGAAGATTGTGAAGTGCCGGAGAACTTGCCGAATGCTACAAAGAAGAAGAACGAGTTATACACCACACGAAGAGCAAGTCGAGGTTGTGAATTTGGGTATCGACGAAGAAAAAGAGATCAAGATAGGAGCGGGTCTTGAGAACAAGTGTTAAAGAAAGGTTGGTTCAGATGCTACGAGACTATATTGAGGTTTTTGCTTGGTCATACGAAGACATGCCGGTTTGACATTGATATTGTGGTACACCGATTGCCGACAAAAGAAGGTTTTCTCCAAAGGAAATGTAGGTCTGTCGATGCCCGAGATGTCGAGAAGATCAAAGCCAAGTTATGAAGCGCTCAATGGTGTTTTAGTCACACTTCTTATCCACAAGGTTGCTAATGTGGTACCCGTGCCAAGAAGGATGGTAAAGTACGAATGTGTGTGGATTACGAGATCCGAACAAAGCAAGTCCGAAAGACGATTTTCCACTTCCTCATATTGATGTTCGTTGACAATACCGCCAAAGATAAGGTTTTCTCCTTCATGGATGGTTTCTCCATAATCGATTAAAATGGCTCAAGACATGGAGAAGACTACTTTTGTTACATGGGGCACTTTCGCTACAAGGTTATGCCGTTCGGATCAAGAACGCGGTGCCACTTATCGTGCTATGGTGACATTGTTTCATGACATGATTCATCACGAGATAGAGGTCTACATCGACGACATGATAGCTCGATCCCGCATCAAGAAGAACATCTTGATCACTTGCGTAAACTGCTTGATAGGTTGAAGAAGTGATCGAGACTTAATCCCAACAAGTGCACCTTTGGAGTTAGATCCGAAAACTCTTAGGGTTTGTAGTCGCGGAAGAGGTATTGAGGTTGACCGCCAAGGTTAAAGCTATTCAAGAGATGCCGCCCCACACCGAGAAAGAAGTCAGAGGTTTCTTGGGCCGATTGAACTACATTGCCAGATTCATTGCACACCTAACTGCTACCTGTGAGCCAATCTTCAAGTTGCTAAAGAAAGATCAAGTAGTGGAATGGAACGACGATTGCCGATCGCTTTTGACAAAATCAAGGAGTACCTTCGTAATCCTCCTATTCGATGCCATCAAGGAAGACCTCTTATCATGTACTTAACAGTTAGAGAACTCAATGGGTGTGTGTTGGGGCAACATGACGAGTCCGGTCGAAAAGAGCATGCAATATACTACCTTAGCAAAAGTTTACCGATCGTGAAACAAGATACTCACATTGAGAAAACTTGCAACGCTTTGGGCGCACGACTAAGACAATATATGTTGACTCACACTACCTTGTTGATTTCTAAGATGGATCCGATAAAATACATCTTTGAGAAACCAGCTCTCTCCTAAGAATAGCAAGATGGCAAATGATCTTGACCGAGTATGACATCCAAAGATACTTCTCGAAAGCGATCAAAGGAAGTGTGGTAGCCGATCATTTGGCTCATCAAGCCGTAGATGACTATCACCTATGCGCTCAATTTCCGGAAGATGTTTTACTAGTTACAGATTAGAAGAACTGTGTCCGCACGAAGGACCTGAACAGGGATCCCGATGGACTATGGTCTTTGATGGAGCCTCAAACGCACTTGGAAATGGCATTGGCGCCATCATTACATCCCCTACAGGCGGACATACTCCTTTCACCGCCAGATTATGTTTCAGTTGCACAAACAACATGGCCGAGTACGAAGCGTGCATCATGGGTATCAAAGCTGCTATTGACTTAAGAATCAAGTTCTTACAAGTGTATGGAGACTCAGCTTTAGTGATCAGTCAGATAAGAGGCGAGTGGGATACGAAGCATCCGAATCTCATTCCGTATCGAGAGCATGTTCTGAGTTTGATCCCCTACTTCGAAGAGATTACTTTTGATCACATTCCACGAGAAGAGAATCAGGCACGATTAGCTACTATGTCGCCTATGTTCAAGGTCGATGGGACAACGAGGCTCCCCGATCATCATTGAGAAGTTCGATGAACCGCATATTGTTGTGAGCTTGATACGTAAGAGAAACCTTGGTACTATGACGTGAAGAGGTATCTTGAGACTCGTGAATATCCCGCAGGGCATCTCAATGATAAGAAGTTCATGAGAAGATTTGCATCCAAATTCTTCCTCAAAGAACGACATCTTATACAAGCGCAACCACGACTTGTGCTTACTCTACTGTAGACCGGAAAACAAAGAATGCGTATCATGGAAGAGTTACACGGCGCATTTGGTACCCACTCCGGATACACCATGGCTAAGAAGATTTTGAGAACAAAGTTACTATTGGTCCACCATGGAAGCGATTGTCACCGCTATGCTCGATCTTGTCACAAGTGCCGATTTATGTTGACAAAGCGCACGCACTCCGACTCTCGAACGTTTTAACTTCTCCTTGGCCTTTGCAATGTGGGCATTGACATGATTGGAGAAATCAAGCCCACCTTCCAATGGACATCGCTTCATCCTTGTGGCAATCGATTACTTTACCAAGTGGGTAGAAGCTCCTGTATGCATCGTTACCAAGAATGTTGTGGCTCGATTCATCAAACATAATCTTATCTGTCGGTATGGCACCCCGAAAGGATTATCACGATAACGGCTCTAATCTCAACAATAAGATGATCACCGAGCTCGCACGCAGCTCAAGATCAAGCATCACAATTCATCTCCTTACGGCCTAAGATGAATGGCGCAGGAAGCCGCCAACAAGAACATTAAGAAGATCATACGTAAGATGACGGTGACTTACAAAGATTGGCATGAGATGTTACCGTTTGCTCTTCATGGTTATCGACTACAACATAACATCAACAGGGCAACCCCTTCTCTTGTATACAGATGGAAGCCGCTTACCCATCGAGGTTCGGATACCCTCAACCGTAGTCCTCCAGACGCAGAGTTAGGTGATGATGATTGGGTCCGCATCGCCTTGACCGATTAATTTGATTGATGAGAACGACTCGCCCATCCGCCATGGATGATTTATCGAGCGAATGATCGAGCATTTAACAAGAAGGTCAAACACCGAGTCTACCAAGTCGGTGATCTAGTAGTCAAGCGCATCATTCTTCCACAAGGTGATCCTGGGGCAAATGGACTCCCACTTATGAGGGACCGCTTGTAGTCAAGACAGTTTTCCGGAGCTATGATACTTAGCACCATGGATGGTGAAGACTTCCCACACCTCGTGAACGCAGACATAGTCAAAAATACTACGATAAAGAGACCCGCTATCGAACCTAGGCAAAAATAAGGGCATCGCGAACCAAAAGGTTCGGGCAAAATTAAGGATATATGCAAAACATGTACACCGGCAAGTCGAAAACCCGAAAAGGCGGTTGGGCAAAAAGGGTATCCCAGACCGAAAACCCAAAGGGTCTAGGCAAAAGTTAGGGATTTAAGCGCATTTACTATGTCTCTTCCAGATCACCGCCTGCACTACTATCAAGATTCAAGGTTCAAATGGCGAAGATCACCTACTCACTTTCTACTGACAACAAGGAGATGAGATAGTCGAAATATATGAGTACTAGCATAGTTGGAACTTAACGAGATTGGTTCCGCATAGCTTTTTACCTTTCTTGTGTACAAACTACTTGGCCATACGCCACCTTTCAAATAAATGCAAGCTTCTTTCTCTTTACAATTTCTGTTGTTGTTATTTGCAATAAGTCCAACGTTTGTTTTGAATGACTATACGCATTTGACAATAAGAATCTAATCACAAACATACGAAAGGTGAGCATACAAAAGTATTTACTACAGTGCTGGAATTGGGATGACGACGAAAGTCACCAAATAGTCCCCACGAGCATGATCCCACAAAGGTGTCACCACAACACACCATCCCCATCGGAGTATATGTTAAGTGATTCCACTCAACCGAGCAATGTTACATCGCCTCAAGCAAGAACACCTCATCTCCAACAAGATACTCATCCCACAGACGTGTCTCAATCCTCCCCTTCTCCCGCAGTATCCGGACTCAAACTTGGTCGATAGTGCATCGGAGGAAACATACACCTTTATTCCCCAAGAGATTACAACGGACTCCGACTCTTCTAGCCCGGTCTCTCAAGAACCATCAAATGCTCTCCAATGAGATCGCACCTGTAATCCCCAGAGCGCCTCCTAAAATTCCTCGCAGGATCTACATACAAGGTCCCCAAGATCGCTTCCCGACTCTCCTCAAGCAGGTCTATGAGATCTCCAACCACGAGCTTCTCAAATCTCTACCTTCCTCAACAATGTCTAGGCCCAAGACTTGGTCGATAGTGCATCGGAGGAATCCAGATATCTTTCTTCTCCTTCAAAAGCGGGTTCTCACCTACACAATTCCCCAAGCAGAGTCGAAATCTTCAACGTAACATCCGATCTTCTTCAAGATGGATATGTTTTGAAATATCACAACATTCATCATCCATACATTTCTCATAAAATCATACTTCATGCATATGTCATTCATATACACCATCATGCATCATACTTTGCATAAAGCTAACAAATATTCTATCAAAGTTTCTCTTGTTTTCTCCAAACAGTGAAAGTCGCTCGACGCAAACAGTCCAGATTAAGCCCCGAACCGACGGAAAACTATCTCGAAAGACCGCCTTGGTTGTCCTCCGACGATCGGTCCAGATTAAGCCCCGAACCGACGGAAAACTATCCGAAGACCACCGTTATCCTCCGATAACAGCAATGGATCAACACCGATGCACAACAGGAAGCTATCCACATTTTGCCAACTACAATCTCCCTCGAGTAATCGACACGAAGATTTATTCGACAAAGAACTACAGTAGTCTAGCGACGACTCGGCCTTGGATGGCATCTTAAGCCCATCTCCGACTATTTGTCAACATCTCTTCACTTTCGAACGCTGCCTATATGGTTAAAAATCAATACAAACCAATAACCTCATTCAAAGTGAACACGAAGTCTAACGACGACCCTTCGGATGGCATCTTAAGCCCATCTCCTCTCCGCTCCAGAACATCTACAGTCTAACATACGACTCACTCCCCAAAGATCGACCTATCCGATGGCATCTTAAGCCCATCTCCGTCAGCTCTTCTATTAACAACCTCGAGTCTAGCGTACGACTGCTCCCAAATAAGTCTCCAACTTCTCCAAATGGCATCTGTAAGCCCATTCCCGCATCATCCCAATAGCGAGTGCAAATTTTCGGTATTGAGTGTTCAATCATCTTCTACCTCCGTGTCACGAAAGACAAGCATGTCAATCTAACCCTCCAGATAAGAAGATTGAACAGGCAGTGTCATACCCCAAAATTTGCCCTCCATCTACTCAAGAGATTTCATACATCCATACTCAAGGATTCCTCAAGAGTTGATCGACAAACTCTCTCCTAGACAATCAACCCAAACTAGGGTTTGGTATCTCTCAAGTCAAGATGGATTTCCAACATCTCCAATGGCCTTCATGCCTCCTCATATGCTTCAAAGATTCTCCATGTCAAGTTTCAAGCCTCACAAGTCAAGTTCCTCGTGCAATTGCTCGATGGTTGAAAATCAACAGATTGACAAAAGTCAATCGGTCAACATACACAAAACTTCGATTTTTGGTCAACATCCTCATTTTGAAGTAACATTCATCATTTGATCAAGGGTTGATCATGATTCATCAAGAAAACTCAAGATTTGCTCAAAAGTCAAACTTTCTAAATTAGGGTTTCTAGATGAAAAGTCAATCGAACTTTGACCGATCATAACTTTCTCATACTTTCTCGTAAATTTTCCCACCAAAGCTCATTTTGAAGGAAATTCAATTCTCTACAACTTCATGTCTCACAAGAATGTCCAAAAATGCTTCATTTGAGAGGTATAGCTCAAAACATTACGTGTCATTTTCAAAGTCAACAAAAGTCAACTTTTGATTTGAAGATATATTGAGCATGGTAACTCCAATTGAGATGAAACCAAAGACATTGTTTAGAGGACTCTTAGAGCTTTCCAAAAGTCCAAGAACACTCAAAATGTGGAAAATTGAGCAAGTTACACCATCCACAAGTTGGGCAATTTTGAAAGAATGCACAAAGAGAGATACTTCAAAAAAATCAAATCTTTTGCAAATGGGCCTACTTTTTCTTCATCCTAACTTGTTCCTCATACAATTAGGAATGTCCAAGCCCAATGCCACGAATTTTTGATTTATTTTTCTATTTAATTTGTAATTTATTCATTTAAATGCAAATTAAATCTTAAAATAAATTATAAAATCAAAATTAATTGGAAGATTGATTTTTATTGCTTTCTTGTGATCCAATCAACCCATAAATGCCAGCAATTTCAAAAATAGATCAAATTTGGCAAGATTGGATTGAAATTGGACAAAGTTTGAAAATTTAATTTCATGAGAATATCAAATTTGATTTCCATTGAATATTGATTAATTCTTTCCAAATTCAATCCCAAATCCATCCAGCATATATACTTGATGCATCTCAATTGCAAGAAAAAAAAATTGCTCTAGAAACCCTATTCTCAAAGTCAAAAATCCGTGCACTTGAAGCAACTAGTAACCCTAGTTTTGCTTCGATTCAACCCATTCCAAGCTGTCCATTACATTCCTTGAGGTCTTTAGAGTCGATCCAGACTCTTACATCGTTCAAAACCATCAAGAATCAAGCAATCCCAGTTTCGGTTTGTTCTTATTTTTCCAAATTCGATTATCAATATTCATGCATTATTAACTTGTTTTGATTGTTTGTTTGTGCTTAGAATCAAGTTTTCAAACTTTCGGCAAGCCAATTGATTTCTATGGCGGAATCGTGTTTCACCATGATTAGGGTTTATGTGGCGATTTAGGTTTCATGAAATACGAAATTGGACTATAAGACCTAGACCGTTGTATCGGAATGCTTCAAGGAATCGAACCATGGCCTTAGATATAATTTATATTATGTATAATGCATTTTTATTTTGTTGTCAGAAGGTCGAACCAAAGCCGACGCTATCTTTCAAAATTCAAAAGGTTGAAGATATCGGATGGCGAGTGAGGAAGTGATGAGCGACGTGTTATTTTCAAATTGTTCCGCTTCCAAACAAGAAGGCATGCCACCGGTTGGTCGCGTTGGTTTTCAAAGTTTGAAGCTAGTGTCTCGCTCGATCCTCGCTCGACACTTTATTTTTACAAGTTTGCAAACTTCATATTTTCCTATTTCTCTTTATTTAATACTTTTGCATTACTTTAATTGTTTTCATGATTTTATTTTGCATTAAAAATTACCAAAACATTTTTCTTTTTACATTATTTTCATAAAATGTTTATTTAATTTAATAAATTAAAAAATATAATTTTTGCATGCATATTTATTTTATTTATATTTTTGCATTTAATTCACTTTTAATTGCATTTTAATTATTAAATCTTTTCCAAAAAATCCCAAAAAATTATTTTAGCTTATTTATCTTATTTCCAGCATATATTAATTTTCTCATATTAAAAATTGCATTTTTTCTAACATTTTCTCTTATTTCGATTTCATCATATTTTCCGATTTTCTTATTCTTTCACAGTTGTCTCGATTCGGACGCTTTCTTTTATCGCTTTATTTTCCAATAATGTAACTATTCATGGGATGTAATAGTTTAATCTAGGGTTTTATTTTCCGCATTTTAAATTATGTATCTGTCCCAAAGCCATGTAATAGCGTAGGATTTACATTTCCGCACTTTACATTCCGCATTTTAAATTCCGCACTCTATCAATTGCTAGTAACTAGGCGTGTATGGCAAGATAATAAATGGACATAGCTCACACTAATCATCAAGATAAAATATCTGAATTCAACACACTTCTTTCACACATGCACCCCTTAGGGTAATTCTCTCTCGATGCCTTTCGATTCAAAATGGTCATGTCCCTCGAACGTAGAGGTATTCTAGCACCGTTGCCTTCAAAACAAATCATCATAGTCCCTTCGATACAAAGATCATAAGACCCACGATGTCGCCTCCGAATACATGATCTTGACCCTCGATTGTCGCCTACGAAAATGATGATATTCCTTCGAATGTGCTAGGATACTTCCTACAAGTTGCTTTCGATGACCATCCGATGTCCTTCGATGTCCCGCTTACATCCAACGAATGGAGCTACCTACTAACTAATGGTATGGCTAGCGCTATTCTAAAGGAATGTAGAAGTACAACAAAACGACCAATTCTGAGTGGGTAAATAAGTCTTTTAGTTGCTTGCTCTATCAAATGCTTTTCACACCTCACACACTTTTTTCAAAGTTCAAACTCTTTTCAAAAACAAAACATTTCCGAACACTTTGTATACACTCCTACATGAGTCATTACAAAGTCAAAGCGAAATGCCTTTTTTCAAATCATCTTTGTCAAACACACAGAAAGCAAATTTTAAAAAGTGATCTAGAGCAACTAAAGAGCCCGTAGATAACTACGGATGAAAAGGGGTGCTAATACCTTCCCTTTTCATAACCATTCTCCCGAACTCAGAATCTAACGAAGGTCTTTTTCTGTTACTTTTACCTTCCCTTAATTGGATAAAAATAAAAGTCGGTGGCGACTCTTGCTATCCGCACATTTGGATACAAAAATCCTACAAAGTCAGTTCACCGTATCACACTTGGTCTTCGACGCAACAGTCTTTATTCTGATGGCTGAAAATCGAAACAATTAAGACGAAATGTTAAAATAAAGAAAGTAAGAATTATTTGGGGATTTCCCAAGCATTCGCACTTGCGCCTTCATTCGAAAGAATCGACATGGCAGAAAGGTCATAGCGAAGATGCCCTGGGAAATTATGAAGCCAATGTCGAGCCCATGTCACAGTCTCAGATGGCTTTAGTTTCCTTTGAGATTTATATTTGAACATCTCTTTGCAAGTCAACCACCAAGGGTATGGGGGAAACCAAGCCAGAGCCAGTTCTGAGGTAGGTAATCTAGGAAACTTAGGTGGATGCATTTCGAGTGCCAACCTATACCTATCCTCAGGTGACAACCCTGAAGGAAGTCTGAACTTAGAGACTTTTTCTTTAAATTTTTCCTTCAAGGTTTGGGACGCTCGATACACTGTGGACTCCAAGCGTGTAGGGTCATAGGTAGTTTCGAAGTAATTCTGAAAAGCTTTAATCTCTTGAGCATGAGTGAACATACCTTTCTTTTTGTGTACCTGCACATCGAACGCTGCAGTTAGTTTCTTCTATATGGTGAGAGTATCAAACATATAAGACTGGTAGAATTTAGTCCACCAATCCAGAAAACCCTTTGATGAAAAATGGGTTGGTTCAAAAGGAATTAATTCAAATTGAGCAAATTCTTGATATTGTTTCTGCTGCAGTTTAGCTTCTCTGGCCTTGAAGGTTCGACCGGAGGTAATAACGCTTTGAGTTTGAAAAAGGGGTTCAGGAATTAATTGACATAAACCAAATTGTCTTGAAACGAAGTTGGGTTGATAGGAAAACAGAAGGATTTGGTTCTTGGTCGGAGTGATTCTTGAGGAGATTAGTCTTGGGAGCAAGAAGGCTTTCCAGATGTCTTGGATCTCTTTACTCTTAGCAGCCTCCGAAAGGGACATGGTGAACCATGACGGTCCATGAGTCCTCGAAGCGAAAGGTGCCATAGTCTCTTCGAACTTATACCTTTTGGAGAAGATCATGATGTATTGTGAAAATAGAACTTGGAAATCAGCCTTATCATCATTTGGAGTCAGTCTCCTCAGCCTTGTGCCTTCAACATTTCAATCCGCTACCTCTGGATCTTGCTCAACAATGGTATCAACGGTGGATAAGAAGGATTCAAACATGGCATTAAGCCACAACTGGAGTAACCAGAAAGGACCAGCTAGCAAAATGTTCTTAGGAGTGTGAGATTTCAGACTCGAAACAGCTGATCTCAGACTTTCATAGAGATCAACTAGTAAGAGCTCACTTAAACAAATTCTCCTATTTTCATGTAGATCTCTGGCTAGAGGAATAAACCTACTGGCTACTTGTAGTGACCTACTGCAGAAAACATATCTCGATAACCAAAGGGTGAGGAAGGCAATGTGCTCTACATCCGATACGCTATCACCTTCAGTGTGATAATGACTGATAAACTTTGAGAAGCTGGCCAGCTTGACGTCGAAGTCAATAATGCTTGAATGTTCTTCAGAGTCAGGGATATATGTCTCTCTCCTACTGGTGATAATCCTGTGATAGCAGTTATGTCGAAGAATGTAGGTGTGATTATTCCTCCAGGAAGGTGAAAGGTATTATAAGTACTATCCCAAAAGTACAAGGATGCAAATAGCAGAGGGTGGCTGTAGGTGAAGCCTAGTTTCGACAATTTGATTAGATTGTAAATTCCTAGCTCCTCCCACTGATGGGATTTCTTAGCCTCTACCTTAGTAAACCATTTTTGGTAAGCTGCGTCAGGGGTAGGACAAGATCGAAACGGCTTAAAGTTACTTTTAACATAATCCAGGATAAAATGGTCTTTTGGGGGAATACCAGAGGTTTCTATGTCTTTCGAAGAGGAGGTTTCCTTCACACTCTCAGTTCCTAACCTAGGGGTTTCCATCCTATTAAACAATGGTTTAAAATCATAACAAACGGGGAATATAGTCCTGGTATCTTTCAGGATTTCAAAAACTGTAAGAGGGCCCATTAGGGCAAACCTCTTTCCAGCAGCATTGGTTGGGATTAATACCTGGGAAGAGTACAGGAGTTCTTGTTCTTTGGAGATGCCTTGGGGTATAAGTACCGATTGACCTTGGTGAATGTCAACTTTGCTCTCCATGATCGGTCCAGCGTTCTTGTTCTTCTTCTTGGAAATCTTTTTCATCTGAGATGTTGTTGAAGACATTGTTGGAAGGTGTTAAGAATTTAGGGTTTTTGACGAGAAAAGAAGAAGAAAAGAGTTCAGAGTGTGAAAAAGATTAAAAGACTAAGTTTGTTTTAGTTTTATAGTAAGGAAGTTGAAGCACTCATCAGCTAAAGCTCAGATACGTGGAGGTCGTGGGTTGGATACGGGATGAGGTGGCGTAAAGTGAGCATTGGTAATAAGCATGACTAAAGGTAATCATTGTCTTTAATAACCACACCATACCGTGACAACTGTTTTGAAGCGGTTCGGAAACCCAAGAGCCGTCGTGACCGACGTAGTGGAAATCATATACAGTGTCACGATTACTCAGGGTCACATCAAAATCTTGTGGATGTGTTTAAAATAAGTATTTCTGAGAAAGAGATTCGAAATACATATTTTAAAGGGGCATTTTGTTGGCTGAAGATTTTGATATCTATGATTCGAAATGGAATCATTGAGCTCGAAACGAAATGATATCGGTGTTCGTTGGAGCAAAGTGGATGTCACTGTTCGGAATGAAAGAATTGGTTCTTCGAATGGACATGCTGAAACTTGGAGCTTCGAATGGTAATTATGATGATACATGTAAAGCAAGCTTCGAAGTGGCAGTAGGGACGTGTCTGAGAAGTGAGTTCGAATTAAAGTGGCCGAAGCATTTGCAATTCAAACGCGAGCGGGATAATTGGAAGTTAGAATATATGCGCTGGGGACGGTTCGAGGACGCGTGGAAGTAAGAGAAGCGCAGTGTTCTGCATGTTCTAAACGTGGCAAGATCTCATAAGCCAGACCGTTATGGTCGAAATAGTATAAATAGGAGTCTTAGTGTTAGTATTTCGTGTGTCATATCTATTGTACAAAAATTCAGTAAACATTCAAAATACCACATGGCTAGGGAAACGAATGCTCGAATGATGTACGTATGATTGCACCAAAACTTTTATTATTCAAGAAACATCTTTATCTTTCCGCTTATCCTTTATCTTTGCATCAATGTCTTTTAAATTCTTTACATTCAAAGTCATTTAACTTTTCCTTGCATTTAAATGCTTCTTTACTTCAAAGTCTTTTATATTTCAAACTCTTTACATTAACGTTCTTACTTTCCGAAAACCTTTACATTTCATGCTTTTATATTCATGCTTTTACATTAAAAATCTTTTACCTTTAAAACCATTTACGTTTTCCTGCATTTATACATTTCTTTGCAAATCGAACCTTTATGCATTTACTTGTTCAAATCAGTTTTATGTCATTTTACTTGATCATGTTATTCAGTTATTTAGTATTGTGATCGAAATACATTGGACATATAAAATACTCTAAATACAAGTCTTAAGACATGAACACTTATTTTGTTATTAATTTTATCCAAATGACCAATACCCCATAGGATCAATCTAGTCGATCCTGCAAGTTACCAGAGGAATTGAATAACAATTATAACGCTTATTCGATAGTTTGGAAGACTAGCGGTTGTTTCACTAGAAATCATTGTGAACATCAGGATCATCTAGTGTGAGTGGATAATTCTAACTGACTAACTGGTAAGTACTTTAACGGGAGACTAAGTACTTATTAGTATGCAGTCTGAATGCACTAAAACCTACTTAAATTAATTCAGATTGTAGGAGCATGACCTGTTCACAATTTAAAAAGTCATGACAATATGAGTAAGTAGTGTCCTTACAAGTTGCTGTGGCTTAGATATCATAAAATTATACTGTCAAAATCACATTCCATGATATCTCATAAGATGCAGTCCTGATTGGTTAAAGAAGAGGCAGAAATCACATGCAACTGCACAATGTACAAAGGTGAAATGACCTATGCTTGTATTGGAACTAACTCCATCAAACAGAAATAGACAAAGGCAGACAAAGTTTGTTTGGATGGTACATTAATTGTTGAGGCAACTTTTCAAACAAATTTTTCATCACCTTGACCAAGGACTACTTCAGCGGTGCTAGAAATAAAGGACTCCTTAAGTTCTATCTTCAAAGTGAAAAACCTCAACATCATGAGGTTCATTCGAGTCTGGGCATCATATGCTTGGGTCTGGTCCTGTGAAGGCTCCCATTGTCAAACTTTTACTAAAAAGGGGGAGAAGAATTGTATCCGTGTCCGTATCAATGTTACACAGATGTTGAAACAAGAGAGAGTTCAATTATATCTAAGTTACAACGCTCAAACGATCAGGTTCCATCCTGAAAGGATATTATTTGTGACTTGTGATCTGATTTTTGTTTCTCCTTTCTGGAATGTCTCTTATGCTGCTCGGGCGACAGTATATCCCACAATCCAACACCGAGACTTCTCCCTTCTCCTACCTTGCATACCTGGGGTGAGTTCAATGGAGAAAAGAAGATGTTGAAAGGGATGTTCAGACATTGCCTACAACTCAAGATTTGAAGATGTGTGCAGAAAACAAGGGATGTTTATGTTGAAGAAGATGTTAATTTTAATTGTAAATTATTGTTTCTAATGCAATGTAATGTTTTATTATATATTTGTTTTAGTCAAAATTTTCCAAAGGGGGAGATTGTAAGATCCTTGTTTTTAAGGATTGGCATCAATTTTGTAAAACAAATAATAGCAACAATAATATATTGTACAATAGGGTATTTAACTTGTTGTAATCCTATTGGAATGCCTAAACATGTTGTGTCAAAGATTTTCAACATCTCGAACAACATGTCAAAAAGGATGTCGTGACATCAGACATCAGACATCACGCTAATGAATTGTTAAGTTTATTACAGTTCTAGTTTTAAGTTATGCATAAAATTCTGGGAATATTATGCATCATATGTGGCGTGTTTGTGAAGGTATTTGTGGAGGTCCAGAAGCAAAGAAGAAAAATCAGTAAGGACCTTGATTGTTGCAGAAGTTTTTTGCTTATTTATTTTTCTGCAGAGTTTGTTACTACAATTTGTTACGGCAGTTTGTTACGGCCCAAATCTAGTTGGGTAATAGGTTATAAACAAGGATGTTGTAACCTAGTTTTAGTAAGCTAGCCAAATATAGAAAGATGTAATCATTAGGGTTAGCCATGTAAGTGAAACACCTGAATTGTGGGATGGTCACTGATTTATACCTCGAAGCCCGTAGGCAAGAGGATTATTGTACTCACTCAAAAGATGTGAAGCAATGAGTGTAGTTGTGTTCTTTGAAGAAGCTGTGAAGTAATTCCAAGTTTATGTGAGTTACGAGTTTGACTGTTTTGTGTTTGGAGTGGTGTTCTTCAAACTGGTTGTTTTTGTTGCAGGGGTTTGCAACAGTTAGGTATCAATAGGGAGTGAACAGAGGTCCGCTTGTCTTAGATGGGTTTCTAAGATAAAGGTTTCATTGGGTAGTGATTAGGTAAACCGGAGGTTGTTTACATAAAATAATACTATTGATAGTGGAGTCTTCTTCCTGGCTTGGTAGCCCCCAAATGTAGGTTGGTTGAACCAAACAGGGTTAACAATTATGTTGTGTTTTTATTGTCTTCCTGCACTATTTTTACTTCTGCCTTGCTGTGTATTTTAATGTCAGATCAAATGTCTAGACATTGTTATAGGACATCTGAGTCTGTTGTTGCACCAGAATTTCAAATGTGCCCTTGTAGAAGCGGGAAGGCTCAACATAGGAGTAACAAAAGGTACAATAGGCCTCTTGCGTAAGGTGTTTTAGTAGCATGGAGAGCCCTAGAAAATTACCTCAGTCTTGGGTGAAGTGGTCAAACTAAGGGACACCCGCATGGAAGCTAATGAGCCCTTGGTCGCGATAGTCGTCTTGAGAATTGAAAACCAGGTAAAATAATTAAAAAAACAACCTGAGTGGGGGCTTCCAAAATTTATGATTGGCATATAGCTGGAATAGCTTCATGTAAGCTTAGGACCTCGGGTGAATATGGGAAGGATAACCTTTAAATGCTTCAAGATGGAAACTTCGATGTTAGAAAAGGGAAAACATATTCATATTCATGTTAATAGAAACTCATGGAGTAGGAATGCACAACCGTCAAAAGAACTGCAAATCCTCTTCTCTAGGCCCACTGGAAGAACTGACCAATCATGAGGGTCTCTGACCACAATGTTGGCAGCCTCTATTTTTGCTTTAGTATTATGGGTAGACGAGGTGCCTACCACCTCAACCTTCACCCAATCATACATTATTTCATCGTTCGGCTCCACTAGTGTCATGCCATCCCGAGCCAAGTGATTGATTTTATAATATTTTTTGGGTATGATCCAAGACACTACATGTGACCTACCCCAAATATTCAAGTGGGTCTTCACCTCAGCATCGTTGGGGTCACGGTTATTGGTTCTCAAGAAGAGTTTAACAAAATCATCAATGTGTTCCCTCATCCTTTTGATAACTTGTATTTCCTCCTTAGTCAAAACAAGATGGGGGCATGGGGACCTTAGTATGATTCCCCTCTTTGTCATCATCTGACAAGATAACTTCAAATGAGTTGAATGAAGAAGCTCATTTCTCAAGGGAGTTCCCATATGGCATTTTTGAGTCAAAATGTTCAGCTAAAGCTATAACTTTCGGGTCCATGCAATCATGAGCCATGGAATGGATATGAGAATCAAGGGACGTCTCTATTCTCCTAGCACATGAAGTACCACTCTTAAAATCAGACACTAGGTTAACAATATTATCACTAATCCTAACTAAAAAAATAGGAAATACGGATATAAAGCTTAAGTCGAGGGGGTACGTGGTTACGTAAGATGGGTGAAGCAGGGTAAATGAATAAATGTAGATATTTTGATCAAGGAACTACAATCATTCTCATTAAATCTCTCGGGAAGGAAGAGACAAATGTGTTTGATAATAAAGTAAATATGAATAAGCTTGAATGTCAAGGATTTCTAAAAATCTTTCAGCGCTCAACTACCACCAATTTATAAGAAAATATGGTTGAACGATTAAGATTTGTAAAGTAAAAGAGGATGATATCAACAGTTGGAGATTTCATTGGGAATACACACAAACTTGAGTGCACTCAAGTACATTGTAAGCCGCATTATGACCTAAATTATCGCGTCAACTCATGAGTATAAGGAAATGAAAAGTTTGAATGACTGAAATACATTTGATGTGCTAGTTCTCCACTAATTTCTGAACTGAATCCAAGTGTTTCAATTCTATCTCACATCAGATAACCTCCTGGGAGGCCGACCAAAATCATCAAAGGCTTCATTGGCTCTCTTAGTTCCTAGAAAAGTCTTGGGGGAAATAATTATGGTCCTACCAAAGGCCTAATTAGATGAGGCCCAATTTATTTGAAATCCATTCCACTTGGCCCATGGTATAACGTGAGTTCACTTAGAAAACAATGTACATTCTTTGATCTCCACTTTTCACTACACTTATCTTGAACTGACTTAGGCATTGGAGTGCTAACGTTACATCTCCACCCCGTGTCATCGTATTAAAGCTCGACACCACCAGTTCACAACCTACAGTTCATCAACTGCACCAAATTTTGGTTCTAGAATGGAACATGTACCAAATTTGAAAACCTAATTTGTTTTTGTAGGAATGCATTGTAGCTTTAATAGAGCCTTAATGCAAATTAAATGAATTTGTGCGAATAAAGGTGTATACCTCGAGTATACAAGAGATGGTCTTGCATGATAGTGTTTGATAATCCTGATGCTTGTGATCAAAGTATGCTCGTTGATGGTGTGTTTCAACAAAAATGATCAAGGTGTTCTCGTTGAGGGTGTGTCTCAATATATGTGATGATCTTGATGTTATGTAACCTCTTAGTAGGTTGAGGTGATCTGTTTGTAGTAGATTTATCAATCCTATTGTATGAACCAACTCTCGTATCAAACAATTCACATAAAAGGATTTAAGACGGTGGTTTATTGTTCCCTTGAAATGGGTAGTTTTCTCAAGTTAAATTAAAGCTTAAGTTGGTAGAATTTATAGATGTTTTAAATTGAAAAACTCTGATTAATCCTCTGAATAAATGGTTTATGAAATGCTTAGTCATTTAAACATATTTTTTACTAAGTTTTGGTTGAGTTTAGAACCTTTTAGTGAGAAAGGGGTGCAAACAGATAAGAAAGGAGGTGCCAAAAGTTGTATGCCTAATCCAAATTTCAATGCAAGGGCCAAAATACCAAGGAGGGTGAATTAAGACATACTTAATTGTTCTAATCTATTATACAGTGTCTCCATTTCAAATTTCAACCAAGATCAGATTATATCTTCTCCTTAAAGATGATCAAATCAGATGATTGATGAAAAATGCATAAAATTTTCATACTTAATAGCCAATAATCAATTACTCCTCTAAAGTAATCAATTGTTACACTTGTTTTTGATATATTTGCTTCCAATCTTTTAGGGGCCAAATCATCATATATTTTATGAAGGTTTTGCATGCTCAAATGATTATAACCATTTCTATAAATAGGATCTCATATTCCTTTAGTTCTTTCCTCTTTTCTTTTCTTTTCTTATCCTCGTGTTTTGTCTATTCTTGTCTATTATTGTGATAGTACTAATTTAGTGCACCAAAATCATCATGGAACCTAAGAAAATGAGAATCTCCACTCTCGCTTACCTCTTCGATGATTTTTCATCTCAATAACAATAAATAAGATTCTTTCAAGATTTTGCAAATTGGGTGATACTATATGTTAATTCCTTATATGAAAGTGTGTTTCAAGAGTGTGAGTTCCTCAAGAGTCTTGAAGAATAAAACTTGATGGATTTTGTCTGCAATCCTCCAAGAAAGGTGTATTTATCCTTAGTAAAAATGTTCTACTCAAATGTTTACTACATGGATGAAATTATTTCTTTAGAAGTCAGAAAGCATAAGATATCTCTACCATTGGAAGAGTTTGTTGAAGCTTTAGATCTATCATGCACCAGACCCATTCCCCGTATATATTTTCCATTCACTGTATCCACTACCACTACAACAAAATACACCTACAGTAACACTATATTACCTCGACCATTTATCCACCGTAGCAATATCTTATTTTTACGCGCATGTTTTTTAATTATATTAAGAAACTTTTCATCACTACTCTTTTAAAGAGATACTGTCATATAATTTAGGTGACAAAATTCAAATCCCATCATCAACATTTTTCCATTTTTAGTAAAAATAAGTGTGCCTCTCTTAACATTTATTTTAAAATTGAAAATATAACAACTACGGTTGTTTCAATCAACTGTGTTACATGTTCCATATCTTACTACGGTTGAATCTAGCAGATATTGTAAAAGTCTTTCCCACAAAATTAAAACATAACTGGTACTTTATTTCATTAATAGCACACAAGGGTACTAAATCATTTCTGAAAGCAAAATCTTCACCATCCTCTTTGAATATAATTTATGGTACGTTATCAATCTCTCTCTTTAATGCTTATGAATGTTTAGGTTCTTCGCTAGGGGTACTTCTTTATTTTTTTAAACGCATAAATTATGCTTTTGTTTACTTTATATTTCATGATTCAATGGCTTTTGTTTATGTACGGCGAAATTGTCATGTGTATTGTTGATGTTTTATACAGATTTTATGAACATGCTTTAGTTTTGGCGTTGGATATGCATATGCGTATAATCATATTAGGATGTTATGTATGTAGCATTAGTATTTTATTCCCATTAGTCTTTTGATATAAATTTTAGAATTTGGTACGGATCATAGTTAGATGAAAGCTAATAGATTAGGGCCAGTAAGAAATGAGTTATCAAGTTCGTTGAATTCTCCAAAAAAAGTTTCTGATATAATGGTGTCTTTTATTGTCCTTGTGTTGTTTGCAGGAATATCAAAAAATAGTCAAATAAAGAAATAATACATCACGCATGTTATGATGGAATATGTCAAAATTATACAACATGGATGTGGCATGGAGAAATGGATAATAATCGAAATGCAATGTCACAAATGGATGAAGATGACGAATATATGGATGATCGACTAAAAGATATGATCCTTGATATTGGAGACTCATCTTATATGAAAAACCATATTTATAATACCTTATATAGTGGAAAATATGTGGCTTTATATAAGGGTTGCACCATTTTTACATGATTGCTTGCGTTGTTAAAATTGTTTAATCTGAAGGCAAACTGTGGGTGGTCAAATAAAATTTTCACATAATTGCTTAATTTGCTGAAACAAATACTACCCGAAGATAACAATTTGTTGGATCGTTGTTATGATGCCAATAAGATATTGTGTCCAATGGGTTTAGAGTATGTCAAAATACATGCATGCCTTAATGATTACATATTATACAAGAAAAAGTATGAAAATTTGGATCAATGATCAGAATATGGTGAGTCACACTACAAGTTGAGGAAAAACAATGGTGATGACAATGACAATGTTAGTAAGATGTGTCTTCCTGCTAAAGTGTTATAGAAGTTGCCAATAACTTTAAGGTTCAAGAGAATTTTTTCTAATGCTAATGACACAAAGAATATTAGATGGCATGTAGATGAAAGAAAATATGATGGAAACATTTTCCATGTAGTTAATTATTTATAATGGAAGAACGTTAATTAATTTTTTATGGATTTTAGACTGAGCCAATAAACCTTAGGCTTGGGTTTGCCATAGATTGAATGAACCCCTTTGGTAATGTGAGTACTAACCATTCTTCTTAGCATGCGCTTCTCACGATTTACAACATATCTCCTTGGTTGAGCATGAATCGCAAGTATACGATATTAAGTATGATGATTTTAGGACCAAAACAAACTGGAAATGACATAGATGTTTATCTAAGTCCATTAATTTAGGATTTAAAACTTTTGTGGGGTAAAGGTGTGTTGACGTTGATGATGCATATATTTTGGTGCAAAGTTTAAGATGGTATCAAAGTTCCCCAAGATTAATATTCGAACATCAAGAAACTTGTACCAATGAAAGATCTCAAGTTAATTGGCTTAAAATCTCATGATAGTCACGTCTTGATGCAATAACTTCTACCGGTGGCTATCTGTGTCATCCTTCCCAAAAATGTAAGAGTAACTATAGCCAGATTGTGCTTATTATTCAATGCTATATGTAATAAAGTTCTTTATTTCAAAAATTAGATGAATTAAAGGAAGAGGCTACAATAATATTGTGTCAGTTGGAGATGTATTCCTCCACCTTTTTTTTACATTATGGTTCACTACTTGTTCATCTAGTTAGAGAAATTAGGTTTTATGGTCCAATTTATTTAAGGTGGATGTATCCTATAGATCCATACATGAAGATATTTAAAGGATATACAAAGTATAATTATCAACCATAAGCTTCGATCGTTGAAAGGTACATCATAGAAGAAGCTGTTGATTTTTATTCAATTAATTTGTCGAAAATAGAGTCTATTGAAATTCCAAAGTCTCGTCATGCTGACAGATTTGAAGGTACAAGTACACAAGGTTTAAATGTTAATCCAATGATTCGGGATGCAGTTCTTGAAACACATTTCTATATATTGAATAATCTTAGTGTAGTTGAACCATACATAGAAGAACACAAAACAATTATAAATAAAAAATATCCCCAAATGAATGACAAGTGGTTGTTGACACAACATAACAAGATGGTGCATCCGAGACAATCAAATGGTTGTCGTACATGCTAAAACTTACTATGATACCTTGGGTGGCATACAAAATTTCTAATTATTCCTTTTATACAAAAGAAAAAGTTTATTGTAGTACAATGCAAAATAGTGGGGCTATGGTTGAGGTCGAATCCATGTATTTCTCTAGTTTGAAAGATAAGAATCCTATTTTGGAAACCAATGTATTCTAAGGCGTCATTGAGGAGATTTTTGAGATGGATTATGTTACTTTCAAAGTTCCTTTATTTAAATTAAAATGGGTTCCCAATAACAATAATGTACAAGCTGATAAGTTAGGATTCACACAGGTTGACCTTGGTAAGAAAACTTATAAGACTAGACCATTCATCATGGCTAATCAAGCGAAACAAGTTTTTTATGTTACAAACCATGTGAACTTATCAAGGAGATGGTCAATTGTTCTGCGAGGAAAACACATCACTCACATTGATGATGAAAGTTTTGATATTTCTTTCACTCCTTCTTACGCAGTACAAGTGTCTAATTCATACGAAGAATTTTATAGAGATGTTATGCATGATATTCGTAACGATCATCAAGAAGGCATATGAGAAAATTAAAAGGTAATTATTTTATATTCTTTATTCATTATTTATTGTTATAATTTCAAATCTTGCTATTTAATTTCTAACAACTATTATTATTTAAAATTGTAGGTGTTTAAAGTGAAGACACCAAGAGACAAGACACTAAGACAACAAGATAATATTATTTGATATAATGATGTGTTCATTGTAGGTTGCTTTGTCTCAATTTTGGTTTTGATGTAATATAAATGTTTGGTTCCTAATGGAATTGTCACATTGATGTAACACAATTTTTGGTTTATTTCAATTCTCAAATGGGTGCGTTGTTGTTTATGCATTCAGAAATATTCATGTTACAAAATTGGGAATTGTATAAATTGAAAAATATATTTTAAAAAAACACAAATAATATCACAACGGTTAGTAATTCAAGCATTATTATAAATAGAGTGGTATCTAGAATAATAAAATCGAATAATGGTGTTGTAGGATTCGAATCCAAGACATATCAATTATTTCAGAATGGTTGTTTCCTTTAATCGTAGTTATAAGTAGCGCACTATCTAATTTATAACTATAATCACTCACCTGTTATGGTAATCGACACGCATACAATAACACACTACCTAACAATGGACGTGAAACCATGATTATATGTTTTTTACAACCATTATTAAATGTGTTTTCCGTAGTAGTGTGCACTCCCAAATATTTGTCTCATTCACTAAGTGACAAACCATATTCTTTTTCTAAGGTAGATAAACTTTAGTCATTTAACCATATATGATGTTTCCACATTACGGCTACTTGATAAGAAAGTTGAGATAATTTTGGCATGTGTAGTCATTCAACACATGTTATGGAGCAAAAAGAAAGGCGTGTTTTCGCATATGGTGATTTGATAACAAAAATATTGGAAAATGTTTAGTTCAACCTTGAAAGATAAAAGCCATATAAGATGTAACAATAATAAAAGAGGTTGCATTAGTGCAAATGTGCTTCAAAATTGTCAATGGGGAGATATTTCAAATACCTCCAAAAGGAAAGAAAAATTCTATAGAACAACAAGCCTCAACATCATCTCCTCAGCGAGAAGCTTTTGAAACTTTGGATGATTTTGACTATAAGATGCCTAAAATACCATATATCAAAGTTATACTCAAGGATATAACCAAAAGAAAGGAGAAGATACATAATAAGATCAACTTCCTTGCTCATCGCTTATCTCAAGACACATTATATCAATCTTATGGGTTGTTAATAATAATGATGAGTATATTGAGTAGTTGCCTCACTTATGTGTTTACTTTTAGCAATTAAGTGTGTTTAAATTCCTCCATTTTCCCCCTTTTCACTCTGAATTCTCTTTCAATTGGTAAAGTATTTTTCCTTTAAATTATCTAGGAAGTTAGTGTGAACTATGTGCTTGCTTGATTATCATTATTTTCTCGCATATTTTCCCCATATTTTTTATTATGCCAAAGGAGGAGAAGTATACTCTCAAGGGGAGTAGAGTATGATCTGTACTCATGTGAGAAAATGTTTAACCAGTCCAATTTTTAATATTTTGTTTTCTCTGTGAAATTCCTGGCAGCAGATACGTGATGTCACAGAGAATGTTATGACACACTATCTGACACTCTGTTAACAATTCACACAATAAATATAAATAACAGTAAAGAACACAATAAGTTGTTTACCCAGTTCAGTGTCTAACTACACCTACATCTGGGGGCTACCAAGCCAGGGAGGAAATTCACTATTAGTAGAATTAATTCAGGAATAAACCAACCAGTTTATCTCCTTCACTTAAAACCTACCCAATGCAACTTCAACCTAAGTCCTACTTAGATCTGAGTTCCTACTCACTCCCCCTCAATCACAGCAGTGATATCAACCTATTGAATAATTGAATTGTGAAGACACACTTCAATAAACTATCTTGATCTCGCTTCAAAGCTTTCAATCAAGAGACAAACACTCGTGCTTCAAAGCTTTGAGTGATAAACTACCCTTACAAATAAATCCTAGTCCAATGCACTTATCAATTGATAGTTGTTTGGCTCACAAGAGAAACTAGAATTACACAATACAATTGTTAACTCTCCTAACAGTACACAAATAACAACCTGCTAAATCTTCAATAAATTCCAGAGGCGCAACACAATTGTAAGGGTTGAATTCCTTTTATAGAAGCAGTCCTGAAGCTTCAGTTTTGGGCTTCCATAAAGATAGCTAGGGTTCACTTAATTTAATCCTAAAAACATGGTCTTTTCAACAACCAATTTAGGTTTAATTAAGATTAACCTAGCAGCCACGTGAGCATGCTTTCTAATAAAAAACAATATTTAGCACCAACAAACTTCCCGAAAAGTCTTAGGAAAACAGATTCGAATGTAATATCACATCGAATGTCATAACATCCGCATGACATCGATTTTCAAATTTCAAAGACCTTTAGCTTCCGCCGAGCTTTTAACATCCTTAGCGTAGGATTTATCTTCAATCTCGAATGTCATGACATTTATCATGACATTGCTAAACCTAGTTTTACCAAAATTAATGCCAACTTAAAACACTAACAAACTCCCCTTTGGCACATTTTTGGCTAAAACTACTTAACACATCGTAGTACCTATGCAAAGAAGACAAACTAGTTCTAAGCTTAAAGAAACTAGAACCTAAAGATAAGATAAATACTACCCATACAGAAATCCCACAATTCTCACAATTGCCCAGATACAAAATTTAAACAGGCCATACAATTTCCCAAAAATCCCAGCCACTGTCACACAGTAGTTCTTCTCCCCCTTTTTAGCCATAAAGGGCCAAAGGAAACAATACAATTGCCCCAAACTTTCAATCATAAAGAACCAGCACAAAAGTTATATCTCAGTTAAGGATTACAAGTCTCTCAACAAAAGATTACAATCATCCAAAATTAAACAGAATACATAACAGGAAACAATTGACAGAACAAACAAGGGGCATAGGAGCAACTCAAGTGCTTTCTTCTCCAGAAGAAGCACTATGGAATGAAACATCTTCAGAATCATCTTCATCAGCAGCTGCCATCTAGACATCCTTATCACCAACACCTCATCCTATCCCTTCATCCTCAACCTCTGTCCCGCCTCCTGAGTGATCGCTCTTCAAGACTTTGTTTCCTTGCTTCAAGTTCCCTACAGGTCTCTTTCAGCACAGCAATGACATCTCCCTTCTGAGAATTTGTCTTGATTTTGGATGTCTCAGCAGATGTCATGACAAATTCAGGAACATGCTTCCCTTGAAATAGCTTGTAGTGGAAGCCAAGGTGAACTTTTACTCACCGTATTCCATCAACCGTGATGTTAGGGTATTGATCGCTTATTATACCACACGTAGGGAGGAAAGGCTATTGGTCCTTTGATAGCATAGTTGTCGATTGAGTGTCTCGATAAAAATGTAGGATCCATAGTCAAATGTAGCCGAGTGCCTACATATATGAATCTTCCCACCATTAGAGATGGTGGATTTGTGATTGGTTGGGACCCATGACCAATCTTATGCGGATGGCAAATTTGACACTCAACTTGCTTGCCGAGAGTTTTCCTTTAGAGGCCATTGTCTTACTTGTTTGGCAGTGATGGTTTGACAAATCTTGTTGTCAGTTTCCTCCAGCTCTGGCTGAGTATTAGCAGATCTACCCAGGAATCTGTTGATCACATTTGGAGAGAACTTGACTTTCCTCCCCCTCACATATACAGTTTGATAGTCAGCAGAGTTCCTATCCCCACAGCCATTTGACAGATTGACTATAAACTCTTTCACCAAAACTTCATAACAGTTTGAAAGACTCTCCACTGTTTTCATCAGTCCTGCCTCCTTAATCAGGTCAACAATTTCCTTGCATCAAAGAGCACTTTTGCTTAACTCTCTTTCCAGAGCCACCCTTTTTAAGCAAACATACTTCCATCTTCCAGCATTTTCAGGATAATGGAAAGAAATGTTATCAATGGCCACTTCAGGCACCTTGAGCAGTTTCCCAAGAGCTTGCTTCTTTCTGGGATGAATGTCTGTGACATTCTCTTCAACATCAAATTCAGAGTCTTGATCCGACTGATGATGTGCTTTTCCTCTTTTCACAATTGGTGTTCTCTTTGGTCTAGAGCCATCACCACCGTTTTACTCTACTTCTCCTTGTAGAGGATCCACCCTTGTGATACTTCTCGCCTTGCACATCTTCAAGATCCTTCTCTTTAGCGGCTTTGTGAGACTCGCTTTCCTTTCCGTTTCATTATTCTTTTTGCAATGCTCGGATTGACATTGGCAATAAGATCATTGTCTGAGAACACTTCATCTAAGTCAATGACTGGAGGTTCAGGTAGATGATCAGTTTCTTGAACTGGAGACTCTTCCAAAATCCGCCGAGATGTAGTCATCGTGACTTTACGAGACACACCTGCTGGTGATTCTTCAAGAATGCTATCAGAAATATATTCAGCAGGGGCCTTTTTAGAGGCAAATTTTGCTGGGGACTCTTCAAGGATACTATCAGAAATCACATCTTCTTTATCAGTAGGGGTTTCATTACAAATATCATCAATACGTACTTCAGAGTCTTTCTCTGAAGAGTCTTCATTATTCTTGGCAAGGGAAGAATCATGATCACCAGATGTCACGACATTCTTAATGACATCTGGAACAACTGCTAAGCTCGGCCAGCGACTTACTTTAGGGAATTGAAACCCGAATGATTGGTCTTCGTTGAGGATCCCGTTACTAATCTGCAATGGCTATATGCACCCCTAGACTCCTCGTGTTCACTATTTCGGGGAATGTAAGGGATGGTATAAGTCTTACCCGAGGGAGATGCTTGAGTCCTTCTTGCATTCCTTGTGCGCAATTTCTTGACCTTTTCCGGTCAAGCTATTGCACAATGGTGTAACCCTCATTGCTTCACTTGCATGGCTTCATTATTTGCCCTGACTTCAGCCATGGATGGAGATGAAGATCCTGTTTCTTGAGATGATGAGAAAGATGAAGACATTTTTCGCTGATGGTTTTTGAGAGGATGAAAGTGAGAATAGCAGAGAGATTCAGAGTTTCTTTCGGGAGAAGAAAGGGTGGTACTACTTTCAAAAGAAGAAACTATTATATGAGGATGTCTCTTCCTATTCTTGGACCTTTTGAAATAAGGATGAAAATACCCAAATAACCCTCTTAAAAATAATTGAAATAAAAGGTCCCTTTCATCCCTTGTTGTAGGCACAGTTAATTGCTACAACTCCTCATATTGATAAGTACCCAATTTGTCCCTCAAAGTCTTAAATTGACTAGCCTTAAAAACTTTAGTACATATGTTACAGGCCAATGTCATGACATCCTGTATGACATTGTACCTAGTCATCATCTGCTTCATCTAGATCATCTTAAAGCAATTTCTCCCAGCTGCTATGTATTCAACTTTAACATTGTATAAAGTTAAACAGTTTTGCTTCTTGCTGATCCAAAACATGAAATTGTTTCTCAAGAGGAAACATCCATCAACAGGGCTTTTACTCAAGTTTTGATCAACACTTTCTTCACTTGTTTTCTTGGACAACTTCAAATGTGGAGGGGTAAGAGTCCTAGTGTGGCTGCCATTATTCAGTCCAAGCTTCTTGACACAATTCCTTGCATACTTGCTCTGTGAAAGAAGTGTTGAGCTTTTCATCAATGTGTCTGACATTCCTCCAGATACTATGTTATTAACATAGATGAATGCCACCATGATCTTTTCTCCTCTGACAAAGAGGGTTTCATCCAAGACTCCTCTCCTGTATCCTTTGATAGTAAGATACTTGGTTATCCTTTCATGCCAGATCTTAGTACTTTGCTTTAGTACGTTAGGAGCGGTCAGATGTCTAGACATTGAGTGTGACATTCTGATTTCCTGTCCAACCTTATACTTACCACAGATTCTCCCTTTGTCTATGAAAGATCTTGGTATCCTTCTGACTCCCTCTATGGAACTTATCCTTCTCATTCCTTTGAGATGTGGATGACCAGATACTTGCTGCCACAACTTTACTTCCTCTTCATCTTTGTCTGTAGAACTCATAGAGGACAGAGTGGTGTTCTCAGATTCCCACATGTAGCAGTTGTCCTTTGATCTGACTCCTCTCATAATCACTACTTGTTCATCATTGATTACAAGACATTCAACCTTAGTGAAGTTGACTGTGAATCCCATATCACATAGCTGACTTATGCTAATGAGATTTGCATTCAGACCTTTTACCGAAGACTCCATTTAGGTTTGGAACTGTGCCGCTTGAGTTTCCAACACCTTTGATTTCTCCTTTAGCTCCATCTCCAAAGGTAACAAAGCTGGTAGAATGATGCTTAACATCATTGAGAAGATTCCTGTCTCCAGTCATGTGCTTGGAACACCCACTGTCAAAGTACCAATCTTTCTTGGTAGACACACTAAGAGAAGTGTTAGCTACCAGAGCAACAGTCTTCTTCTTCCACTGATGAGAGTATGATACCCTGTTGGTTTTAGGCTTCACATAAGACCCTTGATTAGGATATCCATGTAGCCTGTAGCAAAAAGATTTTATGTGACCAAACCTTCCACAATAATGACATCTCCATCTTTGAAACTTTTTGTTCATGTTTCTATGATTTTGATGTTGCACCCAATGTTGTGACATCTGTTTTGACATTGGTTTATTAGGTCTGTTCTTCCTTTTGTCATTGACAAGCTTCTTAGTCTCCACATATCCTGAGGCAGACCTATTTCCTGTTTTGTGGTATGACATCTTCTTTGCCATAGACTTGCTGTTTGTTCCTTTCCGGTTATTAATGATCTCTTTGCGCCACATACCCCGAGCTTATTTCTGCTTTTATGTTGTGACAACTGTTTCGTCATTGGTTTCCCATGTCTCTTCTTCTTAATGTCACCAACATTATTCTTTTCAGCCACATATCCTAGACCATGCTTATTTCCTGCATTTTGTCCAAGCTGAAGAATTTCTTCCAACTTATCGATCAGATGTCAACATTTTGATGATTTAGACATCCGATCAAGTTTGGAGTTCAAGATTACAATATCATTATTGAGGTGATTTATAGTGGGTTTTCCTTTTCTCACCTCCTCACATTCTCGCCCAACTTCTCAATCGCCTTTTTCTGCTCCACATGTTGCGACAAACTTCACCATTTTTATACACACCTCGTAGGTTTCAAAGAAGCTCTTCAAATGTCACTTCCTCATCACTAGAGTCCATATCGAATTGTACACCCAGAGAGCAAAGACAAGTTTGGCACCTTCTTCCCATTCACTTCGAGTCACCATCGGACCAAGTGACAACCATTCCTTTCTTTTGTTTCTTTAGAAAGGTGGGACATTCACTCTAATATGTCCAAATCCTTCACATTCATGACATTGGATTTTTGCTTTGACTTCCTTTTCTTGACTTGGATCTTCTCTGGAGTCATAAGATCTGCCGATGTCGATGAAATGTCCTTGACATTGGACCTTGACTTTGGATCAATCCTCTTGATGAGCTTGTTGAACTGTCTTCCAAGCATAGCTATAGCTTCGATATCTCTTCATCTTCCATCTTGCATCCTTCTTCAGATAGATGCAAGTGTTATGCTCTTGTTCTTTTGTCAATAGTTTCACCGATTCCCATCTCAAAAGTCATAAGAGATCCTATAAGTTCTTCAACCTTCAAGGTGTGATGTCCCGAGCCTCCTCTATTGCTCACTTTCATTGCAAACTTTTAGGCAAGGATCCGAGAATCTTTCTCACCACTTTCTTCCGACATCTTTTCACCAAGTGCTCCCGAGGCATTGGCAATTTCAAAATATTCATGTGAAATTCATGAATAGTCTCATCTTCCTTCATCTTCAAATTCTCAAATTTGGTAGTGAGCATCCAAGTCTTGACATCTTCACCTTGGATGTCCCTCATGAGTAGTTCGAGAGTGTCCCAAACATCCTTGGCGTTCACACCGATGGACCATCAAGATATTTCTCTCAATGTCATTGAATAGGGCATTCAATGCTTTAGAGTTCCCCAGAGCTAGCTCCTCTTCCTCTTTGCTCCATTCCTCCTCGTGTTTCAAGACAGTAGTTCCATCTTTCTCAAGCTTGGTGATGTTTCCATCCTTTGTCGCAGCCTCCAAGCCTTAATGTCCACCGATCTTAAGAAGGCAACCATACGAGGCTTCCAAGAATCATAATTAGACCCATCCGAATAGGTGGTCTACCTCCAAATCCTCCTTCCTTATCCATTACGCCGTAAACTATTATCCCTAGATCTCACACGAAATAACAGTGGCCCGCCTCGATACCAATTGAAATTCCTAGCGCAGACACGTGATGTCACGTAGAATGTTATGACACACTATCTCGACACTGCTAACAATTCACACAAGAAATATAAATAACAAGAAAGAACACAATAAGTTGTTTACCTGTCTAACTACACCTACATCCGGGGCTACCAAGCCAGGAGGAAATTCACTATTAGTAGAATTAATTCGTGAATAAACCAACCAGTTTATCTCCTTCACTTAAAACCTACCCAATGCAACTTCAACCTAAGTCCTACTTAGATCTGAGTTCCTACTCACTCCCCCTCAATCACAGCAGTGATATCAACCTATTGAATAATTGAACTGTGAAGACACACTTCAATAAACTATCTTGATCTCCCTTCAAAGCTTTCAATCAAGAGACAAATACTCATGCTTCAAAGCTTTGAGTGATAAACTACCCTTACAAACAAATCCTAGTCCAATGCACTTATCAATTGATAGTTGCTTGGCTCACAAGAGAAACTAGAATTACACAATACAACTGTTAACTCTCCTAACAGTACACAAATAACAACCTGCTAAATCTTCAATAAATTCCAGAGGCGCAGCACAGTGGTAAGGGTTGAATTCCTTTTATAGAAGCAGTCCTGAAGCTTCAGTTTTGGGCTTCCATAAAGATAGCTAGGGTTCACTTAATTTAATCCTAAAAACATGGTCTTTTCAACAACCAATTTAGGTTTAATTAAGATTAACCTAGCAGCCACGTGAGCATGCTTTCTAATAACATAAAAACAATATTTAGCAGCTCAACAAACTTCCTGAAAAGTCTCAGGAAAAACAGATTCTGCAGAACAAAATGTCACACTGAATGTCATAACATCTGTTATGACATCGATCGCTTTTCTGAATTTCGATGCTTTAGCTTCCGCCTTGTTTTTAACATCCTTAGCAGGTAGGATTTATCTTCAATCTCTGAATGTCATGACATTTATCATGACATTGCTAAAGCCTAGTTTTACCAAAATTAATGCCAACTTAAAACACTAACACTCTGTTACCAACTTCCTGATATATGCGTTATCATCATCAAAAAGAAAAAGAATTTAGATATATGTGCCTGTGAGTACATACAATATGATCCAAAGTGGTGGAGTTTACTAATATTAAAGCTAAAATCAATTGTTTGGGTTTGATGATGACAAACTTGATATCCAACTATATCTAGTGAAGTACTTACCTCTTAAAGATGAGATTATCTTGTTCAGATGTCGATAAGACTTACCTCTAACATTAAGTCATCTATTTGAAGTAGTATTTTCATTCAATGATGTTTAAGTGAAGACTATTATTTCAATATTCTCCAATGGTTTGTCATCTAAGCTCTCTTATAATGCTAATCAATTTGATGACATCTCCAGCATCATCAAGCTAAATATTCAAAGTGTTTGTTTGATGCTAAAGTCAAACATAATGATGCAAAGACTTAAAGCTTCTAAGTTATAAAATAGAGGAAGTGTGAGCTCAGTTGGTCATGTATGTATGTATGAGTGACCAGATACTTGTAAAGGCACAAAGGTATTTATAGAATTACTTAGGTAAAATAAAACACACAAACACACTTAAAACCGTAGAGGATTCTTGTAGAAGCGTGTTTACACGTGTATAATCGATTAACCCTGGTGCTATAATCGAGTATTTAAATTTTGTAATGCCTATAATCTATTGAAATATTCGCTTAATGGTTGGAAATAGTTAGAAATCAAAACATTCTATTTGGGGCTTTATAATCAATTAGACTAATCGATTATGACACTTAAATTACCCTTGGATTGTTTCCATGTTTTGGCCTTAAAATAGAGATCTCCTCTACCATTTCATATCACTCAAAAAACATTATTTGATCTCTCTCTCTCTCTCACACACACACACACACACACATGCGCTCACACACAAACACGCTCTCTCACACACACAAACACATTTTTTCTATAAATATCTCTTTTTTTCCTTAGTGCTTTGAGAGTGTTATTGTGCTTAGTAAGGATCATTGTTCAGAGTAAAAAGAATATTTGTAATTTTCCTAAGAGTGTATTATTTGTTTATTTAAGAATCTTTTGTAAGACATTGTTTGGTTTGAGAGCTAAACCATTAAAGTCTCTTGTTTGGTTTGGGGATTGTCTTAAAAAGTATTTGTTTGGTTCATGAGTTTCACTTCCTACAAAAGCTCTTCTTTGATTCACGAAGATCGGTCATTAAAATCTCTACAAAGGTTCTTGAGCTCAACCTGATGTAAAATCTATGTTGGTTCGATATTAGTCATTTTAAAATCGTATCTTGGTTTGGCATCATCCTCTGTAAGATCTCATATTGTTTCAAGACCGACCCATAAAATCTCAGCTTGATTCGGAGGTGAGTCTATGTAAAACCCCAATTCTATTTAAATGAAAGCGTGTATAAAAGCCCTCGAGATTGTGGAAACTCTCAAGAAGAATTCTCAGGAGAGGATTTTGTCATATTCGTTTAGACTGAACCTCTATAATTTTTTGGTGTCTTTGTCTTTCTGTTATCTACTTTACTTTTTAGTTATTTTCTTTCCATTATTTCCCCATCGATTTCTTTATACCACTGATTATTTATTTGTTTGTTTTACAAATGGGTTTAAACTATATTTTCTCAAAGATTTTGTTTTTAATCAAGTTTTTTCAAACCTTCAAAATTCACCCACCTCTAGTGTTTTGATTCACATGTCCAACAAAGCTACTTATATAGGAGCTAGATCCAAGAACTAGTTAGTTAGAGTTTATAACAGAAAAATAACCACCTAACTGATAGTCTAACAAACTCTAGAAACTATATAAGATGTATAGCAAGTTAGTAACTTCACTTTCATACAATGCTTTACTTTATCAAATTAATTTTCTCAACAAGTTACTAACCTTCATCATCGTATATTGTTACCTCCCACAAGCTAGAGGATAAAAGATATATACAAGTCCAAGCTCGATCATAGGTACGTGAAATGGTCGAGGATTTGATGCCTTGGTGAAAATATATGCAATTTGGGAAGTAGAAGTAGTACAGAGAAATCACATGAGTCATTCTTGAACTTTTATCCTAACAATGTGGCAATCAATGTCTAGGTGCTTTGTGTGTTCATGGAATAAATCATTTGCATCTATGTGCATAAAACTTTGACTATCACAATACATAAAACTTGTCTAGTTCATGATTAATTAAGATCATGAAGAGTATAAGTGAGCTATTGCAATTCTCTAGTGGCTGCTGTGCGCGGTAAAAAATTGAAGAACGAGGGAACCAAATCGGAATTCGGTTCTCTGACTAAAAAATAATTTATTTTTAAAAAGATTCCGCCAGCACCAAGCTTTATTATTCTCAAAAAAGGAAAAGGGGAAAGCTGAAATACCCTAAAAAGGTATGCAACGCGATTAGTATGAAACTAAACGCAAAGCATGGGGGAGACAAAGATTCTTTGGGCATGGGGTTAGGTTATACAAAGGGAAGGTATTAGCACCCTATGTATCTATAGTACTCTATAGGATCTTTTGTGTGTTTGTGTTTTATTTGCTATGCTGTTGGGAAATTTTCTACTTTGGGATTAACAAGGTAATCTAGGTAGGAACCTAAGTTTTTTTATTATGATTATGCTCGCAAAGATTGTTGCAATCTTCTGCATACATATCCCCTAGAGGGAATCAGATCAATTGTAGCTCGGGATCTAAGGGTAACTAAGGTTTGGATGGTTTGAGAGAGAAAAAATTATACTCGCCAAGGGTGAGACCTCGTGCCTACGTATTTTCAAAAGGAGGTTGAGAAAGCCAGAGCAACCATAGTTCTCACTTATGTGCTAGTGGAAGCAACGATTTTAAGAGACAACGACAAGTGTCGTCTTAATGAAAAATGTATCTAATCTATTTCATCACATGCTTTTTTGAATGTTTGAATCTTTCATTGTAAGAAATGGGTGTTTAACTTGAGTGTACAAGTATACCGCTTATAGTTCTTAGAAGATGTTTTGAAAAACATTGGATCTTTCATTGTAAGCATTGGGCTTTTAACTTGAGTATACAAGCGTTCCACTTATAGTTAAGAAATATGTTTTGTTTCTTTGTTTAAAAAAATGTTTGGTTTGAATATGATGTTATAGATGAGATACTTCTCCCACAGAGATGATTCATGTCTCATCTCTGAGGAGAAATGTTTTGTTTTGTTTGGGGGGTGCTTAAGAAGCTCGTGGGTCCTTGTAGTGTGAGCCCAAGAGGAGACTATCTGAGGGACATCGAGGTCCTTGTATTATAGTCCAAGAGGAGGCTATCCGAGGGACATCGAGGGTCCTTGTATTGGGAGCCCAAGAGGAGGCTACAGGGTATGGCTGGCTTGGTTTTAAGAGTGATTTCCCCGAGAAACCATACTCTTTGGGTTCTATCCTAGCTAAGGAGATTCTTTGTACGAAGCCCAATAGGAGTCTGTTTGAGATTTCCATATTTGTTTCTTGTATGAGGCCCAAGAGGAGGCCAACTCAACGAGGGAGTTCTTTTGTACAAAGCCCAATAGGAGGCTAACTCAACGAGGGAGTTCTTTTTGTATGAAGCCCAAGAGGAGGCTATGGGGAACCTAGTTGTTATACTATTTGTAATGACATAAATAAACATGAACACGTATATATGACAAAGTGCATGTGTGCATTCATAGGAGTTTATGAAGTAAATATATAAACAAGTGTATAAAACAAGAAAATAAGCTAGTGATACTTGGATACATACAAGGGAGTGAGACTTACACCTTAAGGGAGACCCACTGGAATAAGAGCAGTTTCACCGAGAATAATGCTCCTCTTAATACCAGTGGAATTGGTTAATATGTACAAAGATGGTTGAATATGTACAAAGATGGTTAAATATGTACAATGATGGTTGGGACTTACACCTTAAGTTAGTCTCATGATCAATTTGATTTTGAGTTCGAAAAATTTTCGAGAAAGAAACCTAGCTCGGTTTGTATTTTCAAGGAATTAATCGAATTGATCATGGAGTAGGAGGTGCGTAAGTCAATAAAAACATTTTTTTGATATTTTAAAAATACTTGAAGAGTGAAATTTTATTCACATGAGTGTTTTGAAAAAGATTAGGTTAAAGAAATCAAGAAGAAAACATTTTTGAAAGTACTTTAAAATACTTAAAAAGTCTTACATTTTAACCTAATAAAAATATATCAAAAGAAAATATTTTTTGACACAATCATGAAATAGGTATACTACATACATGTGTGCAAAAAATCATCTCAAAATGAGAAGTTTTGATTGGTTTTTGAAAAGGTTGAAGTTTGTTGAAAAACTTGAAGAAAACAAGTGATAAAAATTTATTTTGGCCTTGGTGAGTGTTGAACTCAGGACCTTGGCATGATTGGTTAAAATATTAATCACTGGGCCACATGCATGTCTTGTAACCTATGCACGTTGATGATATTATATAGAAAAACAAGTTATGAATGGTTTTGAAAAACATGAAAAATGAAAAAGTCTGGGGCGAGGAGATTCGAACCCCAGACTTGGGCAAAAAGTGACTTAAGGGCGCGCGCTCTACCACTGGGGTGGCTATACATCTGTTAATTAATCCAACATCAATTAATTATATTATGAAACAAATATTTGAATTTTTGAAAACACGTCATGTTCATCATCTTCAACCTCAAGCTTCCTTGATTCATAACTCTCTCGTTTCTTGATGAAATTGAACGATGTAAACATGAAAATTGCTCATTTTTCACAAGGAATCGATTGGTGGAAATTAATTTCATTTATTTTTAGTGTAATATTACTGAATTCATGAACAACCAGATGAACCCTAATTTAATCAAAGCTTAATGAAATCGTGTAGGTGCATGATAAATGGCAATTGATTGAGGGTTATCATTCAATATGAGTGCAGAAACAAAATGGCATTTCAATTTTTCATTTGTGATGCATGAATTATAGAGTTAAAATTTTGAGCACTTACCTCTTCAAGTGAGAATCAGATTCTTTGAAGGAGGTGTTACATAGATGGTTGGATGATCCGGATAGCTTCCTGGACCTTCAAGGAACGTGTTGATGTGCTTAGCTTGCTTGGAGATCACCTGGAACTTGTTGCCCGACCCCTACTGCATTTTGGCCAAGTTGAATATAAAGATGATGATTCTGGCTTTACAGAAGTGGATTGATGGTTTAGATCACTTCTATATGGTGTATGGATGATGTTTGAATGATCAAAAGGGAAAACACACGAGTAGATTAAGAGTTTGCTAGTTAAGGCTCAAAATGCACTCTAATGGAGTTTTCTTGAGGAAACTGGTTTTTGGTTTATTTTGTGGTGGATGGCTGGTTCTAACAACTTGCTAAGGATGTTTAGAAAGTATTTGAAGCCATGGATTGGTTAGAACTTGCAAGAATTGATATTTACAATTCTTACATTTTGAAGGCTTTGAAACTTGGAACTTAAGAAAGAAGTGAGAAAACAAGCTTAGAGTTGTTTTGGTGTGATTTCAAATGAAGTAATGACCTCTATTTATAGGCCAAGAAGTTTGGAGATCAAGGTAAGCAAGGATTGAGATTTTTTGCAACTTGGCCTTAAGAGATAAGAAAGGAATCTTACCATTTAATGCAAATGGTTAAAAATGAAAATCATGGTTAATTCACTCAGGTTTTCTTATCCTTATCCAATTATTATATTAAGATACTTTTGAGGCAACTTGGCTTCTAGAAGAGAGAGTGATAGGATTTTGACAAGTTTGCTTGAAAAACTTTGCAAAATGACTTATAATGCATGTTTTTGGACCTATAATGTCTAATTTCAAAACCCTAGCTCCACAAAATATTTTTTAATGTTCTTGGACATTTTGGAAAGCTTGAAAAAATATCTACAACTTTCATGTTGAAAGTTTTTCTTGAATAAAAAATGGATCTTGGTGAAAAATGGCCATGAAAATGGTGGAAAAAATTGTAAAAACACTTGAAAATTTATTGTTTAGAAAATTCAAGTTTTGACTTTTTGTTGACTTTTTTCCACATTTTTTATTCTTGATGACCATGTTGAATAATATGAAATGCTTTGATGATTGGAAATTTTGAATTTCAAAGGTGACCAAAAAAGTCAAAGTTTGACTGATCTGGACAGTTGACTTTTTGTCAAATGATTCAAAATGTCTCTATCAATCAACCATGGCATTGGAGATGTTTTGAACCAAGAAATTAGGTCAATATATTGCATTTGTGATCTTGAGATCATGCTTCAATACATTAGGTCATGTATTGAGCCAAAAGTCAATGATGCACCATCCTCGATTAAAACCCTAATTTGGTCGATCCAAGGTTGATCTGGAGGAAATGATGGGAACATAAGGATCACATGTTGATGATTGATGAAGATAGATCACTAGAGATGAATGGAGATCTTAACGCTAATTGATCACATCTTATACTGATGAAAGATTTTGATTCAAAACCTTAATTTGGCTCATGAAGCAAACACATGAGCTATCTTGTTTTTTTGCAATTTGTCAATGATGCAATGATGCATATGTGGATGATATGAGATGGTATCTTAGGTCAAAAATTGGTGTATGACAGCTTGCACAAGAGCTCAATATTGAGCTTCAAGTGATCAACAAGATATTGTTGTTTCTATCTTTAATTTATAGGAAATAAATGAATGTCTAGGGAAGAAACAATACCCATGTTCCAGGTTGACCAAAATGACCATTGGTCGATGATCTGAATGGAGTAATGATTCTCTAAAAAAAATCATAAATTAGGGAAACCAACATTTTTCAACTTTATTCGCACTTCATTTCAACAAAACATTTAGAAACTTATTTTTTTGTTAGGAAACATAATTTATCGAGATAGGCATAATTAAATCAATATTTTAAAGGATCAATTAGAGTATTTTACCCCAAATTCTACCCGTAAGATATAAAGAAAATCAGAGTATTTTTAATTTTTCATACAATACATGGGATGCTACATTTCAACTTTAACAACACAAACATATCATATACATAACACCTTTATTATCAGGGGATCACATAACACTTGCTTCAACTTTTAAAACAAAATAACCTTTTATTTGATATGCACCGGAATCATTAACTTAACCATATTTGTTCAACAACATGACTTAGTTTTTAACAACACAATAAGAACAACAAGAGTCAATAATGTAAACGACATAAAATAAACATCCCCCCGAGTTCTACGTATCAGAGCAACTAAACTGACTTGGACTAACAACAACTAAATTCTTCCTTCTCAAATACCTGCACGTTACTAGTATAAAGGCAACAGCGAAACAAACGAAAGGGTGAGATATCTACCAATATAATTGAATTCATGATAAAAAATATATTAGAATGTAGATCATATAATTCACCGCTTCACATAATCCAACAACAGTTATATCGACAATACCAACAACGATTACAACGACATATATACTAACAAATAGAAACTACAACAGTTATAACAACTCTAATTATGCGACTCCAAATGCAACTCAACTGTGCACATGCATATGGTACCATTGGAGTAAAACTCCCATCGTGTTTGCCATCAAGGCCAAGGCATAAACCTTCAACATAATCAACTTTTCCCCCAACGTCCAACGTGTTTTGCCATCAAGGCCAAGGCATAAGCCTTCAACATAATCAACTTTTCCCCCAACTGCCAACGTGTTTTTCCAATCCAGGCCAACTTAATAATGTAATGTATGCCATGCGACCTCAACCTCGATCAACAAAATCACAACAACGCAACAACAACAACACACAAGACAATATAACAACTAGTCAACTGCAATTCAACATTGGCTAAAATACTACAACGTAATCAACATATCGACGTAATTCTAATTCAACACTGGCCATAGACCTACAACGTAAATAACATATCAACGACAATTCTACATTGGCTAAAAGCCACAACATAATTAACAACAACTTATCATTGGATAAAAAGCCTACAACTTAATATCAACATGTACTACTTTCATCCACTTAATAACCCACCACTTGTTACTACATTAATCTCTGAGTAACTTATTCCACAATTCAACTTACAATCATTCGGATTGTTTTTATCTAATTCTATCTAACTGCTTATCAGTTAGGATTGCTAGTATTTCGATTATGTACTGCTATCAACATCCATTCTGCTACTATTCATTCATTATTGAACTAGTATATTGATTATAGTCATTAAGTATACTACTAGTCCACAACACAGTAACTAACCGACTTCTACTATTTTAACGCTACCACAATACCTCGGATAACCAAAACACCGTCTATTATCTTCAACCATTTTGCTCTTTTCGGTATTCATATAATCTACATAATCCAACTAAACCAACTTAATTTAATAGAACACCATACAATCGTATTGTCACTTCATTAATAAGATTTCTACCAATCTAATCACTTATCTTAGTTGATTATAATGGCACACTACTTCAATTTCTTCAAATTCCGGTTAATTGGCTATAGCGCTTACAACTACCAACCTACTAATCGAAACTATTTCCAATCGATTTCGGTATCATTCCTTATTAATTACTAGCATTATTTTACTCATCAAAGCCTACTCAAAGTTCTCTAGTTCAAATACTTAAATTGGGCAGAACTCACAAATCAGAAAATGTGTTCAAAACAACTTAGTACGTGCCGCGAACCCTCCTTCGCGTCGTCGCGACTTTAGCAGGAGTCAGTCCGCGCTGCGTCAACCCGTTGGCACCGCGAACTGAACGTGACAGATTGGGTTTTCAGCGCTGCCAACATCTCCCTCTTTCCATTTTTCCCAAATTTTTGGCACCCAACACCCACACAACCCAAAACGAATCAACCTAAGATACTGGCAACATGGGTAATCAAACAAGGAGAACATTTACCAAATCATTCAACAAGTTTCATGGATTTTCAAGCTTCAATTTGAAATTTCAACAACAACAACAACAACAACAAAACACCAAAACAAGGCAAATCTATAAACCCCATCCCACATATCATCCATCATCTATCCCGTTATAGAGTTAGAACCCCACCCTTACCTCTTTGATGGCAGCTCTAAACCTTGATCGGATTTCTCGAACCTTGGCTCTAGAAACTTTTCTTGTTCTTTGCCTCTTCTCCAAAACACTACTCCTCTTTCTCCTTTCCTCTAATGACCCTCTTTTCTCTTCTTTTATAATGACTTTCTTTCTCTTTTCTTTATACTACTAGTAACCACTACTACTACTTATTTATATAACTTACTAACTTATCTTAATGGGCCTAACAAATAACACCTCCTTATTACCTTGCGATACCACAATTAAAGCCCAACTCAATTTAATAAAATAGTCCATTATTAATAATAATATTATTTCTAATATTATTTCTTCAATGAAATCAACTTTATAAATTCTCCGACAAATCGAATAAAATCCGACTTTAACTTAATAATCCAAATACGTTTCCCAAAATAATACTGACAAACCCGATTGATTCTCGAACTTCGAGTAAATCCAATAATCAAATCCTTAAATAATTTATTTAACCAATTAATTAAATTCGGGCGTTACATATAGTATCAAGTCAAGGTTTTCTTTCCCTTTGGTAATTTTACCTAGGGTTTCATGCAATTCAATTACTTCCTTTTTCAAAGAGACACATGTATAATATGTTTCTCTTAAGTTTCTAATTTATGTTATTTATTGATTTCTTTAAGAAACCCTAAATACTCCTTAAGGTCTAAGTTGTGTATTTTAAGTTTATCATTTTCTCCAACCATTTTAACATTAATTTTAAAAAATTGCTTATAGGATGATTTAGTTACTTCAAAATTATCTTCCTTGTAGGATTCCTTTAAGAAAACTTCATCTTCTTTGTTGGAAGGATATTCTTCTATAGTTCTCCCCGAGGTTTATTCTTATTTATTTGTAAGTGTTTCATCTTCTCTTCTTCTTTCAAATAATCCACTAGATGATACTTCTTCATAACCTCTTAAACATGAGGTTCCTTCATTTGATGTTTAATCTTCTGAAGAGCGTTCAACTATTGAGTATGTTCTTTAAAAGAAATCCATGTGATTTGTTTGATAGGAGTTCGATGAAGTTGGTGATTATTTATTTTTTTTAGCTTGCTCTTTCATCTTTAAGTAAGTGAACTAGTTCACTCAATTTCTTTAGGATTTCCTTCTTCTTTGATTTTTCCTTTTTTTTTTTTGAAAACTACCATATTTTGATTTAAGGATTGGATTAAGTTTCATATTATTAATTCTTAGATATTGGTTAATGGTTAGTGATAAATGCTCTAATATAATTTATAACACTTTTAAACTTTGAAAAACATTTATGAACAAATATCTTTATCTTCTATGCCTCTAGTGTGCATTTCCTCTTGTTCGATACTTAGAGAGACACCATATATCATTTCAAGCGTATTTCACATTTCCTTGGAGGTTTTGAAATTGCAAACCTAAAGAGATTTGCTATCATCTAGGTACATTACAACAAAACTCTTGGTTTTGAAATCTATTTCAAATTTTCAATTTTCCTCTTCGGTCTAAAGAAAATTGGATTTATTTACTATTTTACCATTTACTTGGTGAGTAGGGATAAACATGTCAAAAAGACATGTTAATCTTCTTGTTTTAGTTCTAATGAAGACAAAATCCTATCTTAAAAGAAAAAGCAAAGAAGAAAAAGATTGGAATCAAATTATCAAGTTTGCAAAAGTTTTTGTATTTCAATAGATTTGAATCATAGGCCAAGGTACAATGTGAAATTTATTTTTTACAAGCTTTAGGTGTTCAAGAATTAATCATAAACTTTTAAACATGAATTGATTAAAGTTTCATCTTGTAACTTCACGAAAATTGCATTTATTTCATCGAATTAATTATTTGTCATGTGGAAGCAATTGATTTCTCAAAATCGTTGCCAAGCAAAATTTGGAAATTTTGAGCATGTTGATCGATTGTCATCCTGATGCAATCGATTGTCACTATAAATTTTCAATACTTTTGAACATTATAGAATGCTGAACTTGATATGAATTCATCTTTATATTTTGAAAAAAATGTTGGACCATTCCATATTTAAATTTATCTGGTGCTGGAAACACATGTTCATACTGATGTCTCAACTTCAGAACAATATCACTACAGATGTTACATCATTTGTTGACAGACTAAACAAATTTATCAAGTTATAACCGATATTGGAACTTAAATTTCAGAATGATAATTAACACACAAAATTGTTAACCCAATTTGGTGCAACATCACCTGCATCTGGGAGCTACCAAGTCATGAAGGAAGTCCACTATTTGCATTATTAGTTCAAAGCTAAAAAATCCCAGTCTACAACTTCTTGCTTAATCCCTACCCAATGCAACTTCTACCTAGGAACCTCCTAAATATAAGAAATTTTCATCTCACTTCCTAAATCACCTCAATGATATCTAACAGTCCCAATCCTAGTGACTCTATCAAGAATAACTCAACAAGAAGATCATACTTCTATTATAATACTTAGCCAAGACTCTTGACTAAGAAAAATACTTGGATTTGCTTAAAAGCTTCATCCAAGAACAATACTCAACTCATTACCCTAAAGGTTTATGAGTGAGAATATAATGTCGACCACAAGTATCAAAAGATACAAGGGTGACTTACACCACACAATACACAAGAGACTCTCAAAACCTAATACTCTAAGTTTCCCTTAATTTTACAATTATTGAAAGATTCGATAACATTAGGTTAGGTTTTCTCTTTAAATACACCTATTCAATCCACAGGCTTCGAATTCTGCATCCAGAAGTTTCTTGACCCATAAGCTAAGTGATGCACTAATTGTGCAGCCAAATCTCCTCAAATCTTGGAACAACCAATATGAATTTTTCTCGAATGTATTAAATCTTCTTTACCTGCGAAATTCACTGAGATATATCCAAAAAAAATATCACAAGATCAAATCAAATCTACCAGTATTAAAAAAAACAGCAACGCCTACTGTAACAATCAAAGATGTCATGACATCTACTTTGACATCTGACTGAAAAACCGATAACAAAAAAATTGTTATGATAGTTAACAAGAATGTTGTAACATATTAATCAACATCAATAGAACCATGTTTTAACAAAACTATGTCAACCTCAAAATCATGGAACTAACACATATCATTGCATGATTTCATGATTGTTTTCCAACCATTGTTTCTGATTTTTCAAGAGGTATTATGTGCATTATAAATAGAAAGATTGTTCAAATTTAAAATCTCATTCTTCATGAATAATTTTCTATTTTTCAAGTGTATAATATTAAATAGAAAAACGTTTTCATGCATAATTTCCATTCATATGTGATTTTTTTTAGAAAAAACACTTGAGCACTTAAATCTTTATATCATCTTGATTTATTCATTGAAGGAGAAGATTGGATTTTCATATATTATAAAAGTAGCAAAATACCAATTTGATCAAATCTGTTACAAAGTCTGTATATATAATATTTTATTTGTGTGATGTATTTTTCCACCAAGTGTGTGGTGATTTTTATCTATTAGAAAGTATATGTTCTTTATACAAATGTGTTTGAAAGGGTTACCTTTCTATTTGTTGGAAAATTCCTTTGAATCACGGTGATTCAAAGTCCACTATAGTTATCAGTGTTGTTGGAAATCAAGGAAGTGATGTGCTTCTTTGTTATTGTTAGAAATTTGTAGAAGAAGTCTTATTGTTAGGCTTTAACAAAGATCCAACAATAGCGAAAGTCTATCACAGGGCGTGAGAGGACTAGATGTACCCTTGGTTGACAAGCGAGACTAGTATACATCTTTATGTTTTTTCATTTTTCTGCTTTTAAATTCTGAACTTTACTTCATAAGTTCATAAACATATTTCTAGAAAAATAAGAACATAAGAAACATCACTTAAAAATTCTAAAAGTCGAGAAAATATAATTCACCCCCTCTTAGATTGCACTCAATACTTCCCATATGTCTAAGTTAATACTTTGAATTAAAAATCCTAAATCTAGTTTTCCACAATTTAAACCTAACATTATTAAAAGGTAGAATATGTAAAATCAAGCCTCTCCAAATATTGGTTTTGATGAAGACAATTTTAGAAGCAAATGATCATGACAAAAGAATGGAAAAAGTCTCAATTAAAAGACAAACTTTCATAAATAGATTGGTTGCAAAATGGAATGGCTCAAGTCATCAAATTATTCAAGCCTTGAAGGAAATTTCAAAGAATAAATCAAATATCAAGGTATAATGCATTCAACCTCTCTATATGTGCATACAAGTGTTCATAATAATGTCTCGTACATGCCATAATTTTTAAACATGTTTTGATCACAAAACTATAGCCCTTACATAATATTTTTCAAGTTTTTTTCAAACTGGGCCTGGGGAACCCGGTTACCAAATAAGTGGGAACGGGTTACCCAAGGCAAATTTTCAAATATTGTAACGTTAAAAGCTGTGGAACCCGGGTACCCATATATGGGCACTGGTTCCCACTAAACCAGTGCCAAAAATATTTTTGTTTTTGAGTCAGATTTTTCATGGGATCTTGTAAATGTAGCATGACATATTTTCATATAATAATACACTTTTGTAAGGGTGTATAAAGCATATATAAACTGCATATTTTTCAGATTTAAATCACCTTCTTCATTTACAACTTCTAACAAAAAAATTATCTTATCTTTCAAAATTCAAGTGCTGTAAAAACCAGAATTTTTAGTGAATTTTTCTGCACTTATTTTTCATTGAAAACTAAGAGAAAATTCATATCATTCATTGAACACTTGTATTCCATCATTGAGAAAATTTGTTTGCTTGAAGAAGAAGATATCAAGTGATTGATATATTACTCTACATCTCTCAAAATCTTGTAAAATTCAAACATACTTGTTGTATCCTTGCTATCCAAGATTGTTGGAAGCAAGTGTGTGCATTGAAGAGGATTGTTCTTCTTGCACTTAGTGTTTAGATCTTAAAGGTTTTAAGAGCCTTTGATCTCCCTATAGGTTAGATAGTAAGAATAACCATTGGTGTGAATAGGATGTATAATAATTCTAACTATAGTGAAATCTCTTGCATGTTGTAAGGGGACTAGATGTACTCTCGGACTGTGAGGGGAACTAGTATACATCCTTGTGTTCTTTACTTTCCGCACTTTATCGCTTTCATCATAAATCATAACCAAGAAAGAAAGAAACACATATCTAAACTCTTGAACCAAACCAGAAAAATAAGAACGAGTATTCATAAAACCGGATAAATTTTAAAAGTCCTAATTCACCCCCCCCCCTCGTAGGCGCAATTCATACTTACAGAGGAGTGTTTAGAAAGATCTCTTGTTGGAAGTCATCTTCCTTATGAGATGATTAGTCCTTAAATAGGAGTTAGGCTCTTTGTTGGACACATGAATCCACACATAAGAGGGGGTGAATTGTGTGTTTTAGAAAAATGGTGTTTTGAAAAACTTTTAGAACCATTTTCAGAGTTTAAAATCAATTAGAAATATTTTAGAAATTATCAGTGGAAATTTAGAATAAAATGCGAAATGTAAAAGTTAAGGGAAGATAAAACACATCAGGAATTATACAGATTCAGTCAAGAAGACTTAGGCATCTCTCCATTATTTGATCTTGAAAGTGTCAACTTATGAGTATTTAGTAGATTGAACTCTTGAACCCCTTAAACAAGGAAAATGAAGTTTCTTGTAAACTTCCAACCAAACAACAAACAAAAGAGAAAAGCGAGTGGTATACTTTCCAAACACCAACTGAATCAGTTAGCCCCAAGATAAACCAATATTTTATAGGATCTTGTCTCAAACCAAGGGGAGCTTTTAATCCAGGCTGAGCTCACAAACCAAACTGTGGTTTTGACGACCTGACCTCTAACCTTTCAGATTTTATGCCAAACTTATCGCCAACATTAACAAGCTTTTAAAATAGGATGAGATTACGAACCAAATCGATGTTTTACATAGGATAACCAAAACCAACTTTAAGATTTAATATAGTGCTGATCTCAAGCTGATGAAAGCTTTTGAACAGGCTGAGCCTTCGAACCGAACAAGGGACTTAATTAATAAATCCCCAAACCAAAGCTTTTAAAGGGTTTAGCTTTAAACCAAAATATATAATACATAAATGGATAAATTATTCAACCAAGATAAAAAAATTTATTCTTAGGTGAATTTACAATACTACCCATTTAGAAGTACACAAATGCCTCACTTGCAAAAGACATTTCTTGAAAGCACTACGACTAAATTAAATGAGAGAAAGTGAGGAATTGTTTAGAGAGAGTGAGGAGTGAGATATGAAAGCTCACAATTTTGGATCCAAAAAATGAGGGAAGAGATCTTTATTTATAAGCTAGAGGTTGGCACAAAAAGATATGTTTTTGGGGCTAGAATTGATGAGTCAATTGATTGGTTGGCCTAAAAACAACCGTTTAGTATGTTTTGAAAGGTAAGACAATATATATAGTCATTACCATTCATTAGGACATTGCTCTTAATGTTTAGAGAATATTTTTGCACTAAGCCAATCGATTGGGTATAAGTACCAATCAATTGGTCAATACAAAAAATAGCCTAGAACTTTTTCTGATAGCTCCCGAATCAATTGACATGGCTTTAAAACTTTTTAGAAATATTTTCTTAAGAAAAATAAGTTATAAAACTGATTTGTTTGTATTTGTGTGATTACCTTATAATTTTACGAGACTTGTCGGATAAAATTGACATACAAACACTTGTTTGAACTCTTCTTGAATATGAGACTTGAGATGTATTCTTGTCGGATTCCATCCTCAGAGAACTTTTACAGTGATCATTAAATACTAGTTTTATAGTTTAGTCTGATTGCATCTTTAACTGCTTGTTATGTTTGGAATTAAGTTGTTAGGTGTCATCATCAAAATATATGCCTCGAAAGAAAACAAATTGTAGACGTAAAAGGGGTCATAAGTATAGACATTTAACAACACGATAACCCATGCGCATGAAAATTTGCTTTACCAACTTTAATATACCTTATTATATTTTATACTAGATCTAATTTATCCTTAACAAATTAACTTGTGAAATAAATGATATAACTCTTATTTGTTTGTATTTGTGTGATTACCGTATAACTTTATGAGAAAACCCTTATGCTTTTACATTACATTGTTCACTCATATGGATTAGGGAGGGCTTTCGCACTTCCTCTCTTTCACACTTTGAAACTTCAAGACTTGTCGGATAAAATTTTCATACAAACACTTGCTTGAGCTCTTCTTGAATATGAGACTTAAGACGTATTCTTTTCGGATTCCATCCTCAGAGGACTTTTACAGTAATCATTAAACACTAGTTTTGTAGTTTAGTCTGATTGCATCTTTAACCGCTTGTTATATTTGGAATTAAGTTGTTAGGTGTCATCATCAAAGTATATGTCTCGAAAGAGAAAATTTATAGACGTAAAAGAGGTCATATGTACAGACGTTTAACAACACGATAACCTGGAAATTTGCTCTACCAACTTTAATATACCTTATTATGTTTTATACTAGATCTAATTTATCCTTAATAAATTAACTTGTGAAATAAATGATATAACTCTACTTAACTTTTATCTTTTTTTAATATATGACTTGAATTTTTCTTGAATGTATTATAATACTACTATTTTTTATTAAAAAAATAATAGTTGAGAAAAATATGGAAATAATGTGATTGATAATTTGTTCATTTGACAAACAATGAATATAAGAGCCTTTTTATACATGTGAAAATTACAAAAATAAAATAATAATGAAGTCTTTTTTCCTATTCGACAATAATTAACATCTTTGATCTCGTAACTATTTTTTTTTCTCCAGTTTTTATCAGTTCTAACATCAAGTAATTTAAATCCTCTTTCAATCGCAATTGTGAAAGATTAAATTGTGATTTTTTCTATTAAATTTTATGTCAATCACTACTAAACAAAATAACTAACGATTGTTTGGTAAATATTTTAAGATCACACAAAATAAACGATTCTTTAATTAGAATACAAATCAAATCTTAAAGAGATAGCAAATATGTGGTTAGAACGTCATATTTTTTATTTAAGAAAAAAACAAAAGGATCACTAATTTCATGCATACACTAAAACCAATGAACTTATATTCTATCTCCAATTGAAAATGACTTGAAAGATGCATTGATATATACATGTTTTCTGGGTCCACAGTTATTTCAGGAAAACACTTCAGCTCATATAAAATATTCACTAATAACAATTATCTAAATAATCGGATACTATGCACTAAAAATAATTGTTAACATGTGTGATACATGTTTCTGAATTAACCAGTAGAAGAAAATGGAAGTTCAATATAGGGACCACTCAAACCGTGCAACCATGTGAATTGGTGAGCATATACAAGTCTTGATTAATTATTAGTGCCTCAACTGAATTGAAATATGCCTAAATGGACAATGACAAAGCATTATCATACCTCAACTGAACCAACATATTGTGAGAACCCATATGTTATGGCTTACATTATAATCGCTTGATTAGAAATTTGGCACTGTCTCATCCATCAGGCTCAAATGCCCCCTCTTTGTGCTTTCATCTTATTGGCAGCTTACCACCTAAGGAATAAATTATTCATCAAATCTAAGCCTAATTCTGAGGATTTAAATAGTAAATTAGATTGTTAATAAAATTTTATGGAGGTTGGCTGAACTTGAAAAAAAAAACAACTTCTCCATAAGATGTTAAGATGTTACTATGCAAATATTCCTAGACGAATAATTTTACAAAGGGTTAAATAAGTTTTTGGTCCCTATGAATATCTCAAATTTTGTTTTTAGTTCCTCTAAAATTTTTCTTTAAAAAATGGTCCTCCTAAAAATTTAAATTTTAACTTTTGATTCCTCGTGGCAAAATCGTAGCTAAAATGGTCTATAATTCCGTCGCTAAATAAAAAACCGTTGTTAAAACTGTCGTAAGAATTGTCGCTAAATTGCAGGAGGAACCAAAAGTTAAAATTAAAATTTTTATGAGGACCACTCTTTAAAGAAAATTTTTATAGGAACTAAAAACGAAATTTAAAATATTTATAGAAATCAAAAACTTATTTAACCCTTTTACAAATTATGCCATATCTGAGTTTCAGTCAACATAAACTATTTTAAAGTTTGCTTGCGGTATGTATGAACAGAAAATGCAACAATGGTATCCACTATCTACAGAACTATGGAAGATAACTATTTTCTTCGAATAATGGTTATCGCAAACTTTTTTTCTTGCAGTTTTAGTCCTTGTTATTTTCTAAAAATTTTAAAACGGTTTAATTACCTTTAAATTTTTAAGTTTTTGAATATTTTTTTTCCATATGTGTTCAGAATACTATACAATATTTATTTACTAAATTTTAAAATTTTTTAAAATAAGAAGAATTAAATAAATTTTTTTTAAATTTCAAAAGATATTGACAAAAGCAATGAAAATTTCGATTTAGAAATCAAATTTTGAGTTCTTTTTTTTTTTCCGAAGAACTTTTTATAACGTTCTACACACGTTTGTAAAATCATCATTCAAAAATACACATCGATTTAACAACAAGGATTAAAACTACGTGCATAATAATTTTTCGAGGACCATTATTCAAGGAAAATTTTAGAGGGACCAAAATTGCAGAGTCGCATATTTATAGGGACTAAAAACATATTTAACCCTAATTTAAATGGGTAATTACCTGACCCCGTGCCCATACCCATTTATGCAGGTTTTTACCCTACCCATTGTGGGTTTTTGGTGGGTACCGACTAGTGATGGGCCAAATTGCCAAGTTACATCACACAATACTCATTGCGCTTGTCACTGAGTTTATACTCAAATAGGAATAAATAATGCGCTTAGGAGGTTGGAATTACGATAGGTGATGATAGGTAGGATCGAATCAGCATATTGACTTTTCAGCTTATTTTGATAATCACTTATTTTGTGTTATAAATTGATCCTAAACCATAAATCCAAATCCGGTTTCAATTGGTTAATAAGTTCAAGAAACCTTGGGAATGATACTCGAGTTGTCGTTATTGTAACTATACTTTCAAAATTACTCGTTTTGATATGTGCGCGACAACAAATCAATCTTCTTCCGCTTTCTTAGCAGCTTCTTGAGCATCTTCTTCTGCTTTCTTAGAAGCTTCTTGCTCAGCACCGCTCTGAGCTTCTATAGCCAGAAATTTCTCTTTAGCTTATTTGACATACATTTCCTAGTTTCACCTGAGAGATTTTGAATTTCGACGAATTCAACTGATATCCATATTTTAAACCTACTCCAAGTTACTGATAGATAGGAAGGATCAGTGTTAATGATGGATACTTTACGAATCTTTTCTAATCTCCTGAATGCATTTTCCTTGAAATTTGCAATAAATTTCTCAAGACTCATAGATGATTGAATAGAGTTCTGATGGTCATAAGTGGTTTCTTCATCAGAGTTAGTTTTATCAGTTTGAATGTGCTCAGAATCTGAATGATGTTTGGTTGATTTAGATCAAAAGTCAAGTTTTGAAAGGATGAATCTAAAGGTTCTGAGGTAATTTTCTAAATAGGGAGGCTAGTACAGATATTCAAGAGTTCTAGAGTGAGAGTTATAAAATAGAGTGAGTTTCTAATAGGGTTGAAGTGGTTTCAGCTAGATTGGATGAATTTGCTGCTGAAGTAAATGCAAAATCAAACAATGACAAGGTGGTAATAGTGGTAGTAATTGGAACAATGGTTTCTAATTGTGAAGTGGTTATAAGAGGCATGGATGCTTGATGTGCTTCAGATGTGTTGGATTTTCTAGTGGGAATTAAAACAGTAGTAGTGGAAAGTGAAATGATTGTAGTAGTTTAGGGAAGTGGTGGTGTTAAAGTACTCATTGTTTGAATTGAAACAGTGGATAAAAGAGACTTACTAGATGAATTGGATTGAGAAGCGAATGCAACATATTTTGAGGATCTTGTAACTTTCTTTAGAACTTTAGGTTTTTTCTCATGAACTTCTTTCTTCTTCTCATGCGATTGAATGTTTCTTTTGTACAATGGAGGAGGTTTGTCTGGAAAAGAATTATAGGAAATAGCATAAGTATCAAAGCCTTCATCCTGAAATATTTTGACATAGGGTCCAAGAAATTCTGGTGTATCATGCTTAGTGAAGTAAGGATAATCATCAACCAGTGTTCTCTGGAACTTTATTTCTTGTAGATCAACATTTATTCCTGGTTTGATCACATTTTAACTAATTCCCATGCTTTTGATATTGTTGCCATTGAATGGTCTTCTAATATATGTAGTAATATCCTCCATTCTTTTTGCTTCGATCAAATAATCTATAACCCCACTTTCAGTTAGAAAGTATGATATCAATCTCCCCAGTGGAATGTAGCACTTTTTAGGGTTTCTGGATCCATCATTTCTTGTTTCACTGATAGTATCCCTATATGATTAAATAGTAGATAAGGAATGCGTATCTTTTATTTCTTCATTAGATAGTGTAGATATTTGTTTTCATCATGCTTGTGTATGCATTTTGGAACTAGATTGAGCATTCTTGAAATTAGGGTTTCTGTTTGGATTTGATTTATTGATGATGTTGTTGTTTTTGGTTGATATGTACGATGAATTTGTGTTTAGACATAAGTTTTATGTTAGATTGGTTTGATTTTTTAGGTTTTTAGGGTTAGGTTTTTGGAAATTTAAGGGTTTCGATCTGGTGTGATAGTTAAGTTTTTAGGAATTTTGTTTGTAAATTGTTCCTTAGGACGGGATTTGAGGAGGAGTATATGTTGAATGTTTTTGTTTTTAAGGTTGTTAATAGGTTTATGGAAATCTAGGGTTAGGGACAGTGGAAGAGATGAAAATTAAGGCGCTTCTACGTTTGCATGGATGTTAGGAATGTGGTTTAGGGTGGTTGACTGAATATAGATAGGTAGCACTAAAGAACATTCATCAGGGTCGCCACCTTGTTCATGCGCTCCACTGTGTGGGATACCGCTTTTAATCAAAAGCGGTGGTTTTAATTAGTGTTTATTCTTTGAGAGAATGAGAGAGAACGATGGAGTAAGAAAAAGTAGAGAGAGAACGAATTATGTAAAATAAGGTTGGTCTGAAGTGAAGAAGTGTTATATACTCCCCCTTGAGTCTGCTCAGTCTTCCACTTTACGCTATCAATGCCCTCTGATATGTGGTCTGACTGTAGTCAACTATGTAAGTTCAGATTACGCCTAAGAGGGGGTGATTAAGGCACTTAAAAAATTTATCGGTTTTTAATGGTGTTTGGATTATTTTTCTGGTTTATGATGATGTGATGAAAGTAGTAAACTGCAGAAAAATAAAAGGACACGAGAGATTTATCCTGGTTCCCTTCACAGTCTGAAGGTAGGTCCAGTCTCTTTTCAACACGAAAGAGTTTTCACTATAGTTAGAATGATTGTACAGCCTATTCACACCAATGGTGATGCTTACTATCTAACCTATAGGGAGATCAAAGGTTCTTAAGACCTTTAAGATCTTAAACTCTAAGTGGAAGAAGAACAATTCTCTTCAATGCACACAATTGCTTCCAATAATCCTGGACAACAATGTTAGACAAAATATAATTGATTTTACAAGAGTTTGGATGATGTTGAACAATATATCAATCACTTGATTGATCTTCCCTTTCAAGTAGGAAATTCTCAATAGTATATAAGTGCTCAAAGGAATGTATATGATGATGAAATTTTTTGAATATATTTGATAAAGTATGCAGACAATTTTATATGGAAACTATGATATCAAGAACACTTTTTTGAAATTTAGAGAATGAATGGTTTGAAAATTGCAATGAAAGAGGTGGAGATTTGTATCTGAAAATGTAGAGTATTTATAACACCTTAAAACCTCTTTGAATGAGTATAAAATGATGAAAAGATGCCATGATAAAAAGGTGTAAACACAAATTCGTGCATCACATATTTCAAATGAATTTGGCACTGGTATAGTGAGGTAACCGGTTACTTCTAGGGGTGACAATTGAATCCATCAAGACAAAATTCATCCAATTGATCCACTAAAAAAATCCATCCAATCCATCCGCCAAATAAAAAGTAAGTTAATTGATTGGTTTAAATCCATCCATTTATATACATGGATAAATCCAATTCATCCACCACATTTTGATGGTTCAATGAATTACTTTTATATTATTCTTTATATCCAATGGATTATAATAACAAAACTTTTTTTTTTTGAAAATAAAGAAAACTATATTACTCAGAATTTTTAAAAAATAGTTTTTTCAAAAAATCAAGTTTTTTCATAAAATTGGAAAAATCAAGTTTTTTGGGAAAAATCAGAAAATTGAGTTTTTTGAAAAATCGGAAAATCGAGTTTTTTCGGAAAATTAAAAAATCGAGTTTTTTCAAAAAATCGACAAATTAAGTTTTTTCAAAAAGTCGAGTTTTTTTGGAAAATCGAAAAGTTGTGTTTTTTTAGAAAATCAAAAAATCTAGTTTTTATGGAAAATCGTAAAAATCGAGTTTTTTTGGAAAATCTAAAAAAATTGAGTTTTAATGGAAAATTGAAAAAATCGAGCTTTTTTTGGGAAAATCAGAAAAATTGAGTTTTTTCGAAAATACAAAAAAATCGAAAATTTATTCCAAAATATAAAATATATATTTTTAAAAAATAACTTGATATATTTAATTTTTTTTATGGATGAATATCCATAGGGGTGTTCAAATCCAAACAAATCCAGATAAAAAACCGAAAACCGCAAAAAAAATGAAATTAATTGGATGTGTTTGGATGTTATTTTGTGAAAATCAATTGGTTCGGATCGAATTTCGGATTAATTTTTCAAAATCGATCCAAACCAAACCAAACCGCATACATATATTTTTATACTTGTTTACTTTTTATTAGTATGATTTGTTACATGAATTTATTATTAGATGATAATAATTTTTTTAATAATATTTATTAGCTTGGTATAATCTATTTATTTTTATTATTTCAACCATAATCTATCATTCTCATTTTGTAATATTAACTTTTAATACGCTATATGTTATATATTATATCAAATCTATGATTTATTAGTAGTTGTATAATAATAATAAAAATATAATGTGTAATTTGGATATTCAAAAATCGATCCAAATTAAACCGCATAAAATTGGATTGGATTTTTTTTAATATATCATCCAAAACTGAACCAAACCGCAAGTAAATTTATCTTTGGATCGGTTACATTGTTGTAACGTTAACAATTTTTCAAAAATTTTGTTCAGGTAACTGGTTACCTTGTTGAAGTAACCGGTTACTTCACTGAGTGTTTGCCAATAACGTTTAAGCATGGTTCTGTAAGAGTTGAGGTAACCGGTTACCACTCTCAGGTAACCGGTTACACTGAAAGAAAATTTTCTAAAAGCATTAGAAAAATAGTGCAACCAATGCCACTTAGTTATAAAACTTATTTATGCATATGTATGAAAATGAATGTAATTTTTTAGCACTAAAATATACTAAGGCATGAATTAGAAGCTTGTATCATAAATCATGAAGATTAATCATAGCCTTCTTGATTCATAGCTAGTCTTTAAAAGTGCAATCTTGATCCATAGCCTTATTGATCTTTTGCTCATCCTTATTTGATACAATGCATTTTGTCTGCATCAAAACATAGAATATTGAAGAAGCTTGATTTTACATTCTCCCACTTTTTGATGATGACAACCAATTAGAATTTTGAGAAGTGTGAACGACTTTGAATTTCTTGTCCTAATGTTGTGCATGCTCCCCTTACGTTGATAACTCCTCCTAAATCAATGTCATTCTTGAGACATGGAGTGAGTTTGACACAATCACATTTGTGGCTGCACAAAATTGAACCCAAGAAAGAAATACAAGCACATACACATACATACACATACATCTTCACCCCCCCTTTTTATTATCAAAAAGGATGGGGAAAAGAGAAAAATATGAAAGATTGCATAAGACGCAACAACTTAACATTACAATAGAACAAACATAATACTTAGACAACTTAATTCTTAACATCACAAAGCATAAAAACGAACATTGTCTAAACATTACAAGCATGATAGTAACATTGTCTTACAACACATAATAGAAAAACAACATAAAACATGTAAAGATAAAAGAAATATAACATGAAAAAGCCTTTAGCCTTCTTCTTCATCCATTTCCTCTCCCACATCCTCCCTTTGGTGGTGACGAAAATTCTTAAGCTTATTAAGGATATATATGGAGAGGTTGTCCATGCGAGTATTAATCCGGTCTTCCATGGAACGCGTTGAATGGTAGAGAAACTCATTTGTATAACCACCTTTGGGAATAGGATATTGAGGCGGAGCCGGATTATGATTTGGAGGTCCTTGCTGAATATGTTTGTATATACCATCATTATCTCGAAAAAATCACATATTCTTGTTGGCCACTTTAACACTTATTTTTGAACTTTTAGTCGTCATCTCTAGTTTTGGTTCCCTTTTCAAGTCAAGCGAACAATATTCCAAGAACTTAGTGATAAGACGAGCATAGGGAAGTTCACCTTTGAGTTTTCGTTGATGAGCGATGTTGTAGACAATTAAGAAGGTCCAATTGACTTTGATGTTGTTCTTAAAAGCATATATAAGTTGTAAATCTAAGTCACTAATTTGAGAGTGATTAGAGTGTTTAGACAACAAAATATAAGCAATAAAGTAATGTAACATACGGTCACTAACGGATAAAGTTGCCGAGTACCGATGAATGTGGCTAGAATAAGCTTTGTTAACAACCCCTGCTTCTGGAATACAACTTAAGCTATAATAGAATGCCTAAGTTTCAAACTGCTTAAAGGGTTCTTTGATACAAATATAATTTTGTTTAAGATAGACACCGGTGGTGAATATACCCAAGAAAATTCCAACATCCTCTAATGAGAGACAAACCTCTTGATTCCTAACTAGAGAGGACATAGTGAAATCACTTGACACTTTCATATTTGCATAAAATTCCTTAGCTAAATCTGGGAAGATGAAACCAAATTCCTCTATGAAATCTTATATGCCTTGATAATCTATCATAGGATGAAAGTTAAAGCCTGAAGAGGGAAATGAAACAAGATTACCATATTTTTTTGGAGTCAAAGGTCGGGTGTTGTAGTTGAAGAGAAATCTCCTTGATTCATAGTTTTGGCAGGAACTTCGGTGTCAGAGTCAAAACATTTATGGGAGTTTTCAACAATGGGTTCTTTTCCTCTTTATTTACTTGGAGGTGCCATTAAAGAGTTTTGAAGAGATGAAATTAGGGTTTGGATTGAGGATTTTAGGAATAAGTGTATAGGTAAAAAAAGTGCTTTTTGAAAGTGCTTATGTGATTTGTGGGAAGAGAAGAGTAATATAGTGGATGTATTTGGGTGGAATTTTAATGAGATTTTATGGGTAAATGGTGAAAAGTGAGTGGGTAGTAATGAGGTTGAAAGAGAAGATGAAAGAGATAAGGCTTTTGACCATAATAATTATTCACATAAATATCACTTTTGACTATGAAAATAAAATTATTATTTTTCTGAACAAACATCGAAGTAATCAATTACATTGATCAGGTAACTGGTTACCTCAACAAACAGAAATCACGCGCGTTTCTTGGAATTGAAATTTTCAGTGAAATAATTGGTTACTTCACTCAGGTAGCCAGTTACTTGAGGGGAAAATTGAAATTTTTTTAAAACAATAACATTGTAACTCAATATTTATTAAAAAAAATCTCCCTAGAAACACATATAACATCAAGAAAACATGTTTAGGCAGTATGTAAGAATATATTTATAAGCAAATACATGTTATATAATTAAAATCATAGATGAGATATTTTGAAAATTGAAATAAATAAATACATATACGGATTTTAGATGTCTTTTTCATCCAAGATTCCCAATTCTCGACAGATTTTGAAGAAAGGATCTCGTGCCAAAGGTTTAGTGAATATATCCTCGAGTTGGTTATGAGTATCGACAAATGTGACTTCGACATTGTAACGCCCCAATGAATTAAATAATTATTTAATTGTATAGTTAGAAATTATCTGATAATTGGTGTGTTGAATGGTGTGTTTTGACATTGCATGGTGAGGGGTAGTGTCAGATTAATGTTGAGAGCATTTTAGATTTATTAATTTGTTGGTGAATTATTAAATTTAGAATTAATTATTAGAATTAGTAAAAATAATATAAATTAGAGGTTGTTACTAATTATTTGATTATTATTTAAATAATTAAAATAAAATATTTAGTAAAGATATGATAAGGACAAGGTGGTAATTTTAGTGGAGTAAGTGATGATAGAAAGGGAAACCAATATTAGGGGTCCTAAGGGTAGATATGACTATAAGGTGAAATAAGAATTATAATCCTCATTAGTTGCATTGTAAAAACAAGGAAAAATCAAAAGAGAAAGAAAAGAGAAGGAGAAAATGCATTAGGGCAAGAAGAGGAAGAACACCATTATTGGGAACCTAGAGTAATCACCAATCCTAAGGTAAGGGTGGGGTTCCAACTTTCTAAAGGGTATTATAATCCTAGGTATGTGGGGTTTGATATATTTTTGTTTATGTGAATGTATTGATTCATGAATTGGTTGCTTTGTGTGAAAGTATTGATTCATAAATTGCTTGTTTGTGCATGACGAATTGATGTGAATGTTGTTGGTTTTGGTGTTTTGGAATGATTCCCATTGATAGATATGATTTGAGTGTGTTTGGTGACACTATCATTGCTTGATTGTATGGAAAAATTCTAGTTTTAGGATTTTTAAATTGGTAAAATCGCAACTTGAAAGTTGCCGAATTTTTTAAAAACAAGGTTCCCCATTATATGGTAACTGGTTACCACGTGAAAAAATGCTTTTGGAAGAAAAACTGTGAGCGGGTAACCGATTTCCACTGGGAGGGTAACCAGGTTCCCACACACGAACCAGAAAGGAAGAGTTATTGTTTTAGCAGTGACTAGTTCCCATTATATGGTAACCGGTTACCACTATAAAATTTTGAAAATTTTTCTAAACTTTGAAAAATTATAACTTTGTGCTCGGGTGTCTGTTTAACGCACTGTTCAAACCTACGAGAAGCTAAAAACATGATCTTTACTATAAAAATATTTTGAAAACCAGTAACTCAATAATTTTGGGAATTTTATTTCTTTTGGTGTCATATATTGTATGTTGTGACGTCGTAGAAATCAATGTTATATTGCGTTGTATTGTTGTTGTTGGTTTACAGCAGGTGCCTAGAAACGGTAAGGTATTGGTTACGTTGAAATCAATGCTTCTTGTTGTTGATTGTATGGTTTTGTCTCATGCATCCATAATTGCATATGTTGTTTTTGTTGTTGGCTCAAATCCTAGATGGAGTGGATACGACCGAAGCGAATATAATTATTTCCTACGTTGATGGCTCTAATCCTATATGGAATGGATTAGTAGTTATGTGGACCAATTGTTCCCAAAAATAGTGACCCTGATCCTAGATGGAGTAGATTCTGTGAAAATCTCGGTACCACATGCATTATGTCTATGTTGAGTTGCATTCCATAATTGTTATTGAATGTTGTTTGTAAATTGTTACATTGTATGGTTATGACAGTTGTGGTGATGAAATGCTTGAACACTTATAATTATGCATGATAATTTCGTATATCTCTTATTATACTGTTCTTTATATTGTTGCAATATCTCACCCTTTCTGCTGTTATGTTGCCTTTACATGGGTAACGTGCAGATACTCAAGAGTAGCTCGAGTAGCAGGAGTCAAAGAGGTTGCTCTTCTTTTTAGTTCAAGCCAACGTTATACTCTGATACATAACACTTGGGTTGGGGATAAATGTTTATTTTGATTTGGTTTTTCTATTTTTGATTCCGATTGGAGTAGTTTGAACTCCAAAATATTTTGCTAATGTTGTTTTGTTGAGAATTGAAATATTTCTGCTATTTTAATAAGTTTTTGATTTAGACTATAGTACGTTTATTCTAATTAGGTGTTAGGTATCATATTGAATGAATTTTATGGTTTTTGAAGCATGTGACATCCTGATTCATGTTGTTTTAAATTTTAAATTACTCTGATAATTATATAAATATACTATGGGGAAGTCAGGGTGTTATAAACATCTCCTTGAATCACGTGATCACGGAGAAAATGACGCAGAATGTCAATGTGTTTGATCCGTGAGTGCATGATGATATTTTTGGTAATGTTTATCGCACTTGTGTTATCACATTAGAGGAATGCATCCTAGAAGTCTATAGTCACAGAGTTATTGCTTAAGCCAAAGAATTTGTGCACAACAATTACCTGCTGCTATATACTCCTCTTCAGTCGTGCTAAGAGCAACACAAGCTTTTTTCTTGCAAGCCCAAGATACTAATGCATTTCCAAGAATGTGACATGTACCACTCGTTCTTTTTCGATCAGTTTTACATCCTGCATAATCAGAGTCAGAATAATCATTTAAATTGTAAACACTACATTTTGGATACCATAAGCCAACATTTGTTGTTCCTTTGAGATACTTCATGATTCTTTTTAGTGTCATGATATATGATTCCATTGGATTTTCTTGAAAGCGAGCACAAAGACGAACACTAAACATTATGTCAGGATGACTTACCGTCAAATATAATAAGGAATCAATCATACCTCGATATTTTTTAATATCAATGGAAATACCAGATTCATCTTGATCAACATAAGTACTGGAGCCTATTGAAGTATTCATTACTTTGCAATTATCCATATCAATTTTTTTCAATAGTTCTTTGCAGTACTTGGATTGGTTGATGAAGATTCCATCTTTTAGTTGCTTAATTTGAAGTCCAAGAAAATAGTTCATCTTACCCATCAAGGGCATCTTGAATTCTCCTTGCATCACCAATGAAAATTCTTCACATATTTTTTTGTTTTTTGAACCGAAGATGATATCGTCGACATAAACTTGAACCAATAAAGTGTTACCTTTAATTTTTTGAATAAAAAAGGATTATCAACTTTACCTTTTTCGAATCCTTTTTTGCATAAAAAATTACTAAGTCTATCATACCACGCTCTTGGTGCTTGTTTTAAGCCATAGAGAGCTTTTCTCAACTTAAATACATGTGAAGGATTTTTGAAGTCTTCAAATCCCAGGGGTTGCTCGACATAGACTTCTTCATTGATGTAGCCATTTAAGAATGTGATTTTGACGTCCATTTGGTAAAGCTGAAAATTTAATGAACATACATAAGCAAGTAAAAGACGGATAGCTTCTAAGTCGATTCCTTCTTCTTGATTATAACCTTGGGCCACCAATCTTGCTTTGTTTCAAACAATTATAGCATTATCATCAATTTTGTTTTTAAACTCTCATCTGGTACCTATGATGTGTTTACCACTTGGCCTTGGAACAAGTTCCCAAACTTGATTTCTCTCTAATTGATTTATTCCTCTTGCATAGCAATTATCCATTAATCGTCTCCTAAGGCTTCATAAACTTTGGAAGATTTAATATGTGAAACAAATGCCATGTTCAAGCAATCATCTTTGAGATTTAATCTTGTTGAAACTCCTTGACTAATACCACCAATGACTTTATTAATTGGATGATCTCTATGAGTTCTACATTCTTTGGGTAAATCATTGATATTAGGGTCTTGTTGTGAAACTTCTAGTTGATCTTCCAATGGATTCAAATTTTGATTATTAGTAACTTCTTTCGGGGGTAAATCTATAATATCATCATCATTATCACAAACAACTATGTCCTTCTTAGAGATGTTAGTTTCATCAAAAGAAACATGCATAGATTCTTTAATAGTTAAAGTTCTTTTATTATAAATGAAATTCTAGTATCAGATATGAGATGTCGAAGGTGATGCCACGATACTAATCTCTATTTGATGAACAAGTAACAACAGAAAACTTAAATGCGGAAAACTGAAATAACACAAGTGAATTGTTTACCCAGTTCGGTGCTACACACCTACGTCTAGAGGATACTAAGCCATGGATGAAGTCCACTATTAGCAGTATTAATTTAGAGTTAAACTTCCCTGTTTACACCCCCTCACTTAATCACTACCCAATAACACTTCTACCTAAGAACCTCTTAGATATGAGAAACCCCTCTCACTCCCCCTCAATCACACACGGTGATAATAACAAAAACAAATACTTGAAGACACACTTCAAAGACACATAATCATCATTGCTTCAAATCTTATAGATGATTAAAAACTTATAACTCAACTAACTTCCACCTCAAGTATTAAACAATACTAGAGTGGCTCACAAGGAACAGTTAACAAAGACTTAAAACCTACAATTTAAACACAGTACGTTCAAATATTCTCCGGTGTGGCTAACTCTACAAACAGGGTTAGCATGCCTTTTTATATGATCACAACAGTTAGGGTTGGCCCATAAGGGCTTCAAATTAAGTCTTCATAGTTTCGTATACTTTCTCCATGAAAGTATGATAAAAGCTCTTTAATAATGTTGCAGAAGAACGTCACAAACATTGCCTACTTCGAGCATACAAATTAAAACAAACTAACTCCTAATGTTTCTTGTAACGCCCTAAATTGCCTTCGGGATAACCGACTGACCCCACAAACCAACATGAGTCTTTTCAGCATGCTTTGGCCTCACCCACATGCTTTTCGAGAAAGTTCCTAGAAGGTCACCCTGTTGGTGTAAGCCCTAGAGGCCAATACCTTTTGGTACTTGTATCGAATTATTTATTAAATAATAAAAGGCTTTTCTTTATTATGTTTTCTTTTTTTTGAAATAATAAAGTCCCTAGAATAGTTAGTTTGTTTAATACAATGTTAAGTGTGACTTAATCATGAGATCTATTAAACATAAGGACACTATTCTTAAAGTATCCATAATCGAGCTTTATTGTGAAGTGGGATAACATTAAAGCATTAAGATTATTATGAAGATAGACTGATGATCGCATCTCGTGGATCATGGATAAGGAGTTATCAAGTCTTGACATAGGTATAAATATTAGGAGTAATATTTATACTGGATTGACCCGCTATGAGAGTACTACATAGAATGTTATGCAAAGTGTCATAAGTTATTCTCATGGTGATAAGTGGTGCATACCACCCTTCGACCTGAAACCACTATGGACCCTAGATGTAGAGTCAAGTGCTTTATTGCTGATCAAACGTTGTCCGTAACTGGATGATCATAAAGACAGTTGATGGGTACTTCACAAAGCATGCTGAGGGACATGAGTGACCTAGATGGAATTTGCCCATCCTGCATAACGGGATAAATGTCTGAGGGCCCAATATTGAACTGGACAAGGATTACGAAACCATGGATCTGATATTTGTTTAATTTCTGTACATTCTGTTTTATAAGGTTAAAACTCAGAATGAATTAAAACATTAATCGATTAAATTAAATTAAAATTTGGCATCATTGTGTGTACGATTTGGATGAATCGATGTTGACTATGCTTCGGAATCCGACTTTAGTATGGTGAAGCAGCGATACATCGGTCATCCATGAGTTACACTAATATGATTGATCCACTTTATATGTGATATAAATAATTCTGGTGCAAAGATAGTATATTGGATATACTATTTCGATTTCTTCCATTCAATCACATGAGGATTGTTATTCTTATGAGAGATCATCGTTCATTTGCTTCGGAATCCGACTTTAGTATGGTGAAGCAATGGCATGTTGATCGATCATAGTGAATTATCAATCGAGTTGTGTTTGACGGCATGAAATTATTTGCATTAGGGTTCATGACGGCACAAGGGTTGTGCTGTCGGAGAGTTATACGGGAAGGGTTGTAACAGCACAAGAGTTGTGCAGAAAACGACGTCGATTTAAATGAATTGTTCATTAAAATTTTCGTCGGGGCGCTGCCCCTAACAACCCCGCAAGGAGGCGCTGCCCCCTTGACCCCCGTCCGCTGAACGGTCAGCGGAACCACCGTCCGCTGACCGGGCAGCGGAACCCCCGGCTAACTCTGCGTAGTGTGATCAATCGCCAAAACTTAATTTGATTTTCTTAATTAACAGAAATTTAAATAATAATAATAAAAGGTGTTTTATTAATTTCTTGTGGTGATCAGTTATGGCCTTAGACTCTTTTATTTTGGTATTTTAAAATACGACCTGCGTGTCGTGCCTTCCTCTTAATCTCTTGATGTAACTTCTTTTCTCATCTCACTCCCTCGTATGTAAAACGAGTATTCTTTTATGTAATGTAATGTCAAGAAGAAAGAGAAGAATACAATATCAAAGGAGGATAACCTTGGAGGTCTTGCTTGGAGAAGTTTAGATCGTTATTAGGTTTAGCTTAGGTTCTCTCATTGGCTTGAGAGAACAATTGCGCTAGGGGCCATAACTGTATCTTTTTGTATGTATGTTGATGTGTGTTTGTATGATGCATGCATGTGAGACGATTTGCATGTTAAGCGGTGAGATCAAACTAATAACAAATTCCCTCAAAGTAAATATTAAGTTTATGCTTTCCAAGTTTTAGCACTCATCAAGACTAGTATCGAACAATGTAGGTTTCTAACGCGAGGCATGTTCTATATTGGTAAGGTGCGATGGGATAAGTGTAATATCCAATTGCTAAAACTTTGGGTCAAACTTAACTAAACAATTATAATGAGATTATATGTGTTTAGAAGCATGAGTTGGGAATGATCCATGTGATGGATTAGAATAAAGAGTTATTCACCAACTGAGGTATTCGAGAATTGTATTGGATACAATTGGAAGGAGTTCCTACCTAAATAACGAGTTTTGTGTAATCACCTAACGACTTAAAACGAAGTGAAATATGGATCTCGACCCACTAGAAAATCTTCCAACGGATTTTCCGAATCAAATGATGAGGTCATTTGGTTTGAGTAAAATAGTGGGAGCATATTTAATTAAAGGCCTAATTGAATATGTTGTTTTAATGATACTAATAACTTTATATCTTTTATGTAGATTACCATGACTCAAAACACATCATCTAACAACATTTTGCGATCAATCCTTGATAAGGAAAAATTATGCGGGACAAATTTTCGGATTGGCACCAACCGAGGATTGTCCTCAAGCATGACAAAAGGTCAGATGTCTTAGAGACACTGCTCTGAGGAACCTCCTCTGCAGCTAATGAAAGAGATGCTCATAAGAAGCATGTCGATGATGCAAATGAAACCGCTTGTCTCATGCTTGCCACCATGAACTCGAGTTGCAAAAGCAACATGAGAACATGGCGCTCGATATGATCGAACATCCGAAAATGCTCTATCAAGAGGAGGCAAGGAATGAGAGGTTTCGGTTTCAAAGGCCCTTTTAATAGCAAGTTGGTGAGGAACCCTGTTGGTCCCCATGTACTCAAAATGATTGGGTATGTGGAGAACCTTGAGAGATTAGGGTTTCCACTTGAAAGGAACTTCGATGATCGATCTTGCAATCGTTGCGATAGTTTCATCAATTTGTTATGAACTTCAATATGAATGACTTGGACAAAAGTCTTCCGAGTGCTAAGTATGTTGAGAACTACCGAGCGTAATATGAAGTCAAAGGGAAGTCCATTCGATGATCGAATGGAAAGAAGTGAACAAGAGGCCCACCAAGTTGGTAAAGGAAAGGCAAGGAAGTTGCCAAATCCAAGCCTACCGCTCCCGCTTTGAGGCCTAGTGGAGGATAAAAGGGCACTTGCTTCCATTGCGGTAAGACCGGACATTGGAAAAGAAACGCCCAAAGTACCGGAAGATAAAGAAAATGGAGTAGAGACTTCAAATTCGGTATTTTGTTATAGAAATTAATTTATCTACTACGCATCATGGGTATTAGATCGGATGCGGTTCTCACATTTGTACCAATGTGCAGGGGCTAAAAAGAAGTAGAGAATTGGCAAAGGTGAAGTTGATCTACGAGTTGGCAATGGAGCAAAGGTTGCTGCTTTATCTGTTGGAACTTATGTATTAACTTTACCTAGTGGTTTAATAATTGAGAGAACTGTTATTATGTACCTGCAATTAGCAGGAATATTATTTCCGTTTCTTGTTTGGACAAGTTTGGTTTTTCATTCATAATAAAGAACAATTGTTGCTCTATTTATTTGAATGATATATTCTATGCTACTGCACAAATGAACAATGGATTGTATATCCTTGATCTTGAAATGCCAATTTATAACATTAATACTAAAAGGATTAAAACTAATGAGTTAAATCCAAGTTACCTTTGGCATTGTCGCTTAGGCCACATAAATGAGAAGCGCATTTCAAAACTCCATAAAGATGGATTTTTGGACTCATTTGATTATGAATCATATGAGACATGCAGTCTTGTTTAATTGAAAGATGACAAAATCCCCATTCACGGAAAAGGTGAAAGGGCTAATGAACTTTGGCACTCATACATACCGATGTATGTGGACCGAACATACCGCCGAGGAGGTTTTCAATACTTCATCACATTTATCGACGATTTCAGAGATATGGATATGTGTACTTAATGAAACACAAATCAAACCTTTGAAAAGTTCAAGGAATTTAAGAATGAAGTACAAAACCAGCTAGGTAAGAATATCAAAGTTCTTCGATCGATCGAGGCGGTGAATATTTAAGCCTAGAATTTGATGACCATCTAAAGAGTGTGGGATTGTATCCCAACTTACTCCTCCGAACACCACAATGGAATGGTGTGTCGAGAAGAAATCGAACCTTGTTGGACATGGTCCGATCCATGATGAGTCACGCCGATCTTCCAAACTCCTTTTGGGGACATGCTCTGACAGACACACACTTAACCGTGTTCCTACCAAAAGGTTGAAAAGACACCATATGAGATATGGAGTGGTAAGAAACCACATATGTCTTACATGAAGATTTGGGGTTGCAAGTTTATGTGAAACGCAGATCTCAACTAAGCTTGAGCCCAAATCTGACAAATGCTTATTTGTGGGGTATCCTAAAGAAACAAGAGGATATTACTTCTATAATCCTTCCGAGGGCAAAGTGTTTGTCGCTCGAACTGGAGTTTTCTTGGAAAAGGATTTTATTTCCAAGGGAATAAGTGGGAGGAAAGTAGACCTTGATGAAATTCAAGAATCACAAAGCATTGATACACCTATGGAGGAATTGGAGCAGGAAACACAAGTAGTTGTGGAAGAACAACCTGCTCCAGTAGAACAAGACCAACGAGGTCAAGCAGATACGTCACCAACCTGAAAGATATGGATATCTTATAAATGGTCAAGGTGATGTATTGCTCATGGATCAAGATGAGCCTGTGACCTACCAAGAGGCCATTACTGGTCCAGAATCTGAGAAGTGGCTAGAAGCCATGAAATCTGAAATGGATTCCATGTACACTAACCAAGTTTGGAACTTGGTAGAGCCACCTATAGGAGTTAATCCTATAGGATGCAAGTGGGTCTTTAAAAAGAAGACTGACATGGATGGTAAGGTACATACCTATAAGGCAAGACTGGTTGCAAAAGGTTATAAACAAATTCATGGGGTTGACTATGATGAAACCTTTTCTCCGTTGCAATGCTTAAATGCTCGATTTTACTTGCAATCGCGCATATCATGATTATGAAATATGGCGGATGGATGTCAAAGCTTTCCTAAATGGGAACCTTCAAGAGGATGTGTACATGACACAACCTGAAGGATTTAACATTCCGAAGAATCCCAAAAGATATGCAAGTTACAATGATCAATCTATGGATTGAAGCAAGCTTCAGAGTTGGAATCTTCGTTTTGATGAAACAAAAAAATATGGATTCATCAAGAACGAAGATGAGCCTTGTGTCTACAAGAAGGTTAGTGGGAGCATGATCGTCTTCCTAGTATTATATGTAGATGACATATTACTCATTGGAACGATGTCCCTACCTTGCAACAAGTAAAAACTTGGCTAGGAAATGCTTTTCTATGAAGGACCTTGGTGAAGCCCTATATATTGGGAATAAGGATCTATAGAGATAGATCACAAAACCGCTTGGCCTAAGTCGAGTACATACATAGATAAAGTCTCGAGACGCTTTAATATGCATGATTCCAAGAAGGATTCATTCCTATGCAACATGGCTTGTGTCTATCAAAACACAATCCCTTCAACGAAGGAAGAAAGGGATCGCATGAATAAGATTCCATATGCATCCGCAATAGGATCTATCATGTATGCCATGTTATGTACTCGACCGATGTCTCGTATGCTTTAAGTGCGACGAGGTACCAATCGATCCTCGTGATGCTCATCGGTGGTCACAAGAATATCCTTAAGTACTTGAGAAGGACTAAGGACTCATTCTTGATATATGGAGGTCAGGAAGAGCTTGCTATAGTTGGATACACTGATGCTAGCTTCCAGACCGATAAGGATGACTTTAGATCGCAATCTGTTATGTGTTTTGCTTAAATGGTGGCTGGAAGAGTTCAAAGCAAGAAACATTCGATTCTACAACCGAGGCCGAGTATATTCTGCCTCAAATGCGGCAAAAGAAGCTGTTTGGATCAAGAAGTTCATTAGTGAACTTGGCATAGTCCCTAGCATTGTGGATCCCATTGATCTCTATTGTGATAACAATGGTGCTATCGCACAAGCTAAGGAGCCTAGATCTCACCAAAGATCCAAACACATACTTAGGCGTTATCACCTCATTCGGAGATAATCGATCGGGAGATGTGAAGATATGCAGTACCAACACTTGACAATGTCGACCCATTAACAAAGCCTCTTGCATGAAGCATGATGGCCATACTAGATCTATGGGCATTAGGGTATGCCGATTGGCTCTAGTGCTAGTGGGAGATTGTTGGTGTAAGCCCTAGAGGCCAATACCTTTTGGTACTTGTATCGAATTATTTATTAAATAATAAAAGGCTTTTCTTTATTATGTTTTCTTTTTTGAAATAATAAAGTCCCTAGAATAGTTAGTTTGTTTAATACAATGTTAAGTGTGACTTAATCATGAGATCTATTAAACATAAGGACACTATTCTTAAAGTATCCATAATCGAGCTTTATTGTGAAGTGGGATAACATTAAAGCATTAAGATTATTATGAAGATAGACTGATGATCGCATCTCGTGGATCATGGATAAGGAGTTATCAAGTCTTGACATAGGTATAAATATTAGGAGTAATATTTATATTGGATTGACCCGCCATGAGAGTACTACATAGAATGTTATGCAAAGTGTCATAAGTTATTCTCATGGTGATAAGTGGTGCATACCACCCTCGACTGAAACCACTATGGACCCTAGATGTAGAGTCAAGTGCTTTATTCGATCAAACGTTGTCCGTAATCGATGATCATAAAGGCTTGATGGGTACTTCACAAAGCATCTTGAGGGACATGAGTGACCTAGATGGAATTTGCCCATCCCGCATAACGGATAAATGTCGAGGGCCCAATATTGAACGGACAAGGATGACACGGTATATGCCTTGTGTTCAATATAGACATAAGGGCAAAAGGGTAATTATACACACAAGTATTATCACGGAAAGGATTTGTCGGATCACATGACATTTTCGTGACTTGGGTGTGATGTGTTGCTAGATACCGCACGCTTATTATGTTAAATATGATTTAATATAATTGCCAACGTCATGAAACCTCACACACATAAGGATGATTAATGAGAGATAGTGAAAATAAGGAACATCGTAGGGTACGGTGTACTTAAATGGAATACGGTGGAATACGGAATATGGTAAGGTACCACATGCTTAAGTGATACACGATACATCATAAATGTATGATTTTCGTGTGCTTTAGGCTTTTAGTTTACACCTTTGTTGGGCTTTTAAGCTTGTAGCCCACACTTGTGGTCTTATAAATAGGACCCTTGTGATGAAGCTTAACACTTGATGAAAATTCGGTCCCGAATCCCCGCCGAGATTCCGTTCACTCTCTCACCAAAGTTTCCGTCCAAGCGTGATCAAGCAAGTCGTGTGGATCGAGAGACGTTGTTCTTCATCAACGTTCGTGATCACCGTAAATCCGAATCACCACAAGAGGTAAAAATCCTCTATCACTGACCATGTCCATTCGTAAGGATCCTAAAGGAAAATCGAATTTCCGCTGCAATTTTAAGAGGCGATTTTCCTTCACACCCATCCCAATACTACTCCATGTCAAGCACGCTTAACCGTGGAGTTCTTATGGAACAGGCTCCCGAAAAGATGCATCATGTTGGCATAAGTAGTACCAATTAATCCTTATAAGCATCCTTCAACCATGCAGTCCCAGACCTATACAATGTCAGGATCCCTCTCATTCCGATGTGGAGACCATTCATTCCTCCTTTGTCCTCAAGTGTTACATGCAGTGTAACCACACCTTCCTTCTTTGGCCTCGGGTGTTACATGCCCACCAGCTTCCGCATGGTTCGTCCTTAGACCACATCATACTGGGAGAGGTCTGGCTCTGATACCATTTATAATGCCCATGACGGTCTTCAGGATAACCGACTAACCCCACAAACCAACACAATTCTTTTTAGCATGATTTGGCCTCACTCACACGCTTTCTGAGAAACTTCCCAGAAGATCACCCATCCAATACTACTCCATGTCAAGCATACTTAACTGTGGAGTTCTTATGGAACAGGCTCCCGAAAATAAGATGCATCTTGTTGGCATAGATAGTACCAATTAATCCTTATAAGTCTCCTTCAACCATGCAATCTCATACCTGCACAATGTCAGGATCCCTCTCATTTCGATGTGGCGACCACCCCTGCCTCCTTTGGTCTCAGGTGTTACATACAGTGTAACCACCCCCTGCTTTCTTTGGCCTCAGGTGTTACATTTCTGAACTAAAAAACCGGTTCAGGTATGTTACACATGTCAGGACATCTGTTTTGACATCTTCATAAAATATGCTGATACATTTTACTTCACAATTTAAGTTATTCTTCATGGAATTTACTGAGCATAATGGTTTACCAAAATTGCTGCCAATCTACAGAACTAACAATAAATTCTATAGGCTTTACTAGAAAGAGAATAACCAATAAATATACCTTCGTCGAATTTCTCGTCAAACTTACCGAGATTGTCTTTGTCATTGTTGAGGACAAAGCACTTGCATCCAAAAATATGAAAGTGAGCAATGTTTGGCTTTCTTCCTTTGAAGAGTTCATATGGAGTCTTTTTCAAGATAGGTATAATGATAACTCGATTTCCAACATAGCATGTCGTACTAACTGCATCTGCCCAAAAATATTTTGGTAGATTTGCATATCTAAGCATTGTTCTTGCAAGTTCCACTAGAAATCGATTCTTTCTTTCAACTACTCCATTTTATTGTGGAGTTCTTGGTGATGAAAAATTATGAGAGATACCATGTTCTTCCCAAAATTCTTCAAACGATGCATTTTTAAATTCTCCACCATGGTCACTTCTTATGGATACAATCTTTAGTGACTTTTCATTTTGGATTTGCTTTGAATACTTCTTAAAAGCTTTGAAAGCATCATTTTTCTTCACAAGGAACAAAGTCCAAGAATATCTAGAAAAGTCATCAACAATAACAAAATCATATACATTACCTCTTAAGCTTCTTGTTCTTGATGGACCAAATAAGTCCATATGCAACAATTGTAGTGGCCTTGTAGTGGACACCACATTTTTAGATTTGAAAGTTGATTTGGTTTGTTTTCCCTTTTGACAAGCATCACATAATTTATATTTGACAAACTTTATCTTTGGTAAGTCAATAACAAGATCATATTTGGCTAATTTATTTAAATGATCCATATGAATATGGGCGGCCCTTTTATGCCATAACCATGATTCATTATTGTTTACCATAAGACATTTTAATTTCAAAGATAAATCATCTAAGGAAATCATTAAAAAAATTGTTAATTATTTTACCTTTGAGGTTTAACTCATTGCTGACTTCATCTATAATCAAGCATTCATCTTTGGTGAACATGATCTTGAAGCATTTGTCACAAAGTTGGCTAATACTAAAAATATTGTGCTTTAATCCTTCAACAGAAAGAACATCTTCAATGGATGTGAAAGGTGGTTCACCAACTTTTCCTTTACCAATAATTATTCCCTTATTATTATCTCCATAAGTGACAAAACCCTTGTCCTTTAGAACTAGATTTGGAAATTGGTTTATGCCTCCCGTCATGTGCTTGGAACAACCAATATCAACGTACCATAGATTTGAAGTGGTTTTAAATAAAACCTACAAAATAAATTAAGTTTTGTTTGGTACCCAAATTGCTTTGGGTCCTTCATAATTAGTATCTTTCTTTACCCACACATAATTCCCACTTGATACAGTAAAGTTTCTAACATAGCAAGCATTAGGTGTATGGCCTTTAGTATCACAATAAAAACAAGTAGGTTCAAAATTACTTATATAGTTAGGAGGATAAGATTTATTTTTAACAATTCTTTTCCTTTTAGGATAATGATGATCTACTTTAGGCTTGTTCATTTTCTCTTTAGGATACATTTGTTTGCTAAGAACATTTTCCATTCCAACTTGTCCTTTTTCATATCTTTCAAGGACTCTTTTTAATTGAACAATTTGGAAAGAAAGTGATTTACAATTATTGCATAAAAAATTCTGTTTTTGATGAGATTTTTTTCTTTTGAGATGATATAGTTATATATAGAATTTTGCATTCATTTAAGAGTTCATCTATTGTACCTTGAGCACCATTATCATAAAGAGAATTATCATAACTAACTTCACGATCTTCATCATCAGAATGGTGTGAAGCCATCAATGCTAGATTTGCACTTTCGTCACCATCTGAATCGGATGAAGAACTTATTTCATTATCTTCCCATGCAACATATGCCTTTTTATTTTTGAACTCTTTTTTTTCCTTTGAATCCATTTTTCTTGGAAAGTTTTGGACAATTCGACTTTATACGATCTTGCTTGCCACATTCATAACATGTGATATCTTGTGTTGATGTGGAGGCTTCTTTATATTGGTTCTTTGAGAATTTCTTCCTTTTGGCAAAGTTAGAATTACCAAAATTATTTTTATGGCCAAAGAATTTTCCTAACCTTTTCATAAGAAGCATGAAGTTTTTATCCTCCTCTGTTGCATCTTTATCCTGACTTTCTTTTGAATCTACTTTTAATGTGATGCCTTTGGATTTCTTCTCATGATGCTCATGTTTTTCAAGCCTTCCAAGTTCCATTTCATATTCTTGAAGTTTCCCGAATAATGTTGTGAAAGTCATATTTTATAGGCTCTTCTTTTCGCATATTGCTGTCACTTTTGGTTGTCATTCCCTAGTTAAAGATCTAAGCACTTTAAGATTTAATTCATCGTTAGTTAAAGTCTAACCGAGTGACTTCAAATGATTTGTCAAGTAAAAAATCTTTTTTGCAAGTCAAGGATGGATTCTTCGGGATGCATTCAGAATAACTCGTATTCTTGACTCAAGGTACTCAATCTAGATCTTTTAACTTCAGTGGATCCTTCATGAGTTTTGACCAAAGTATCCCATATTTCTTTTGTCGTTGTACATGCGAAAAACACGAAAAAAATTCATCCATGCTAAGGGCACCTTGAAGAATATTGATTAGCTTCTTGTCATAAAGAACCTTTTTCTTATCGTTGTAATCCTATGATGCTTTAGGCTTTGATGTTCCAACACCATTGACAACACATGTTGGAGCGAACGGACCATTTTGGACAGCATCCCATATTTCTTCTCCTTGCGCTTCTAGATGAGCCTTCATGCAAATTTTTTAAAAGTCAAAGTATTCACCACAAAATAATGGAGGCTTGTTGTTACTACCACCATATTTGAAAATCGGATTTTGATTTACGGAAGCCATTCTGGATCTTTAGGAACAGGTTACCTATAAACCGCTCTGATACCAATTGTAAGTTCAGATTGCGCCTAAAAGGGGGTGATTAGGTACTTAAAATTTTGATTGGTTTTTAATGGTGTTTGGATTATTTTTCTGGTTTATGATGATGTTATGAAATTAGTAAAGTGTAGAAAAATAAAATGACACAAGAGATTTATCATGTTTCCCCTCAGAGTCTGAAGGTACGTCCAGTCCCCTTTCAACACGAAAGAGTTTTCACTATAGTTAGAATAATTGTACAGTCTATTCACACTAATGGTGATGCTTACTATCTAACCTATAGGAAGATCAAAGATTCTTTAAGATAAATCTTCCCTTTTAAGTAGGAAATTCTCAATAGTATACAAGTGCTCAAAGGAATGTATATGATGCTGAAATATTTTGAATATATTTGATAAAGTATGTGGAAAATTTTCTATAAAAATTATGATATCAAGAACACTTGTTTGAAATTTAGAGAATGAATGGTTTGAAAATTGCAATGAAAGAGGTGAAGATTTGAATATGAAAATGTAGAGTATTTATAACACCTTAAAACCTCTTTGAATGAGTATAAAATGATGAAAAATGCCATGATAAAAAGGTGCAAAGACAAATTCGTGCATCACATTTTTCAAATGAATTTGGCACTGGTTCAGTAAGGTAACTGGTTACTTCATTGAGGTAACCGGTTACATTGTTGTAACGTTAACAATTTTTCAAAAAATTTGTTCAGGTAACTGGTTACCTTTTTGAAGTAACCAGTTACTTTACTGAGTGTTTGCCAATAACGTTTAAGCATGATTCTGTAAGTGTTGAGGTAACCGGTTACCACTCTCAAGTAACCGGTTACATTGAAAGAAATTTTTCTAAAAACATTAGAAAAAGAGTGTAACCAATTCCTTTTGGTTATAAAACTTATTTAAGAATATATATGAAAATGAATGTAATTTTTGAGCAATAAAATATAGTAAGGCATGAATTAGAAGCTTGTTCCATAAATCATGAAGATTAACCATAGCCCTCTTTATCCATAGCTAGTCTTTAAAAGTGCAATCTTGATCCATAGCCTTATTGATATTTTGTTCATCCTTCTTTGATACAATGCATTTATCTTCATCAAAACATAGAATATTGAAGAAGCTTGATTTTACAAACTAGGGGATTCCATGAAGGAGTCCCCACCCTAGGCTTCCCGCGCACTAGTCTCCGCCCTTAGATCCTATTTGACCATCAAAGTAGTCAGATCCTACTCCTCTCATTGAGTCAACTAAGTTTACTACATATTGGGTTTGACAAGGCCATTGGGCTTTACCCACAAATTTATGCACGCCCGAGACTTTTTTTAGCACCCTTCCTCTAGTTATCTTTCTTTGTGCTTCTAATTTGCTTCTTTTATTTGTTTTGACCCATTTTAATTTTTTTTAGTATGTTGATGTTTTTTACTTTATTTTATTTTTATTGTTTTTGCCTCACTTTTCACTTTATTATGTTATTTTTTTTTTTACCTCACTTTTTTTCAATAAAAAAATTAAATGGACAAGATAGATGTATGTTCTACCTTTTCCTCAAGTATTTGGATACAAGTTGTATAGCTTGGTCATTCGAATAATTGTATCCCTTAAAAGTGAATTCAACCAATCAAACTATCTTTTTTCACTCTAGCACAACGTCGAAAACCTTTTCTTAAACAAGCATGTTGTATCCATTTGACGCAAAACAAACGGACGCTTCAGCCTACAGGCACGAAAAGAAAGCAAGGTCTAACCGCTCAATGTGACTTAAGCATCACTATTTAAAAGCAACCAATAAATACATGATTTTTCCGCGAAGAATTACGTAGCCTTAAGTTTCTCATTGCACTCGAGGATACGTTGGAACGAGATCCAATGTCTCGCCAGGAACCATAATAAAAATAGGGTTAAATATACAATACCTTCTGTAATGTTAGCGAAATTTGGTTTTAGCCCCTAGTAAAAAAAAATTTGTAAAACCCCCCTTATTATTTCCAGATCCACGCCAAATTCTTCCAAAGATTCAATCTTTTCCAACATGGCATTATTTATTGACAGCATGACTTTTATTTTTATTTTTTAAATCCACATGATTTTATTTTTTTTTTGGATTTGTTTTCACTTTTTTTATATGATATTTATTTTTATTTTTTAAATCCACATGATTTTATTTTTTTTTTGGATTTGTTTTCACTTTTTTTATATGATATTTTTTTTTATTAATAGTTTTTTTTTACGTTTTCTTAAATTATTTTTTTATTAATATTTGTTACGAATTATTTTTTAAAATTATAAAAATGTTATACTTCGGCCCATATCCATTATTAATTGAAGAAAAGCAGCCTATATATTAAACATGTTTGTAGTTCATTAGTTTAAGTACAACACTACGCTTATAAAGTCTTACCTTTTGAGAACACTTTTTGAAGTGGGACATTTCTGAAAGAGATGGCATTAATTTCTTCAAGTTTGAAGGTCTTATTTTTACAACATGACAACCTGTTTGTAACTGATATGTTATACTTATCAACAACTTTGAATGGTGAAATGGTTGCATCTACCACACCTACAGTTTTATATGCTTTCTTTTGGTTTACTTGATGGAGAAAGGATGCATGCACCGTTAATGGTGTCTCTCCTGACACTTAAGTATTGGGGATAAAATTGTCTTTTAGTTTCTCTTTGAAATCAAAACATCACTATCATAAAACCTGAGCCCGAGCATCAAGTTTATGTGGTTAACATGTTATGAAGATTTGATAGAATTGATGAGGCTTATGAGTTTACAAAAGGTTTTACAATCCAATGCAAGTTCAGGCCTAATGCTTTTGAAATGAATCAACATACACCTCTTCCAGAGAAATTTGTCTTGGATTTTGTACCACCTATTGGAGCATGTTTCTCAGTTTTGGAAATATTTGTCTTGGACGCACGAGACTTTATCAACTCTACTCAATCATTGTCAAGTGGAAAATTAAAGCCATTTTAGATTAATTGGAAAGTTGTATAATATAGATACTTTGAAATATATTGAATGAGTATTTGATTAGTGGACATCACTTTATCTTATCTTGCTTGTCCTAGTCATCAAATGAGTTCAAAAAATTTCCCATTTAAGGCTCCAGGTCTTTTTGTAATCAAGTATACATTTCTTCGACAAGGAATTATAAAAGAACTTCACCCAGACATGGTTGCAACATATTCTGGCAGGTCGTGATTATCAAAGTTATTGCTTCTTATTACCATTCTTTTTAATCCTTCTCGTCGTAGACCGTCACAAGAATTTAGATTACTGTCTATAATTTTATATGCTTAAAAGTTATTTTGCTGTGACTACTACAGTGCTCAAATTTTTGAAGGCCACCCTTTATAAAAGGCAACACACATAATAATAATGAATTGAAAACTACATGAGTAAATGGGCTGCTAATCCAATAAAATGGGCTTAGGCCCAAAGTGACATTTTTATATTTAAAAAAATAATTCATAAACAAAATTAATAAATATAATTTAAGAAAACGTAAAGAAATATTAATAATAAATATATAATATATGTAAAAAATTATAATTAACAAAAATTAAATTAAAATAATTTTAAAAAACATAAATATAAATTAATAAAAAATTATAAATAATAAAAATTAAATTAAAAATAAAGAAATTCCACATGCACTTAAAAATTAAATCAAAAAAATTAAGGAGAATCTTTGTTGCAATGTGGCAATCAGGGTCTATCTGAGTGAATCTGGATATTAAACAGCAATAGGTTAAATAGGATTTATAACTTGTAAGGAGAAAGCATGTTGAAGTTCTATTTAATGAAGAAACATGTTGTGTTGAAGTGTTTCAACATCTGGAACAATATGTCGAAGTAGATGTCATGACATCGCGCCTGAGCTAACAGATTGGATTCTGTTATGTTTTTAACAAAAGTAGAATATTCCTAAGGAGAATCTTTTGCAGAATTGTACCAACTTATTTGTTGTTAGTTGGAGTCCAAATTATGAAGATATATTAGGGAGACTTTATAGGAGAATCTGTTGCAGATTTGTAACATCTTACTTGTTGTTATAACTATATGGATATATTTTTGGAGAATATCTTGGAGTGTTTTTAGCAAGCTGTTTTGGAGAATATCGTGGAGCATTTTTAACAGCAGTTTGTTATGATTTGAAGACCCAAATCCAGTTAAGAAATAGGTTATAAATAGAAGCTTTGTAACCTAAGTTAAGCACCAGCCGAGAATATAAATTTCATATTATTAGGGTTGAGTCTTTGCCATTCTCTAGGAGAGTTGGTTTGTGTGTGAACCACACGGATTGTTGTTCTCACTCAAAAGTTATGAAGCAATGAGTTGAGTTATTGTCCTTGGAGGAAGCTTTGAAGCAACTCCAAGGTGTGTCCTAAGTTAGAAGCAAGAGGCTTTAACTCTTAGGTAGTTTGTAATAGAAGTGTATCTTCTACTTTTCAGGTGTTGAAGAGTTGTTTGGAAATCAAGTTGTTGATGCAGTGGTTGAGATGTTGACTGCTAGACATCATCACGATGATTGGAAGTGGGATGAGGATATTCCATATCTAAGGAGGACCTAGGTAGAAGGGTCATTGGGTAGTGATTAAGTGAGGGGTTGTAAACGGAGAAGTTTAGCTCTAAATTAATACTATTGATAGTGGAATTCATTCCTGGTTTAATATGCCCCCAGATGTAGGAGAGTTGCTTCGAACTGGGTGGACAATTCTGTTGTGTTATTTATGTTTCCTGCACTATTTTTACTTCTGCCTTGCTGTGTATTTTAATGTTAGATCAGATGTCTCGACATCCTTATAGGACATCTGAGTCTACTGTTGCACCAGAATTTAAATTGGTATCAGAGTAGGCATCTTGTCTGTTTCTGGATGAGATCCTAGGGAGGATACTTTCTAGTTGAGTACAAGGTAGAAGATTGTTTGAACAAGACTGGTTCATATTGTATGGTCCCTTAAAGTGGAGGATGAACCTATTTATAGAATACTAGTGTACCTTCTTGATGAAAGAAGAAGATGTAGCTGGAACAGAAGAATGTTGAAATCAAAGCTTTCATGCGGGAGTGAAGACCTTGAATTGATATCATTATTCATCCTATTTTTAGCAAAAGAGCAAAATTGTCAAAACTTTCATGCGGGAGTGAAGATATTGATAGGTTAACTCTGAAGCTTATTTGTGTTAAACCAGCTTCCTGGTTATGGTATAGCTTAGTGAGAAGCTACTTTATGTAGGATTGATTTATTTTCAATCGTAAGTTATCATGCTTACGCTTGGATTGTGTTAAGCATTGCTTATAAATATTGTTGAGATGTTTTGTGTATTCTGTTGCATGGCCTTTGATATAATCCTTAAAGTACAAGAAGAATTCTAGGGTTATCTTTCTCTCAACAGAATAATGGCAGATTTATCCAACTATATTAAAAGTGTCAAAGATATTTGAGATCTTCCTCAAGTCCACTCGTAAAGACATTTATTAATGAAGTTAATAAGAACCAATTGATCAACGATCCTCATGCATATTTGCATATTGTTTTGAAGATCATCAAGGATAGTGTGTTCCAAGAAGATGGAACTGATGTTCTATGGGATGTTAGAACATCATATCAACAGGTATGCAACTACCATTTGAAGAGAAGATGTTTTGGGTGTCAAACAAAGGTATATATTTTTTTGGAACCTACTCCTGATATGGAAGAGGAGACATCTGAGTTATGCTAAGTTGATCGAGATGTGATGTGCTCCATATGCCGGAATGACTCTACTAAAAGCCTTTATATATATATATATATGAGTGAGCTAATTTCTGGAAGAACCCTCTGATCAAAGGAACCAGATTTAAGGAAGTCTGTGACTATAGAACAAATTCCTTGAGAAAAGGAGTACTATGATCCAACCACAATGTGTATTGTTGGAGCTAGGGATACATACTTCATAAGTCTGTATATGTGTTATGCCTAAATAACTCTGTTCCAGAAACCTAGTAGATGGAATCTCCTCTGTAGGCATAGACATAGGCACCCATCGTCTCAAAGTCAGATAGAAGATCTGAAGAAGAAAACATTATTGAGATGTGGTCTATGTTATCCCCTGGTTATTTTGATTGTCTGATCCTGGAGCATTAATAAGTTGTTGTTAATTGTGCTTCCTATGTTTTCCCCATAAGTGTTGAGTATGAGTTAGTATAGATGTTACCCTCAGAACTATAATAAGAATGAATAATGTGTATCAGATGTTTGAACACTCATCTTAGTGTCTTCATCCATGAAAGTAATAAAGGTCAAATATGTATATTGTATCTTGTATGTTCGAAGACTGGCAATTTTACCTTGTGTGATTAGGTAATCTTATCTGACTAACTGATAAATACTTTGAAGGGAGACTAAGTATTTATTAGAGTTTTGCATGAGTATTGATACAAACTTCCTAACAACAACATATAGTGAGAGTTTATTTTTGTTGTATGGTTACGTTGAAGATGAGACCTTGTGAGATCATTTTGTGAGAATGGGGAGTTTTGTTAAAGGTTATGGATGGAAATAAGTCCTTTGGATGGCTATTCCATAACCAAAGATGATAGGTTTTGTAGTAAAGTTGATGGTGTCCCAAATGATGTTGTAACATCATTGTTGATGATAGTCTATGAAAGAGATTTGGGACTATGGATCTTGATATTCTATCACCTCATTCAGAAGTGGCAGTTCTATATTTCATTTAGAATAAGAAGATTCTAAGTTTTTTTAGAGTAGTATGCTCTGGAAATGCATAACTACTATTCTAGTTTGAAGACTTTACTAGTATCAGCAACTACTAGTAAATGTAATGTCCAGAAGGAGGAATTAATCAGCATGGTTGCTCAGGTATATAGAGTGTCTTTTTGTTTCTTTTTCTTCCCTTCACTCTTCGTTGTGTCTTTGTTCGTCTTTCTCTCATACAATGTGTTAGTATATGGGTAAGTTTAGAGTCTGTGAAGGTTATGTTTGTCAAATTGTGGCAAACTTAGGGATAAAGGGTAGTGTTCAGAAGTTGTTAAGTCTGAGGTCAATCTTTGCAGCTATTTTTGCAAAGATGTTAAATATGATGTCTTATTCTGAGTCTGTTTGTTCTTGCAGTTAGTGCAAGTTTTTTGTTTTTTGTCTTATTTTTAGTTACGAACACAAATTGTGTCTTGTGTTCTGAGTTATCCAATATAGAGGTCTGGTTCTCTATGTCTGTAAACGGATAGTTCAAGTGGTTGTTTCTGTTAATGATTTTCCTCTTGTGCTCTAAAACAGGATGTTATGTCAATCTGTATCGTAGCATAATTCTCAGTTTGAGGGGGAGTATTTATTATTTCTTCCTCATGTGCATCATGGCCTTAGTTTTCTCCTTCTTTGTGAAGATGGTGTCTGTGGTGTTATGTTTTATGTGCTATAGTGAGTTTGCCTTCAACAAGCTTTTGGCATATTGTGGCTAAAAAGGGGAAGAAGTGGTTATGTTATGTTATCGCTGAAGAGCACCTTTTAAGCGGGAGAAACCTTGTGTGATCTATGGAATCCTTAAAAGAGAAAGAGAACATTGAAGTTAGACCTGTCAGAAAGATGTACTAGTATGATGTTTCAACATCATAAACGAAGACTGAAGATTGTCACTTGTAAAGTTTGAAATATCATAAACAGTGACTACTTAAGACTTCTATATTGTTGTTGCTGAGTTATATTGTTAAATATCATTATAATTTTCATTATGCTTATGTAATACAAAGGTTATGTAAATTAGTTTTGGCCAAAATAAGCCAAAGGGGGAGATTGTTAATGCTCTATTTTTAGGATTGGCTTTATGTTTGGTAAAACTAATATAGCAGCAATAGGTTAAATAGGATTTATAACTTGTAAGGAGAAAACATTTTGAAGTTCTATTTAATGAAGAAACATGTTGTGTTTAAGTGTTTCAACATCTGGAACAACATGTCGAAGAAGATGTCACGACATCGCGCCTGAGCTAACAGATTAGATTCTGTTATGTTTTTAACAGAAGCTTAATATTCCTAAGGATAATCTTTTGCATAATTGTAATAACTTATTTGTTGTTAGTTGGAGCCCAAATTATGAAGATATATTAGGGAGACTTTATAGGAGAATTTGTTGGAGATTTGTAATAGCTTACTTGTTGTTATAACTATATGGAGATATTTTTGGAGAATATCTTGGACTGTTTTTAGCAAGTTATTTTGGATAATATAGTGGAGCATTTTTAGCAGCAGTTTGTTATGATTTGAAGACCCAAATCCAGTTGGGAAATAGGTTATAAATAGAAGCTTTGTAACTTAAGTTAAGCACTAGCCGAGAATATAACTTTCATATTATTAGGGTTAAGTCTTTGCCACTCTTTAGGAGAGTTGGTTTGTGTGTGAACTACCCAGATTGCGGGAAGGTCACTGAGTTGTACCACAAAGCCTGCATGCAAGAGGATTGTTGTTCTCACTCAGAAGCTGTGAAGCAATGAGTTAAGTTATTATCCTTAGAGGAAGCTTTGAGGCAACTCCAAGGTGTGTCCTAAGTTAGAAGCAAGAAGCTTTAACTCTTAGGTGTTGAAGAGTTGTTTGGAAATCAAGTTGTTGATGCAGTGGTTGAGATGTTGACTACTAGACATCATCGCAATGATTAGAAGTGGGATGGGGATATTCCATATCTAGGTAGGACCTAGGTATAAGGGTCATTAGGTAGTGATTAAGTGAGGGGTTGTAAACGGGGAAGTTTAGCCCCAAATTAATACTGCTGATAGTGGACTTCATTCCTGGTTTGGTATACCCCCAGATGTAGGAGAGATGCTCTGAACTGGGTGAATAATTCTGTTGTGTTATTTATGTTTCCTGCACTATTTTTACTTCAGCCTTGTTGTGTATTTTAATGTCAGATCAGATGTCTTGATATCCTTATAGGACATCTGAGTTTGCTGTTGTAGCAGAATTTCACTCATCATACCATAGGATACGTAGGAGCGAGAACCAACTTATAGTGTTATACCCCAAAAAAATTCTTCCTATTTTTAAGATCAAGATACATCTCCATATTCAAGAATTACTCAAGAGTTGACCAGGCAAACCCTCTCCTAAGCAATCAACTAACAATTAGGGTTTTGCTTCTCTCAAGACAAAAATGGTTTCTAATGGCTCAAGTGAATACCATGTCTCCTCATAAGCTTCAAAGTGTTCCCATCTCAAGTTTCAAGCCTCATAGCCCAAGTTTGCTCAGTCAATTGCAGATAGTTTAAAATCAGTTGTATTGGATAAAAAGTCAATTGTGGTCAACATACAGTCAAACTTCATCATTTTTGGTCAACATCAATATTTTGAGATCATATTCATCATTTGATCAAGGGTTGATCATGATTCATCAAGAAAACTCAAGAATTGACCAAAAGACAAAAGTTGCTAAATGAGGGTTTCTTGAGAAAAAGTCAACAAAACTTTGACCAAGCATAACTTCCATATACTTCATCAGAAAGTTTTCCACCAAAGTTCATTTTAAAGAGAATTCAATTCTCTACAACTTTGTCTCTCACAAGGTTTGCCCCCAAAATGCTTCATTTGAGAGATATGGGTCAAGACATTATAGGTCCTTTCAAAAGTCAACAAAAAGTCATCTTTTTCCAAAGAAGTGTACATGAACATGGAAGCTTCAATGAATTTGAAACCAAAGATATATTTTAGCGGACATATTAAGATTTATAAATAGTCCAAGATCACTCTCAAATGATAAAAATTGAGCAAGATACGGTTTGTGCAAGTTTTGAAATTTTGAAGAAGTGCATGAAGAGAATGTTGATTAACTTTTAAAAAATTTCCAAATGGGCCAATGTTTTCATGATTCAAACTTGTTCGTTACATGGTCCATGACTCCTAAGTCTAGCTACACGCCCTCCTACCATTTATTTTATTTATTTTTGAATTAATTCATTAAAATTCATTTTAATTAAAATAAAATGCCAAGAAAAGATACAAGGCGTGTGGGATTGTTATTCATATGTCTTGAGGTCCAAGTAACACATAGAAAGCTGGAATAAAAAGCATGGGAGTCTTAAGATAAGATTGAGAAAGTAAAAGAAAGATTTGATGCAAATTGCCAATCAAATATCTTTCAATGAATGCAATATATTTTCTCTCAAATTTCTGACCTAATGCACTCCATATAGAAGATCAAGGCCAGCCTCAAAAAAGACGGATTGCTGCCTCTCTCACATGAACCCTAAGCTTTCAAAATTTCAAAGAACTAGGGAAACTTGCAAAACTAATTTCCAGTCGTTCTCAAGCCAATCCAGCCATTCATTCATCCTCCTGAGCCTTCCAACAATCAATCCAAGACCTTGCATGAGTTCAAAGCATTCAGAATTCGCTTCCCTAAGTCACACCGATTTGGTAGATATTTTGAATTTCAAACTCTTGATGCACACAATATAAATTGTGTTTATGCATTCATTCATGTTCATTGTGTTGTTTTGAATCGATTTGATGCATTGGTTGTAATTTTTAGTGCAGGAATGATGAAACACCATGGCTAGGGCATGAAGCTTCTAAGCTTTCGTATCGATAGTTGTAGGACGATTCAGGAAACAAAATAACCCCAGATTCGGACTCAGGGGATGATTTTATGTTGATCTGGGTTGTTCCTTTTTATTTTTGCTTCGATTTTGCAGGTTTTTATGTTTGAACCATCGGAGATGGTGACCGGAACCGTCATCCCAGGGTGGTTAACCGGCGAGGACTAAGGTAGGGCAGTCGTGGCAAAGATCTATTGGTCCATTTGAAATTAGGGGACCCACGTGCGCGCGTTTAATTGATTTTATGAAATTAATCAACAATATATATTTATTCTTGTGGTTAAATGAATGGATGTATAGCCACCCCGGAGGCAAGACATGCGCGCATAGTCCCCTTACCCCCATCAGGTCGCTGGTTCGAATCAGCCTTTTGCAACTTTTTTTGATATTTTCTAACTTTTATAGGATGACACTCATATACAATTGGAGGCGTGATACTTCTAACACATGTGTAACACGGTGGGAGAACTGAAGGAATTAACTTAGATAATGTTTTTGCACATTCATGTTGGTTGTTGGCTTAGCAGAAATAAACAGTTGGCACATATGTCAGATGAACATGAAGTATGCATTTTTAAATGGACCTTTAGACGAAGAAGATTATGTTAAACAACCAGTTGGATTTGTGAAACATGACGAAGAGAGAAAGGTGTACATGCTTCATAAAGCCCTGAATATGGAGTATATGTAAGAAGAAGCAATATTGAATTGCTTATACTATGTCTCTATGTCGATGACGTTTTGATAACAAGTAGCTACAAGAAGGAGATCGAAGACTTCAAAGGTGATCTCAGCAAGGAATTTGAAATGTCTAATCTGGGTGACATTTCATATTTCCTTGGCATTGAATTCTAAAAGACTAGTAGAGGTTTGATGATGCATCAAAGAAGATATGCAGGAAAAATTCTCAAGAGCTTTGAGATGGAAGAATGCAACTCGACTTCGACACCTGCAGAACCAAGACTACAACTGTCGAAAGACTCAGAAGAAAATAATGTCGACCCAACTCAATATAGAAGACTTATTGGGTCTTAAGATACCTTTGTCACATAAGGCCTGACTTAACATGTCGTGTAGGTATCATAAGTAGATTCGTGTAGAAGCCAAAGGTATCACACCTAGCAGCAACGAAGAGGATATTGAGGTATCTAAAAGAAACACTCGACTATGGCATTTTAATTTCAGCCGCTGATAAAGGAAAGAATGCAAGTTAGTAGGGCACATAGATTCGAGTTGGTGTAGTGATGCTGAGGATCGAAAATCTACAGCAGGATATGTGTTTATGTTAGGTGGTGCACCAGTTGCTTGGAGTTCGAGAAAGAAACCAATTGTGGAATTATCATTATGCGAATTAGAATACATAACGGCTCCTCTTTGCGCATGTCAAGCAACATGGATGGTGAACTTGAATCAAAGAGATTACAGGTAAAGATCATGGATAAATTACCATGAAGATCAACAATATGTCACCTATCAACCTAGCAAAGAACCCGATAGCACACAGTTGAAGAAAGCACATCGAAATGAGGCACTATCTTCGAGAGCATGTAGAAAATGGGAAGATGATCTTGGAATATTGCAGAACTAAGATTCAGATTGCAGACATCATGACGAAGGGTGTGCAAGTCGAAGTACTCATAAGACCAAGAGTTATGATTAATATAGATAGCTTAGACACAATGAATTAGATGGTGTGTTAAATTTTAATTCTTAGTGTCGAAACTATGTGTGTGTCGAAGGGTTAGAGGTTGCCAAAGTAGTTGCTTGAAGGAAACCATTGCCCGGTCGAAGAACTTATGTGTCAAAGCAGGCTGCACACAGATTTGATTTTAGATTTAGATAGATTTGATTTAGATTAAAATAGAATAGATTTGATTTAGCTCCAAAATAGGTAGCTTTGGGCTTTTATAATTTTGGAAATTATTTAACCTAAATGTATAAATAGAGGGAGTAACCCCTAATTTTTGTAATCAATTCATTCACAGAATTTTATAGTTGCAAAGTGAATAAGAAATTTTCCACAATTTGTGGATAGAGAGTTACTCTGCAGAAAATCTTTGTTCTTCTTTCTTTCTTTTATAATTTTTCATTGCCAATATCAATCTTGTACATCAAGATTGATATAAATCCATCATATCATAGATAAAGGTGGATTTCCAACAGAAAATTTTCGGATATGCATCTTTAAAACACTTTGAAAATTGATTTAATAATTTACATCTCCAAATGGTATTCTGAGATTTTTAGATATTTTTTCGCTCTTATAAAAGATGGACTAAGAAATTCCCTTCAAATTAAGCAACAAAGTTTGTATTCTTAGCTCTGTTTTATATATATATATATATATATATATATATATATATATATATATATATATAGAGAGAGAGAGAGGAGGGATCAAATTACACCCGAAAACTTACACCATGAGTTACACTCGCTCAAAAACGTTACTTCGGATTAATATTTTTTAAAATCAATCGTTGGATTGAAACATACCATCATATAGATCATACCTATAAAGTTTGAGACTAATCTATAATGATTTACTATACGATCAAGATATCTAAAAATTAACGTCAAAATGAACTTCCATATAACGTTAATTTTGATGTAGTTCATTAACATAGTAAATCATTATAGATTAGTCTCAAACTTTATAGGAATGATCTATATGATATTATGTTTCAATCCAACGGTCAATTTTAAAAAATATTAATCCGAAGTAATGTTTTGAAATGTGTAACTCATGGGTAATTGATCCTCCTCATATATATATATATATATATATATAATTTTCTAAGAGAAAATACCCATGTATTAATAAATTTAATATTGTATCCTTTCAACAGCAAAAATCTATCTGCCATAACTATTTTCCATTATGGGGAGAGTTGTTTTTTTCTTTCCATTTACACCTTTATCTCCCTTTTTATACACAATTTTATATATAGTTTACTATCTATATCACCAACCTAAATCTAACAGATCTATAAATTCTCTCAAGCTGCAACTTAATTACCTGCAAATTTATTTATCTCTGGAATCTTAATTAACATCTCTAAAATATGCCTCCCAAAACTTCTTTATCCCAGGTGAGTTTCCATTTATTAATGTTGTTATTTTAATGTTCTTATATTACCAGGAATTTCTGTTTATATTGGTATTACTACCAATCTAAAAAATTTCATGAACATATAACATTTCTAACGTTTTAATCATGACAACAAAATTTATATCCACGAAAAATAATTCAAACCATGCATGTAGTTAATTTAAGATTTCAGCTACGTATATTATGCATGAGTTTTGCTGTAAAAACCTATTGATATCAATTGAGTTTATAAGATTTTGTTATCTTTTAAAAAATAACCGATCTTATAAACATAATTGATATCATAAGAAAAAACATAATTGATATTAATTTTCAATGTTTAGGGGGAGAAATTTAATATCTTTCTCTTGTTATTATATTAATGTGATTTCTCAGGAGGCAAAAACAACAAGAATGAGTTCAAGGCAACGTCCTTTGCATGCATGTGGAGTTTCAATCTTAACAATTGGTGACATTGCCATAGGAAAAACCCAAAATATCAATGGACCATTAGGCTCAACATTCAGAAAAATGGCAAAATTGGCTAAATTTGTCACGCCTTTGATCTATACAATTCAATACCAATGGCTGACAATCCTCGCTTTCATCGACGATCGCATCCTAGCCGCTGAAAACGTCACAGAGAAACTGTTTCCTCCTTCAAGGTACGCGTTTGATAAGATCGACGAAGTCGTGTTAATGATAGTTTCTATGCCAGATAAATTTGATGGAGCATTGAACAAGAATGTACCTGAAGTAATCCACAAAGTTCCATATTTGGAATGGACATTGAAAATTGTAACCTCAAAAATGGATAGTTTGGTTTCGACATTGCGACGCGAAAATTCAAGTGTGGATGAGAAAACTATTGGAGTTGATATGAATTTCTGCAATAATGATAGTAGAGAGACGGAGTCGGGTGGATCTGAGGAGTATCTTGACTTTCCAATGGATCCAACAAGTGTGGATGGTTTTCCTCCTATACCAGAGGCTGAGGCTGAAAGTAAAAGTGTTGCAGCAGTGCCATGTGCTAATAAGAAAAGTTCATACAAAGAAGTATTATTGGAGAATAATGAGAAGAAAACAGATAATGATGAATGTGAAGATGAAGGAAAAGAGAAAAAAGATGAAGAGTGTAAAAGTGATGAGAAATTCCAAGGTGGGAAAAATGAAAGCGTGAAATATGAATATGATCCACTTATGGACTTGTTTGAGTCGGCATGGCTAATGAGTCCTCGACGTGTCGGGAACCAAGCACAAGCACAGAAAAATCCATTCATGTAAATATAATTTGGCTTTGTTTGCTACAAATATTTTATAACCAATTCGGTAATTTATAGCAGTCAAGTCTTACGATGCAATAGTAAAACATTTATGATGGATACTTTAAATGTGAGTCTTTTTTTATTTTTTATTGTATTACATTTTCTTTTTTGTTGTTAGTTGGGAATCTTGAAAGAGACTTGTCAATCAAGTCCATTTTTGTTTTTATGCAAATCAAATATCTTTCTGGTTCCCTAAATTTCAATGATATGTATATAAGTCTATATTTTGATTGACATTGTATTTGGCAAAGATGTGTCACCTTCATTTTAGGCAAAATTTACATTTTGAATCTTAAACAATGTTAATGTTCTATATGGAAAACAGAATAGCTATATGGCATAATTCACATTTTAGGCAAAACAGAAGCTTAAAGTTGAAACGTGAAACACTTGTGTAAACCAGAACAGATGTATGGCATAATTCACATTTACATTAACTTCAAAAATGCAAATCCAACACTAAGATTGGAGACATTTATGTTACAAAGAGAAAAGCGATGAAGAAAACAAAATCCATAAATTACACAGGCCTGTACAAATTTTCTTCGCTTTTGAAACCAAAAAGTAAGCTAAACCACAGAGACAGGAAAGGCAAAGGGAGATATAAAACAGAGGTATTTACAACCTACAGAACTTCAACACTGGTACACAGAATAGCTCTTGCTTCTCCAGAAAAAGCCAAAACCTTTCCCAGTCTTTCTTCTAGTCATCGACTTACATAAAGGTTTCATTTCAGCAGGTGGCACAGACAAATCACTAGTTTCAGGAGGACACTCATGAGCCTCAACGGGTGATTCATCTCGTCGCTGCTGTCGGAACAGCATCAGGAGTTTCTGAGCTTTTTCTTGTCCTCTGGGGGTCCCATTCACTGATATTGATACCAACGCAGGTATAACTCCTTCTTGCAGAACCATATCAGAACACTGCTCACTTCTATTGCACAAAATTAGGAGGCAAGAGACAGCTTGCTCCTGCACTTCGAGCTCATCAGTGTCCAATATTGAAGCCAATGCACTAATAAGTCCAGGAGTTGATACCATTTCCTCCCTTCCAACTTGAGAAGTAGCTAAATTTATCAAAATAGCTATGCATTTTTCTGTCCATGTACAATCATCACCCTGGTCTACAAGAAGGGATTGTAGGCCGTTAACAATGCCAGATGAAAGTAAGTATTGAATATTGGAGGGCAAAGTAGAAAGATTATAGAGTGCGTGGAGAGAATCATGCTTGTATTGAATGTCATAGTCAGATTGAAGGAGCTGGGTTAGAAACCGTACAGCCTGGCTCGTGCCAATCATAGGTTTGGCTTCTTCGAGGCAAGAGAGATTCAGATATAGAGCAGTTGCACAACCATAAGAACTAGTATTAGAAATCATTTCCTCCAACAAAGATAAAACTCCAGCTGATAACATAATCTCCTTATTCCTGTTGAAAGGGAAGGGGGAAAATCCAGTTAAATGATGCACAGAGATTCAAGAAAATTAAAATGACTTAAAAGAAGAGTTAATGAAACATTAACTCGACTATATATTTGGAAAAATTAAGCCACATTCAATATTGGGGTAACACATTAACTACTACTACAACAACAAGCCTTATCCCGTTAAATAGGGTCAGCTACATGTATCAAATTCTACCATAATGTTCTATTCAATACCATGTTTCATCCAATTTTTTAATGTCGAAGTCTTTCTTAAAAGTTTATCTTATAATTTTTCTAGGCCTTCATCTACCTCTAGTTGTTTGAAATCTCTCCATCTTATCAACTTCATTTACAACAGAATTTCCAGGTCTTCTCCCTACATGCCCAAACCACCTAAGCGTATTTTCCACCATCTTTTCTACTATAGGCGCTACCCAAACGTATCTCTAACGTTGTTATTTCTAATCTTATCTCTTTCTGTTTTAAATAAGCCAATAATTAAACAAGAGCCTAAAAATTAACAAAGTATTATAAAACCAAAATTGGTGATGCGTTCAAGTAAGGCAGCACTAAGCTCTTAACATCCACTTGCACTAAATATTTCTTTTTTATCGCTACATGCATTCAATTCAATGGAAGGCAGCAGTAAGTTTTCAACATCCATTTGCAGTATATATTTCTTTTTTATCACACTCTCAATGTTTCAATAACACAAAACATACAATGTGCAATTTATTTGCAATGGTAATACCAAAAACCGCTTTGATTTTCCAACCATATGAAAAGAAGTTCTACATAATGATTCAAAATAATAAAAACCACACATGATAATGCAGACCTGTCGTTATTCACAGCTAGGTTGAAGAGAGCCATTGCTCCGCTTTCTTGAGCCATCAAATTCCTTTCATGTAAAGCCGATTGTAAAAACTGAACGAGTGCTTCAACAAACCCGTTAGCCCCCATAAGAATCCTAGCTTCTTCATCATCCCTCAGCAACAGCCTCAACTGTTCTACCACTTCATATTTCCTTTTCCAATTGTCCTCCTCAGTCAAGACTTTCAGAAGACTAAGATACTGCTCAGAGTCTTCCTCTTGCACTGATACAGTTTCAGCTTCATTTTCCCCATATTCCCTTGAGATACAACTCTCTTCTAAAGGAATCACTTTGACACCCTTCAGCTTGCAAGAGCTGACACTATTTACAGATCTTGAATTTGCAGACTCAGACTCTGATATTACCAATCTCCAGTAGTTAAGATCAAGAGACTCGGGAGGGCCTTCGGGAATAGGAATTCCATTTTGTTCACACCAACTAGCAACAAGACCCTTAACACAGTAATTAGGAGTCAAGCAAAGATGTGGAAGATTCTGTTGGGTTTTTGGGCAGTTGTTGTGCCCATCACTGAACCATTTCTCTATGCAAACCCTTTCATATGTTTGGCCCGAAGCAATAATAACTGGATCATACATAAGTTGCAGAGATATTGGACACCTTAACTCTTCAGGTGGTAGAGCCATCTGCCCCGGCTCCATATTATTATTTGGCGTGAAACTAAAGGAACTAAGTTTAGAAAGCTGTCTGCCAAAAGCCTGACCATTACAAACAGGAACGCCATCCTCATTAGATCCCTGAACAGTGGGAGAACAAGGACCAGAACCCTGAGAATCATTGTCGTCTGAAAACTCATTTCTGAATAACTTGGAGTATTTCCTCATAAGATGCAAAAGATATGCAACAATTGATTCCTTCCGTTTGTCTTCCTCAGCCCGGGCCTTGTCTATAAGTTTCTTGAGAGCTCTTCTTTCAGCAAGAGCTGCTCTTGAAGATGTGATTCCAAGTCTAGTAGCAGCCTGGTGAAAAGACTCAAGCTCATAACTTTCACCGTCGTCGTCAAACTTCTTGCCCTGCTGGAGCAATGAAATTAGATCATCACCAACTTGCTTCTCTAAGGGGTCAAGTGCAAAACCCACACTTGCAAATTCATTCACAATCTCCTGAACCTGAACAGGTAAGGTCATACCACAGACTAGGTTAAACATTGACAGAGAAAACAATTTTAAAAAAGCAACATTTGTGCATGTGTATAAACATATAAGGGACAGTGTTAAAGAAAACCTGAATCAATAAGATCACCGACGAGGTGGTATTCATTTATTTTGGAATAAAAAATTTAAAATAGGCCCCCTCATTCATATGCCAAAAAAGGAAAGAACCGTATCGTTATAGCGTTAGAAGTTTATTACCTGATATCCAATGGATTGTGGAACAATATCTTCCACCCGCCTAAGACTATCTTCAAGAGCACATTTAGCCTTCTCAAATTTTAGGAGAACAGAGTCCCCAGTTACAGCCTGCATCACAATCAATCTCAAGTAAGATAATCAGCAAAAGTATTTCAGGTCGATAAACCCTCCAACCAACAATGGATATTTGTGTAATAAGATAAAATCCTTGCAAACTTAATCCGCAAGTAAAGCTACAGAAGAAATGAATCATACCAGGTAAAGTTTACTGCACACTGAGCAATGATGAAGAACATTCTTGGCTTTCTCCAAAGCAACATGCAACGAACATAATGCCTGAATTCCAGTTTTACTCCTAGGCCTAGCTGCTTCTAAAGAAGGAAATACTGACAATACTTTGCAATATACTATAGAAAGAGCCTTGCACATTTGTCCATGTAACTGTCAAAGAAACCAGGTAGGTGTTGGTTAGGTTACATTGCAGAGAATTAGGGGGTGTAATGTACTAATATGATTACGGGATACAATGGCACAAAACAACAGACCAAGAAGAACATAATCATTTACTCTTTTCCTATTTTATTTGGCTAGGAATTAAAAAATAATAATAATGATAATCAAATAGCAGTGTCTTATTAGGTACGGCAGACTTATTTATGTTACTCTGTTGGTAGAATACATATTATATAGTCCAGTTAAGCCAACTCGGTTGGTAGCTGTGTAGGGACATCTAACTGCAGGGGCGTGGTGCAAGTTCGAACCCGCGTAATCCCACTTATTTACTATAGATAATGCATTAGAATTTCCAAAACAACGTACTAAGCAATTAAGCATATATAATCATACCTTGGCATCACTAACAGCAAATAGATTTTCTTCAACCTCAGCAGCAACATCCATCATTTGCATCCACTTATCTGTGCAACCTCGGGAACTAAATTATCTCAATTATTTTAGCTGCAGCCTACATGATCAAAATGGGAAAAGAAAAAAAAGTTAACAAAGATGATAAAACTATCATTTTCGAAACAAAACAGCATCATTACTACTGCTGCAGCCAATCTAAGCTTTTAAATCCGATTTTATTAACCATATAAAGTAAGCAAAGCACAACACTTATTTATAGCCAAACATATAAACCAAAATTCCAAGCTTTACAAAATCAGAAACTAGAAAAACAACAAATTCAAGCTACTTTTGCATACAGATTGTAAAAATCTCATGTCAACTTACCAATAAACCTTTCAGAAGAAAAAAAAAACAAAAAAACAGGGACCACCATGCAACCAAATTGCGAAAATGAATTCAATTAAGCCTTTAGATTTATCATAGCCTTGAGTTCTTTTCTCAAAATAGAAACAACTAATTTCTTGACCAAACTTTTCCATCAAAAGCAAAAACGACACGTGTTGCTAAACTTTCAAAATCGCCTTTGTAAGCTTCATAGAACAATAAAATCAATTGGAAGCAGAAAATTATCAACAAACTTAACTCACGAGCCATGATTCCAACAATAAATACATAAGATATAAGAAACGCGATTTTCCAGCTATGATCTTCATTTCTACAAATTCAACACCAAAAAAACAGAGGCTACTACTACAACATCATCAACAATAGAAAAATAAATAAAAATCTGATTTCAGAATCAGAATCAAGTTATTAACAAATCCAACGAAGCGCGAGAAAACGGTTGAATCAGTTAAAATAACAGATTAACGGAAGGTTTAGGGTTTTGAAGTAAAAGAACGTACCAAGCGAAATCAGTAGCAAGGAAGGTTCATGAAAATGAATAAGAGAGTTGAAGAATCGTGGATTAGGGTTTGAGAAGATCAAGAGTTATTTGAGAAGTTGAGTTGAGTTTGGAATCGGAACGAGTTGAGTTGAAGCACTTGCACGCAAGGTAGAAGAAGAACACTGAGTGGGAGAGAGAGATGAATATATATATATATATATATATATATATATATATATATATATATATATATATATATATATATATATATATATATATATATATATATATATATATATATATTTATTTTTATTCTAAAGTAAAATTGTGAGAAATGACGATGGAAATTAATTAAATAATTTAAAGAGAACATGTAAATGTATTTAATTTTAATAAATGTTGGAAGTTAAAACTGAAGTGTCGATTTTAAGTATGATTTTTTTTAGTTTGTGGGGTAGAGGTTTATTTTGAGGATGAAAGAACAAAAATTATTGATTTAAGTTTGAAAAATGATTTGAAAGCAGGAAGTTAGAATCTTCGCCGCATTTATCTCTCCAGGTTCACCGGCCGACAGTTGCTGACCTGCTAGTTCGTTGCATTTCCAAGACCTGTCACTGATTTGTGAGATTACAAATTTATCCTTATATGTTGTAGTATTTCATCTTTGTGAGGTTTCAAAGGTGGGAAAATTTTTTTCATACAGTGGGGTTCTCCTTCACCCCTGAAGAAAATATAAAAATATTTTCATGTTTCGTATGTTAACTTGTGAATTTATCATATTTAGAAAATTTACAAATTAACTTGTAAAGTATGCGTATGATTTTAGAAAATACAATTTTTTTTCCCTTTTCCATTCATTTCAAAACTCACAAATTTTTCCTCTATACTCCTAACTCTTACTTTCTACCAATTCTTTACAATTTCTACTCATTCCAACTCCTCCGACATCAAGTTCAACTCATTGCAACTCTTCCAACATCAAGTTCAACTCATTACAACCTCCATTTTAGGTATGTTTTCTTAAACAATTTCTATTTAAATTTCTATCTTTTTATTAGATTATAAGGTTTAGGTTGTAGAAATGTAGTAGTGTATGATGTTATAGTAGGATAATGTAGTAGAAAAATAAGTTTTTGAGAGTTTTGGGTCAGAAAATCTGGTTTTTGAAAAATCTGGACGAAGGGGGTTTCAGAAGTTAACTTGTGAAGTGTAGCAGAAGAGACTTCGCAGGGTTAACTTGCGAATTTTGGTTTGAATGAGAAAATTCTGAAGTTAACCTGTGAATTTTGGCTATATTGTTTTAGAATTAATTTTGATTGTATTTTATTTCAGGAAAATGGTCGATCATGATAACTAGATGACACATTTGAGATAGGACAGACAAAGCCAAACAGTGTCGACTCGTCGAGAGCGCGGACAAAGGACAAGGGCACAAAAGGAAGAAATGGGACAACTATCTATAGCATCACCTTCTGTACCGCGACGGAGGAGTCGTCTCCATGAGGCGTCTTCCTCTCGTTCACATGAGGAGGAGGTACCAAAGATGCATGTAGTGGAGGTCGAGTCGCCAGAGGAGGAGGCCCAGGATGCCCGGGACGACGATGTTGAGGAGCATGCAGAAGCGGAGGATGCTGACTATCTAGGAGGGCCATATGACAAATCCTCCTAATTTATTATGGGGACCATGCTACCCGCTATCTAGGGCGGAGAGGTATTATAATTTTTATTTCGTATTATTTATTTATTTTCATATTATTTCGTATTATTTATTTTATTTTCGTAATATTTATTTTATTTTCGTTTTATTTCAAATTATTTATTTATTTTCGTATACTGGTCGTTCGAATTATTTATTTATTTTCATTTGATTCTTATGTTTCAGGAAAGAAAGGTGTTGAAATATTCTAACCACTCCTGCAAGATCTTTGAGTTGTATACTTTGAAGACTCAGTGGTTCCAAACTGCTATCGTCGCATCCGGTCTTGCCGGATTTTACAGTACTGGTTACAGGACCATTATCACCGGCATGCAAGGTGCTTTTGCTGAGAGTTGGCATAGGGAGACGTCATCTTTCCACTTTCCAGTTGGGGAGTTGACGATCACCCTCGACGATGTTGCATGCTTGCTCCGACTATTCATTAGAGGTAGGTTACTCAACCATTCGAAGATAATCAGAGCTGAAGCGGTTGAGTGAATGGTTGAGCACCTGGGAGTTGATCCTTACAAGGATGCTCAGGACTACGACTCCACAAACGGGGCGCGTGTGACATTCTCCTATCTGAAAGAGTTATATGAGGAGCACCTCCGTCAAGCAGCTCGTGCAAAAAGAGATGCACAGACAGCTGGGCAGCCTGTTATGGAGGATATCTTTGTTCAGTATCACCGGGGTTGTGTCATCCGATGTTTTTTGGTGTACCTGATAAGCACATTCGTCTTTGTGGACACGAGTGGTCGCTACACCGACGTGACCTACCTGAGATACTTTACGGACCTTTCTACAGTTCAGGACTGGAACCGGGGTGCCGTTGTTCTTACCTACCTCTACCAAAAGCTGAATAAAGCTTCCAGGTGGAGGGCTAGGGCGCTTACCGTCTCGTGCACACTTCTCACAGTACGTTTTTATTTTAACGATTAATTTTAATTTGTTTTAATTAATTTTAAGTAGTTTTAATTAATTTTAATTAGTTTTAATTGATTTTAATTAATTTTAATTGATTTTAATTAGGTTAACATTATTTTTTTCCCGATGCAGAGCTGGATTTTATCGTGCTTTCACCGCATCCATGGTTACTCTGTGGATCCCGACTATGCGGACTTCATGCCCAAGGCTGCCAGGTTTATTCTCAACAGGGACAACAATAATGTGGCTCCTTACCGGGTGTTCCTAGATCGCACTCAGCACGACGACATCATCTGGACCCCGTTTGAGGACTACCGAGAGGTTGTCCCCTTCGATACCATTTTGTTATACTCCGGGTGGCTAGCATGTGGGGATAACATGATGGTCTGGTATATGCCCGAGCGGTGTATGCGCCAGTTTGGCTATATGCAGAGCATACCCCGATCTCTTTTCCAGGCTGCTCCCGACACCATAACACAGAGGGCTCTAGACGATATCTTCAAGGATTGGGAGAATCATGTCGTTCCAGAGGAGTTTCAATTGATGTGGGCATCCTGTATGTGGCACTCTGTGGAGGGATACATGGCATGGTTATATTTGGTGTTGCACCCTTACATGACACCAGAGGCTGAGGGGCGTCCACTGAGGCTAGCACACGAGGAGCTCTTGGAAAACGAGCAGGTCGAGGATGATCATGCCACTGATCTACTGCCCATCTGTCAAAGTATCTCCTAGATTGGACAAGAGGTGTTGGATGACGGGATTATCGATGGGGAGGACCCAGTGCGGTTGTCGTGGTGGAGAGGATGGTCGTTGAGGCAGAGCGTGTTGCGCGTTACCACCAACAAAGGAGGGTGAGGGGGTCAGGATTAGGCATACATATTAGACTTTATGTGTTTTATTTGATTTTGTATGATCGCATTTTGTTCGAATAATTTATGTAATAATATTTCTGACATTTTTTCTCTTTATTATTTATAACATATTATTATTTACATGATTTGCGTATATATAAGTTTTATGTATATTCTATTTTATCCAACGACGGTGGAAACCCTAATCCTGAAACATCCATATTGTTACTTCAAGAAAACATAGAAGAAAAATATGAGAAATGAAAAGAAGAAGAAGAGAGAGAGAGAGAGAGAGAGAGAGAGAGAGAGAGAGATTGAAAAACCTGTATCATGGAACTGGAAAAGGAACGAAGGCGGAAACCCTAATTTGTGAGGGTGATGGAAATGAACAAAAGAATAAGAAATGAATAGTAAAAAGTAGCCCTAATATAATATATATATATATATATATATATATATATATATATATATATATATATATATATATATATATATATATATATATATGTATTATATTCAGTTCGAATCGGATTCCGACTAATGTATTTTTACCAACCGAATCCGACCTCATGTATTCGCTGATATCCAAATAAACAAACCGAAATAAACCGATCCGTGGCTCAAAATCAGTTTCGGATCGAACGAATTCAGTCGGATGGTAACCGTTTGTCCACCCCTAATCCTAAGAATGCCATGTAACTTGTAACCCCTAATACTAAGAATGCCATGTAACTTGTAACTTAAGTTATAATACTTTAAAAGAAAACTATTTGCTTCATGGTTATGATCATCCTTATTCATTTTCAATTAAAAAAAAATAGAGAATAAACGAATTATATATACTTATGAGTGAGTGTATATGACAAAATACCAAAAGTAGTAAGATGTGATTTATCATCTTAAAACAGGTTTTGATGTGAACTTATAAAATGTTTGCTTTAACATGTGTTAAGGTTCTCAATAAGGATTATATTGTAGGGTTCTATTATGTCATGGTGTAATGCATATGAAAATGAAAATAATTTAAAATTTATCATGAATAACTAAATATTGACAAGTGCATAGCAGGGAAATACAAAATGGCACAACAGATTCATGCATAGATAATGTATCTATGTGACATCATAATGTACTATGTCTACAACTATGTGGAGCACATAGGGGTCGTGCGATAGGGAGAAACAAAATTAAATATTGATCATTTCGTGTTTGTCCTTAGTATGTCACTAACATTGAAAAAGACAGTGAACCATGCTACCTAGAGTAGTTTTTAATTATTAATAATTGGCTTATTTAAAACAAGAGAACCACTTGTAGATTGCATGCAGCGCAAGTGGATAAGGCTAACAACCAAATATTTTTCTTTGCAAGATGCCAAAATTCATATTTAAGATACCTAATCTTTACTTCTTTCTATCTTTATGTGCTATTCAATTTAATTCATAGTGCGTTGATAATGTTTGAAATTTGAAATTTCATATGAAGAATCGGTCTCTAGTATTATTAATAATGAAGAAATTTAAACATATTAGAGATCTCTATAAATAATTTATAATCTAATTTTAATCTCTATCAATTTTTTCTTTGAATAATAAATTTTCTAAAATTTCCCGTTTACATGTTTTCATAGTCTATATTTTTTGATGGAATTTAATGTGATGTGATACGTTGTATTTCATGTTACTTAAAGTTAATATTTATAATTGACTAAAAAAAGCGACAAATTGTTGGGGTTTCAAATCTGGCTAAAATTACAATTGACTCAAATAGTTTCTTAAAATGCATGAACTCAACAAATCTATAAGTAGTATATTTTCTTATTGTATTCTATTGCTGACATTTGTTCTTTCCGGTTAAGCTTGAGCTTGACAACACTTGTTATTTACATGATTATTCCATGACTAGTTATTATTTATCTGAAAAGGTTAGCAACTTGATTAAATCATGGCCAGTCACGTGTTGCCAATGCATATGAACTTATGAAGTATGAATTTAACACCTTCCTTTTTCTGCGACCATGGATTAACATAGGTGAGCAATATGCCCATGCACTTTGCACCACCCATATTTATCAAAATATTGAAAGAACAAGAGTTCAATGGAATGGAATCCTTAAACTCAATAACAACATTGTGAGCAAGTTCAATTCTTTGCCTTTCACCAAAGCGTCCAAGAGCTTATTCAATGCAATTTTATTCTTTTTTACAACAAAATCGTCCAATCTACAAAATGCTTCAACAACATCTTCATTCTTATAACTCTTGGAATACCTCCTCAATACCTTAGGCATGGTATCTAATGTCAGTCATATATGTTGTATATGTAAATCCTAGATGTAAAAATCAGCAGAATTTGCCAAATAAAAAAAAATTGTTCAAAATAAATAATATGATAATTATAAAAAAAAAAGAAGGATCTATGAGATAGAAAAACAGAATCATAAATAAATACAAATAAAGGTCAGATTTGAATTACATAGATAATATAGAAAGTATTGTCTATAATCTAGAATCTAGAATGATAAACATCATCCAATAAAAATGTTCATAATGACTGGGTTGACCTTGAAAATGAAATCAGTAAAATTTAAAAACAATTGAATTGGTTGGATGATACCAAGAAAATTGATTATTCACTTACATTTCTTATTGAATATTATGAAATAGTAAGAATATTAACCGATCAACTTGCTTTGTTATCAAACAGTTTTTTCTGAATTTAAATTTAAAAAAAAAAATAGATATTTTAAAATATGAAAATAACTCCTCCTCCTTCTGATATTGAGGTTTCTGCACTTGAAAAAAAGGTTGGGGCGTATCATGCAAATAATCGGTCCGATACTCGATGTAGTTTTTCCACCAGGGAAGATGCCTTATATTTAAAATGCTTTGATAGTTCAAGGTCGAGATACGGTAATCTCCCGCTCCCGGTATTATTTCAAGACGTTCCGTGTATGAGCCCCTTCAAACAAGACTTATTGCTATTGATTCTATGATCCCTATAGGGCGTGTTCACTAATATGTCAACCATAAAATTGTAGTGTCTAGGAGAATGCACATAAGGTGTTTGTGTTTTTTTCCCATTTGAAAAATCTAAAAGCTGGGACCCAATCATTTTTAAACCTCTTCAAATTATGCATAACCAAATTACCTGAAACGTGAAAATCAAAATGTCAAGTGCCTAAGAAACTTACTCAAGATAAGAGTAATGTTCTTTTAGAACATTGTTGATTGCTTCAACATATTAGAGGTCCACGCTTTCCTCCAATGTTTGCTTCACAAAGAGTTTAGATTTGGTTTCATGTATGTTGGAATAACAGTGAGAGATAGCGATTCATATATAACCCATAGTGGGACAAGAGTTCAAGTGATTTGGGTGAAAGTTGTGAGTTAACAATGGTGCAAAGAGGGTTGGTGTGAACGAAGAAACACGATGCACTGGTACTGCGTGTGGTGGTGATTGTTGGAAAAGGCGTTTACAAAAATATTTTTTAATTCATGTTGGCAAAGTCAACACCTTTCAAACAACAAAGGTTATGTCGATGTGTTGTCACGCCTCCATTAATGGAAACTAAAAGGGAAATGTCAAATCTATTGTCTAGCCACTTGAATTCTTGAGGTGTATGAGAATAAATCAAGACGCCATCTATATAGATTATGACGAACTGATCTATATAGGGTTGGAATATCTGATTCATGTAATTCATGAAAACACCTGAGGCATTAGTCACCCTAAAAGGCATCACAAGAAATTTTTAATGTCCATGTCGAGTCTGAAATGCGGTCCCCGGGGTGTCTTTAACCGAATTTGATGATATCTTGAATATAGGTCAATCTTCGAGAATACCCAGGCTCCTTTCAATTGATTTAGGAGATAATATTAACTTTGTTAAGTTGGCGGTAATCAATGTCCAACCGCATACCACCATCATTTTTCTTCACTAATAATACATGAGCACCCCAATTAGACACATTAGGCCAAATAAAGTGATTCTTCAACAACTCTTCTAACTACATCTTCAATTCTCGCAATTCTACTAGAGATATGCGACAAGGTGCAATGGACACAAGTGTTGTTCCTAAAACTAGATCTATAGAAAACTCCATTTTCCTTTTGCGAGGTAAGATAATGACGACTTCCAGAGAGACATTTGGAAACTCACACTAAAGATATTGAAGAAATATCTTCCATCTCAGCTGAATCTACGGTGAACATTAACAAAAAAGGCTTATCTTCTGAAAAGAGGTAGCGAATTATATTAATGGTACATTCTAACAACATATATATCACTTTCTCTAGAGTTGCTGCTTCTTTAGGAATGAAGATGACTTTCTCCTTCCAACCAATATATATCGATTTATTAGTAAGTCAATTCATTCCCAGAACCATATTTATCTTCTTGAGAGGTCGACAAATGAGATCAATAAAAAGTATGATCCTTTGCGGTTACCAGACAACTCTCACACATCCAAGTAGCTCTCTACACTATCATCAATGACATTGATGTTAGTCATAGGGAATGATAACTAAAGGACTTCTAATCCAAGTCTTTTGACACACTTAGTAGAGACGAATGAGTGTAAAGTTTCACAATCAAAGAGAACAAACAATGGCGGTCTATGCATATAACACGTACCAACAATCAAATTATTATTGCATTTCGCATTTTTTTCATCCAAAATATACATTTTACATGTTGTTCTTTATACTTTTGATGTCATCCTTTTAAGACAATCACTTGCAATATGGCTATCTACTAACATAAAAATCAACTCATAGTCCTGGCACTAGCCAAAATGGTATATATATATATATATATATATATATATATATATATATATATATATATATATATATATATATATATATATATATATATATATATATATATATATATATATATATATATATATATATATATATATATATATATATATATATATATATATATATATATATATATAAAGGGTTTTTAAACCCCACATTTCAAACTTTAATGTAGTGTAGCTATTAAGAAAACCCCTTTAAATTGTTAAAAATTAATTAAAAATAAGAATAACAAACAAATAACAAGGGTTTTAAACTCCATTTAAATGACAGAAATCTAAAAAAAAAAGCATAAAGTGATGAGTCTCATTCAAAAATACACTAAAGGTGTATCATACTAATGCACACCTACACGAGTTACACAATAAATTACATTTGTTCAATAACTTCACATTGACTAATATTTTTTAAATCAGTTATTGGATTGAAATATATTATCATATAAACTATATCTATAAAGTTTGAGATTAATTTATAATGACTTACTATGTCATTGAACTACGTCAAAATTAACATTATATAAAAATTCATTTTGACATTAATCTTCAGATATCTTGATGGTATAATAAATCATTATAAATTAATATCAAATTTTCCGATTTGAAGTTATTGAGCTAGTCTATGTAATATATATATTTGGCTTAAATGCACTTTTGGTCCCCTTAGTTTTAAAATTCTAAAGTTTAAGGCCCCCTAGTTTAAAAGCCAGGTTTTTGGTCCCTCAAGTTTATCAGAGTTGGAATTTTTGCAGTCCCCCTCCATCTGGCTATGAGTTTGATGACTTGGCAAGGGGATTTTTAGTCATGTCATACATTCTAAAATTAAATAATTTGATATTTATTCTAAAAACATTAAAAATTGTTATTTTTATATTAAAAAAATATGTTAAATAGAATTGAGATGAAAACGTGTCCTAATTTAACATATTTTTTTAATATAAAAAAATAATTTTTAATGGTTTTAGAATAATATCAAATTATTTAATTTTAGAATGTATGACATGGCTAAAAATCTCCTTGCCAAGTCATCAAACTCACAACCAGATGAAGGGGGACTGTAAAAATCTCAACTCTAGTAAACTTGAGGACCAAAAACCTGGCTTTTAAACTAGGGGGCCTTAAACTTCAGAATTTTGAAACTAGGAGAACCAAAAGTGCATTTAAGCCTATACATTTTTAAAAAGAATGTCTAAGATTAAAATTTATTTTTAAAATTTAATTAATGATTTATCTTTCTTCTTAATGACACATGATTTAATGAAAATAATAATTTAATCTCAACAATTCTTACGTTCTCATATAATTTACTCATTCTCATATGATATGTCATATATATGAGGGCATATCATATGAGAATGAGTATGTTATATGAGAATGTGAGAATGAATAAGAATCATTAGATTTAAAAATGAATGGCTGAGATTAAATTATAATCTTAAATAAATCATGTGTCATTAATAGAAAAGAAATTTAGTATCACAATTTAATCTCGACTATTTATTTTAAAATCTAATAATTCTTATTTATTCTCACATTCTAATGTAACATTCTTATAACATTCTAACATTTTATATTTGGTTTTTTAACGTGTCTTCGTGCCAAAGATGGTGAACCTATCTTTTTCCATTATAATACTTCTACTACTCCAATGTGATAACAACACCGTAAGTAGTCGTTACCCTGCACAAAGTGCTAACACAGCTCTCCTCTGGTGTGAAAGACGGTAGTAATCACTTAAGGCATGTTTGCAGACACGAGGATGGATTAAGTGCTTATGGTTGGACAATGCATAATGGACGTGATTATGGGCATCAAGTATTAGTTGACCATGGTCTGATCTTGACTACAGAGTTCTTAAAATCGAATGGGAATGGAAGCGGAGCAAAATATCAGGCTACAATATGATACAAATGAGACTCATTACTCTAATTTGCAAAGCTTTAACTCAACATAGTTGTTTCAACTTTCAACCTAATAAGTTCATATGTAGTATAAGAGCCATAGCTTGTTGATCTGTCTCTCGATGGATTGTAGGAATAACATTCCCTTTGCTAAGAAGAACATAACAACTAGTGGTTGATCATCAATAATTGGGGCCTCCAGCCTAATATGCATATGTATTTGCAGCAACATTGGTATGACTCATGCTCTAATAAATTAATTCTTCTAGTGGAGATCCTTTGATATATCAAGATTTGAACCACTACATCCCAATGACTATTGCAAGGAGAATTACAGTCTATATCTTATGATCTTTCCCAATTAATACTTACATTAGAGAAAATGTACGACGAATGAGAGAATATTTATATAGAAAACATAAGGGATATCTCTACATAGCTCAACACATATAATGTGCTTTTATTTAGTTTCTCCGTCTAGATGCAAGTTTTCAGACCTATTTTTTCATGATTATCTGTAACATAATGCCTAATCCCTATTCACTTTCTTATGGTTTTCTTTTCCAGGATGATCTGAAACTGCATTACTCTGGACTCCACACACCTCATTTTCACAATTTGTCTGATCTTGTTGAGGAAAATCTTGCATCGCAAGTATGTTACTGAATTTCAATTCAATTCATCTAATGATATCTCTACTTATGTACATGTCTTGGTAGACAAGAAACCATGCTCAAATGCAGCTATCTGACTCATCAGATGATTCTCCAAATGTGTTAGTTTTTCAAGTAACAGAACATATGCACTTTTTGAGACCCATTTTAACAAAACTTGTGCCCTCATTTGTGAGTGTCTGTGTGTGTAGACACACAATCTAATTGTCCGTTGAAAGCATCTTTCCCATTTTGATTTTTCTGTCACCACTCACTCGTGCTTCTGTTTTTTTAAAGTTTAATATGTTTTTTGGTCTATATAAAGTCAGTGAGTTCTGGCGTTGGTCCTCACAAAAAAAATCCCTTGGTTTTCATCCCTACAATATGAACTCACTATTTTTGGTCCCAACTCTAATATGACATCCATAAACTGTCAGTGTTTAGTCACTCACACAATCATCCAATAACATCAGTGGTGCGGGTTCCATATTATATAACTTCCCTAATTTTTTAATACTTAAATGCGCTTTTGATTCTCTTATTCCGTGGATTTATGCTGGATGAAAAAAAATGAAAAAATAGAAAGGACCAAAGCCTAAATTTTCTCATTTTACAAGGCCCGACAACAGTATTAGCAAAGAGGGATGATAACCAAAACAAAAATAGACATCAGACCAAAAGCAAAATTTTCTCATTTTATAGGGACAAAAATCATATTTAATCCTCCCTTTTTTACTTCATGCTGCAGATTGTTGGCGTCTTTCCTTTCACTACAGATATTGCACTTATCTCTGGAACTGATTCAAAAAGTTCTAGTGTAGAAGAACGTGTCAATAGTTTTACAGGTTCTCACGACTTCTGTATAGTGTGTTTTTTTTATTTTAAATGGTGTGTATATTTATGTTCTTTCATGAGAAGGGAGAACAAACTTAATTATTTACTTTGTTGCAAGGATGGTTTTTTTTCTTTGAAAGCCTTATCAAGTTTACAAATAACATGGGCATTTATACAATTGTATTGCTTATATGTGTTCATTAATGTAATGACTTAAATCTGGAAGAAATGTATATTTTGTGTTCAAATTCATTTTTGCAAGTTTCATATAATTGAGTAAATTCTTTATCGAACAAGTGGATTTCCAGGTGGATTCAGAATCCATTTCTGTTGGTAAGTATGCTGTTGGAAGCTTATTAGGTGGCATTGGCTACTTCTATGGCCAGTCAAAAATTGCTCAGTCAAGAACCCTTGATGTAAGTTTTTACTTTAACTTGTTAATATTCCTTATTGAAAAGTATGCCACCCTTTAATATCATATAAGTGATATGATTATCATTAATCTCATAGTTATCTTTCATGTGATTTATTTAGTCTTTGTAAAGTATTAAATTTAGAGACAACAGATAAAAAAAAGTACAAGGCAGAAGATTGCTAACCAATAAAGGACTGAACTCTTGCTAAATTGAAAATTTCTTCAATTCTTACAGAAAACCAAGACAAGCTTATTAACTAGAAATTCATGCTGATTTTTAGCAAAGAAATCACATAGAAATAGCTATTACCTATGATATAAGGAGAAAACGACCAATTTACCATACTACGAGCCGGAAAAATTATTCTTGAAAATTGTGGCATACATCTCTAACCATAAGCACCAAATAACTGCAATGCACACTGCTGAAACACCCTGCTCTCGTTGCCTTCTCTCTTAGAAGCTTCAAATTGGAATCAATTTACATAAATGGTGTTAGTTTCTTTGTCAGTATCAGTTTGCAGTTATCTACCCGACAACTTATGAAACTTCTCATCTATTAGTGCGGCCTTGCTATTCTTTAATTAATTTTAGTCAGTGGGTCTAGTTGTCCTTTCTATACTGTCATACTATTACTATGCTTTAAACTTAAAGAAAGATGTCCGTAACTTAGGATTCAGAGTGGGTTGTTTTTGTTTGCAGCATAGAGAACATGATGCTTACTTATCATATTGGCCTGCTGAGCTTTACACGGCTGTACCATGTCGACCAATCTTCCCAAGAGGATTTTTATGGGATGAAGGTTTTCATCAACTCGTAATCTGGTTAGTTTCCAGTGTTATTAATATAATAAACCATGACTACCATCATCACAAAGACTATTAGTATTGTTCTTGTTTAAAATTCTCCAAAAGTGCTGTATTATCTTGCCTGCGCAATACATACTGGTATTATTTAACAAACAAAGCATATTTGGTCAGTAAATTTTGCTTTATTTGCGCTCATGCACATTAAGCAGCGCTGGGATATTCATATTTCATTGGATATTATTGGACATTGGTTAGGTTTGATGAACATTGATGGATGGATACCACGGGAACAAATTCTGGGGGATGAAGCACTAAGGTTTAGTATTAAACTTTTTTTCCTTCAAAAGAAGGCAACAATCTTTTTAGCTATCCCTGTGACATTGATTGTTATGTACTTGCAGTAAGATCCCAGAGGAATATGTTCCTCAGCATCCTACAAATGCAAATCCTCCAACTCTGTTTTTAGCATTAAGTGGTATATCATCTATACCATTATATAAACTCTTAGGTTAACTACCACGTAACTACTTTTTCGGTTGGAACATACATTTCATTAATAAAAAAGGAGGATGACAAAGAAGTTTGTGTTATAGACATATTTGTGGGGAAGAATCTAAATATGTTTTTATAGGCATAGTCAATAATGGCTTGAAGAATAATGAGTTTAATGCAATGGAAAGAAGCGAGATCTCTCTGTTCCTGGAGTGTGCTTTCAGTCGATTGAAGCATGGTTCCAGTGGCTCAATAAAACTCAGTCAGGTATGCGTTATACTGCAATGTCGGATGCTGGAAACAGATTGTTTCTTTCTGATCTTTTATATTTATTATCTCTTTTTAACACAGGGGAGCAAATGAGTAGCTACTATTGGCGTGGACGGGACAATGGGACAACACTTGAATTAAATTTAAATTCCCAGGTTCTAATATGCATTCGTAAAACGAAAGTTCTAACAATAGGAATATAGGACAATACTATTTGACCTTATATTTAAGTTCAATTCCAACTATTCCGGCAGGTCAAAGTGACCAAAACAGCTATGTGCATGCTTAATAACAGAAGCTTTTGCCAATGAAATGGCTGATGAGATGAGACTTATATAAAATGCTATACAACATGATTAAACTTAATGCTATACAACATGATTAAACTTAATACAAAAGTTATTATTTTTCCAGAAATATTAAGCTTATTAGATGGCTTTCTCTGTTTGTTACTGTTGCACCCCAAAATTCGTCCTCTTCATTTTTTAATAAATAGTTGACTTACACTTGATCAATAGGTGTTTTGCATACATATCATTCATGCATTAACCATGGATTCAAGATTTTCTAATCGTATGAACCTGTACGATTCAAAAGAAGCGTTTGATTTATAGAAGCTGAATATCTGAGGTTCCGTATTTCAAGTGTCATCTTAATATACAAGATGTGTGCATCCAAAAGCTTCTGGCTATATCTCGAGAATTGAGGATTTGAGGTTCTGATTGCCTATCCTGCAAATATTGATTAAGGTTTTCGAGCTACAATGTGTTGTGGTCGAATATATGAGCCCGAAATAATTCTATGTCCTTCTGTGAGTCTTGAAGTATCTGCATATGACTTATCGATCCACGCGATTCATCAGGAAATCAAGAGCAGTCGGATAAAAACATATTTGAGTGCGTATATTGAAAAGTCAACAAAAGTCAAAGTTTGATCGAGTGGAATTTCTGTCAAAATTATTGTCAAAAGTCAATATCCGAGATGGCCCGTGCCCTTTTGCCATGCATATGAGAGCATTTTATCAAACAGTTGTTGTGCGCATGTTCAAGGCTGTTTTTATCATTGATTCGATTGCCGCACGGAAAAACTCCGAACATGAAAGTTGGAGTTTTCCATGTCCCCTAAAAGTTCTGTTCAGGAATTATTTCGTTACGGACGTCTCAACGAAAAATATGAAAATCTGAAGTTGGTGGTTTGAAGTTGGAAAATTGTTGGATGTCACGCGCAAGGCTTGCCCAGCCAAGCCAGGACTTTCATCGAACAGTCGCGTGGTAAAGTTCAAACACATTTTTCTTAAGGCTTTGTGTGGATTTTTGTTGAACTACAAAGTTGTTCTATCACACGCACTCTTTCCAATGGCGACAAGTTTGTATTATTTGGTCGAGTATCGAAGAAATTAAGAAGCCATGAAGTGAGGCATTTGGAGTTGGTAGTTTGGTATTTTCCTTGGGGCATTGTAAGGCAGGTCATGTATTTTTAGTATAAGTATCTTGCATTAAAAAGATTATGCGCTGGCACCATGCAGAAACGATAGCCATCAAACTCTCTTCGATCACTGTTTATTTTCCTCTCTAACAGAATCTGTAACAACCTCTTGCTCACCTCACTACCACGCCTTCCATCCTCTTCTCTCTCGTGCCTTCCATTTTCTTTCTCTTCACTCTCTCGCTCCCTCACGATAACAACCCACAAAACTGAACCGTAACAACCTTCTTCTTCTCTCCCTCTCCATAACCGAATCGGTTACGAACCTCTCACCTTGCCACTCGCTCCTTCTTCTCACCCTTTCTTTCACCTTCACTCCAACAACCGTAACAAACTTTGAAAACGGTTACGAACCACCGTAACCACCATTCTTCTTCACCAACAGATTCTTCACCATCATCACTAACTTCTTCTCCCTAACTATAACAAACTCTTCGTCGCCATTTTCTTCTTCCTCGGAAGAACCTTCTCATCTTCATCTCCGCCATAACCGTAACAGATTCGGTTACAACCACAACAAAACTCTTCCATTTTCAACCACCCTACCTTCTTTCTCACGTACCTCTCAATCTCGTCTTCCACCTCTGGATTTATCATCCGCAAAGCCACACCGTCCTCGAGGATCGTTTGTTCTTCTTATCCTTCGCAACAAGGGAGACGTGTGTGGTTACTGTTGAAGAGTCGGAACTATCGTTATGATATAGACCACCGTCTCCATTGGGAAATTGGAAGCATGTTCTCCGGAATATCGTCATTGATTGCATCATCTTCAAGCTTTCTTATGCTCGCTGAAGATCGTTGAAACATGTATTGAAGTTTTCCTCTTCATTTCGAGCAGTATATGCGAGCTACGAGATTCACATTCATCAGGTAAGCATTTCGAATTGTCACGAGTCTCAGCATAATAAATTTTGTGTATTCCTGGACGTCCATTGCAGCAGGAAACTTTAAGGAAATACCCGTATTGAAATCAGTCTCAAGAAACGTTGGTTAGCTTCGAACACGACAAAACCCATTTTTAGATCTTGTTTTCGATTCAAGATTTCACGTAATATTCTAAGTTTCTGTAAAAATGAAGGCCATATTCATGATCTGCTTCAGAAACTGATAGGGAAGATGGTGGCGTTGCTCCGATTCCGGCTGGTTAGGTCGTCGCCTCCGGTGAGGTCGTACCGGAAGAGACGACCAGAGATGTTATTCCGGCGAGCTGCTTCCTTGCTTAGCCCTAGGCGTGGCTGCACCGTTTTGGTTCATGGTAATTAGATCATGACCAATCAGAATTCGACATGTGTCCTTTCTTTTGTTGCTTTTTAATTATCTTCTTTTTTTCTTCTGGATGTTAACTTAAGTTATAAATGCCCAATTGATAAAAATACACATACTTATAAACGTGACATGTTGGTATAATAATTCTGAAAATTATTTCCTTTGGACAAAAGGGCTTAGTGTAGTTTAGATTGGGCTTAATGAATTCATGGCTTGAAAATTTTATCCTATACCCATACAGTTATTCTCATACCCCTATAAATTTTTTAATATTTCAATTTTACCCTTTTATTATTTTTATTTTTCTATAGAATTTTTTACTATTTTCACTATTCATCTGAACGCATCCGAAAAAGACAAACGGAACCTAAAATTTAAGAACCGGATAACCCAAGATGGAGAAATCCGGTACATATTTTATCATAAACCGGATAACCTTGTAAAGCTAAATCCGGATTGCCTTTTTTTTTCCAGAAAACCAAGCCACAAGTTATCTGGTTAACAACATTAACCAACCGGATATCCTTTGGCTGTGAGTTCCGGTTTGTAATAAAATGCCAATCGGATAACATGTTGTGTAGTTATCCGGTGCGGTTTTTCAATTTTTTTTGTTTAATTTTTTTAAACAGGTGTTATTCCTCAAATATGTGATAAAAACCAAACATGCGTAGATACCACTGATATGTTTACATTTGCACAACATTTTGCTACAAGAGAAGAGGCGATAAGATAGATTAGGGAGATTGGAATCAGGAATAAAGTGACCGTTATAATAACACATTCAGATACCAAAACAGGCAAGAGAGGAAGAAGTGATAAAGTAATATTTGGTTGTGATAGTAATATTTGGTTGTGATAAAGGTGGAAAATACAAAGAAGGAGAAAGTGAAACACAGAGTGCTAGTAAGAAATGTGGTTGTCCGTTCAAAATTAGATCCAAACCGTCAAAAGATGGTTCCGGATGGAAGATTGATGTAAAATGTGGAGTTCACAATCATGGGTTACCTGATACATTTGAAGGGCATCCTTTTGTAAGTCGACTTAATGCAGAAGAACAACAACATATTGTTGATTTGCAAAACGTCATGTTCCACCAAAACACATGCTTTTGTCATTGCAGGAGCGAGATCCAGAAAATGTCACTCGGGTCACGCAAATATATAAGCACAAGAGTAAAATACAAAAAGATATAAGGGGGCCTAGAACAGAAATGCAACATTTGTTTAAGCTGGTAGAGGAAACAAATTATGTATACTGGAACAAGAAAAAAGATGATTTAGAAGTTGTGAGAGATATTTTCTAGGCTCATCCAGAATCAGTGAAGTTGTTGAATATGTTTCATGTTGTGTTGATTATGGATAGCACATACAAGACAAATAAGTATAGACAACCTCTATTTGAAATAGTTGGTGTGACAACCACTGAGTTGACATTTGTTGTTGCATTTGCATATATGGAATCAGAGCAGACTGAAATTTTTTGTTGGGTTTTGGATAAGTTGAAACAGTTATTTACTAAGGATGAGTTTTGGCCACAAGTGGTGTTAACTGATAGAGATCTTGCCTTGACGAAAGCAATTGAAACAGTATTTCCAAAAACAACCAATTTGCTTTGTCGATTTCACATCAACAAAAATGTGAAAGTGAAGTGTAAGGAATATGTTGTGGATGACATGCGGGAGTCGATAGAGAAAATGTGGTATGAACTTGTAAGGGCTAGTGATGAGGTGGAGTATCAACAACGGTTGCAACAACTTGAGCATGCATGTGTTGACTTTACAACATTTATTGATTATGTGAAAGATACATGGTTGTCTCCGCATAGACAAAGATTCGTCGAAGCATGGATCAATCAAGTGTTGCATTTGGGAAACACCACAACCAATAGGTATGCATATGTTAATATATCTTGATTTTACTCAAAGTTTTTTTATATTAGTATTACGCGTACTTACTTGTTTTTTAATTTATTTAAAGGGTTAAATCCGCACATTGGAAATTGAAGCAAATGTTGGAGAATAGTTTAGGTGATATGTGCAAATACTGGGAGGCTATGAATGGCAATCTTAAGATACAATTGGGAAACATTAGAGCTTCATTTCAGAAGAGTTTTTTATGAAGTCGAACATGCACACACTAGCCCATTTTATGGAAATTTGCGTGGATCTGTATCTAGAGCTGCTTTGGGGCATATTGCTGCTGAAGAGTGGACGAGGGTTGATATTGTTGGTACAGACACCCAAAAGTGCGGGTGTACTCATAGAAAAGTTTATGGGTTACCTTGTGCTTGTGAGTTAGGGAGATATACATTGAGTGGTGGTCCAATACCAATCGAGACTATTCACATTCATTGGAGAAAGCTAAGTATGGAAGGAAAACAAGAGGTGGATGCAGATGATGGATCAGAGGTGGACATGACCAATGCAATTGAGGAAATTTGGAAAAAGTACAGGGCATCAGATGTTGTCGGGAAAAGAGCATTAAAGAGTAGGGTGTGTGAAATTGCTTATCCCACTACATCAAAAATGTTGCCACCGCCTGAAAAAATAAAAACCAAGGGAGGAGTGAAGAAGAATGGGAAGAGACATGCGGGATATGATGTTTATCGTGATCCTTCATATCATGAGTATGTTGATCAAGCGCACTCGAGTTCCCAAAAGTCTTCAAAGAGGGTATGTTCACAATTATCCCAAACCTCTGAGAAGAAACCATGTAGTAAATTCATTACACAATTTCCAGCACATATCATACCAATTATTGATGACATTATTGATGACATTCTTCAACAGAGGTATTCTTGACGGGAGATTTAATAAATCCCTTGTAACTCTGATCCCTAAGAGTGACCAAGCCAGAACAATCAAAGACTTCAGACCAATATCATGTTGCACCTTTATTTTGAAGATAATATCTAAAATCTTGGCAAACAGATTAGGGAGGGTGCTGAACTGTGTTGTGAGCAGGAATTAAGTTGCTTTCGTTTCGGGGCAGAAGATTCATGACCACGTATTGCTGGCATATGAGATGATCTGAGGGTACAATAGTAAGGGAGGCATGCCTCGTTGCATGGTCCAAATGGACATTCAAAAGGCATATGACTTCGTGGATTGGAATTCCTTGAGGACAATTATGGAGGAAGTTGAGATTCCTAGACGATTCATAAGATGGAATATGGAAATTGTGGAGTTATCAATTTAATGTCAATGCTCGTCATACCAAAGTAATGGAAGCAAAGCGTGGCCTTCAACAAGGAGATCCAATATCTCCAATGCTATTTGTCATTGTAATGGAATACCTCCATAGAAAGTTGGCAGAATTTCACTTCATCCCTGATTTCAATTTTCATAACAAATGCGAGAAACTCAAGATTGTGGACGTTAGCTTTACGGACGACCTTCTGTTTTTCTCAAGAGGTGATGAAGTTTCGGTTCAATTACTGATGGGCAACTTTGCTGGTTTTTCAAAATCCACATGGCTGGTTGTGAACCCTAACAAGTGTAAGATTTTTTATGGCGGTATGAATGAAGATAAGGAAAGTAATCTCAGGGTTATAACTGGTTTTGAGAAAGGCAGCCTTCCTTTATGTTACTTGGGAATTTTTCTCTAGAGTAAGAGACTTACGAAAGCGCATTGCATTGGTCTTGTGGATAAAGTTACAGCCAAAATTACTCACTGGAGTGCGCAAATGTTAAGCTATGTCGGGCGAGTTCAGCTCATCAAAAGTGTGTTGTTTAACATTGCGAATTATTGGTGCCAATGTCTACCTGTGCCTAAAGAAGTCTTAAAACATATTACGAGCCTGTGTAGAACTCTCTTGTGGACAGGAAAAGTGATCATATCGAGAAAATCTCCTATGTTGTGGAACAAAATTTGTGAGCCAAAGTGTCAAGGTGGTCTCAATATCTTGGATCTTCATCGTTGGAACCATGCGTGTTTGCTCAATTTGTTGTGGAACTTATACTGTAAAGTTGATAGCCTATGGGTTCGGTGGGTTCATACGTACTATATAAAACAATATCACATCATGAATGTCCCTATTAGAGACTCTTGCTCCTGGATCCTTAGAAATATCCTCAAAAACAGAATTTTGGTTGAAGATGAAACAAACTGGAACAACTAGCTGGCTGATGGAAAATTCAATATAAAGAATTGTTATCTTGGCCTTGCAAGTCATAATTCTAAGGTCCCTTGTCGAAAGATTTGGTATGACACATAAGCATCCCCTCATGCTCTTTTCATACTGTGGATAACGTGTCACAACCGCTTACCCACAGAGGTTCGACTCCGTAAATTGGGAATGGTAGACCATGTCCAGTGTGTGTTTTGCAGTGAAGATAAAGATATGCAACACTTAATTTTTCAATGCAAGGATACGCACTCTGTGTGGAGCAGTGTCCTTAGTTGGATAAACATTGGGCATAGCCCAATGGGTGGGATCAAGAACTTGGCTGGATTTTAAATGAGTGCAAGCGTAAAGGTTGGAAAAACCGAATTCTCAAAACAGCTTTTGCATAAACGGTTTATGCTTGTTGGCAACATAGAAACCGTAGAGTATATAACATATGCCAAAACCAGGATGCTGATAGAAATATAGAAAAAGATATCATAGATAGAGTTGTGCATAGGTGCTAGAGGAATATAAAGTTACAAGAGTGTGTAGCTCAATTGTGTTTATAATTGTTTTCCCCTTCGTTTTTGTTGGGGTGGCTGGACCCTAGGGGTCGCTTTGTATTGGATTAATTTTTCGAATTTTTTTATTTTTCGGAAAAAAAATTATATTCACTTTTTTCTTCAGAATTTTTAATATTTAATTTTTAAAAAAATAGATTTATTAGATTTAAAAAATAATCCATTGGATCATTAAAATGTGGTGGGTGAATGAGATCAATCCATTAACTTATTTTTTATTTGGTGGATGGATTTGATGAATTTTTTAGTTGATGAATTTTGTCTTAATGGATTCAATTGTCACCCCTATTGAAAATGTATTTCTGGAATAAATTTTACTCTAGGATAAACTAATGAATTATATGTGGGTGAGGGTGCGCATCGAAAATATATTTATGATTTCTTATGTTTTTCTTATTTAAAAAATTTAAATAAATTTATTTAAATATTTATTTGATATATAAAATATTTAATAACGTTAATTAATTACTATTATATTAAAATATGTTATTTTTCAGTTAATTAATAAATTTAAAATATATTTATTTTTAATTTATTAATTTATATTTTTAATTAATATATTTAAAATATATTTATTTTTAATTTATTAATTATTAAGTATATTAAACTGAAATATATTAAATATTAATATATTAAATATATAATAGTTTTATAATATTATAATATTAAATTAATACTATCAATAAACATCACTCATACTCATGTATAATAATTCTCATTTAATATCAATTTTAGAAACAAATCTTCGCTATGTAATATTTATATTTGAGGTGAAAGAAATACATAAGTAATAAAGTGGCCAAGTGGTAAGTGATATCTTAATAATATCGGGACAAAAACCTAACGTGAAAAAAAATTTAAATTTTTTTTTAAAAATTCAGTTGGTACCACGTCAGCAAATAAATAAATAATGTCAACACAACAATGTCACGTCACCTATTTTGTTGATCAAAACAAGGGAATCTACAAAAGACAACGATGAAATCTATGTTTTTTTAAAAGCATTGTTTTTGGGAGTCGCCCTATATGGTAGGAGGCAAAATGACTATTAACCCAAATAAAAAATCAATTGAGACAAAAAAAATTTTGAAAAAAGAAATTATAATTTGTTTTGAATTTTTTTTAAAATTAAAATAAAGAAAAATCATAAAATAAAATAAAAATTTCTTTCTACTTCCTTCTCCTATTTTTCTCCCTCTATCACCTTTTCCTCAATGTTCTTGCATTCTTCATTACCTTCATTTCTCTGAAATAATCACTTTTTTTTTTCAGTTTGTACTTTATACTTTTTCTTAACCTCGTCAACTAACACATTAAAAACTCTTGGGATAATAACTATTTTCCCCATGCCATATCAGCGAGGTTCGAAAAACACCACCGTAAAAAAAGTTTAGATTCTTTCCTCTCAACAAAATCTTCATTATTTTAATTTTTAATTTTACTTCTTTATTTGAGGCATACATGGCATGGTAAAAATGTTAAGCATGTAGTAAAAAACAATCAGATTTATGATTAGTGAATACTTAATTCCAAAATTAAACCATGCCCTCTCTTATGTTCCCAAAAAGTAAACCTTAGTCATGTTCCTCTTCTTCCATTTGACGAGCAAGACTTCCATTTGAACCCCTGCAATACAAGATTTTGAAGCAGTCATCAAGCTTTATACAAGGTACGTCATTTAATACTCCTTTAATGTTGTTGTCGAAAGATGTTCCCTTGTCTTGTGCGTATGTTAAAATAATGTTTAATGTTGTGGTCCTAAACGAATATTAGGGAATGGTATGTTCTTAATGGGAGAGAGATAAAGTTTGTTAGAAATGAAAGTTATAGGGTTAGGGTAGAGTGTAAGGGAAAACTTGGTTTTTTGGCTTTGTATGGTAAAGTTGGTGACATGCACACCTACCAAATAAATACATGGGTGGGGTTACATAGTTGTGCTAGTAGTGGAAAAAAGGAAGTCCATGAGTAAGGTAAAGGCGTATGAAATAATGTCTGAGATGAGGATGAAATATGTTATGGGTATCACCAAAGGCAACCCATGGAGAGCACACAGTGCTTGGCAGAAAAATAGTTGAAGGGGATAGAACAAGATAATACACTATGTTGTGGAGGTATGCAGCTGAACTTAAAAAACATTATCCTGGAAATACTATCAAAATTGATGTGGGGAGATCTTTGCCTACTATTCAACCAAGCTTTTCTAAGTTTTACTTATGTTTTGATGGATGCAAGGAACGCTTTGTTAATGGTTGTAGGCCTTTCATTGGTGTAGATGGTTGTCATCTTAAATCAAAGTATATAGGTCAACTTTTAGTGGGTGTTGCTATGGATCCAAATGACTGTTGGTGTAAGCCCTAGAGGTCAATACCTTTTGGTACTTGTATCGAATTATTTATTAATAATAAAAGGATTTTATTTATTATGTTTGCCTTTTGAAAATAATAAATTCCCTAGAATAGTTAGTCTGTTTAATGCAATGTTAAGTGTAACTTAATCATGAGATCCATTAAACACAAGGACACTATTCTTAAAGTATCCATAATCGAGCTTTATTGTGAAGCGGGATAACATTAAAGCATTGAGGTTATTATGAAGATAGACTGAGGATCACATCTCAAGGATCATGGATAAGGAGTTATCAAGTCTTGACATAGGTATAAATATTAGGAGTAATATTTATACTAGATTGACACGCTATGAGAATACTACATAGAATGTTATGTAAAGTGTCATACATTATTCTCATGGTGATAAGTGGTGTATACCATCCTTCGACCTGAAACCACTATGGACCCTAGATGTAGAGTCAAGTGCATTATTGTTGATCAAACGTTATTCGTAACTGGATGACCATAAAGACAGTTGATGGGTACTTCACAAAGCATGCTGAGGGACATGAGTGACATAGATGGAATTTTCCCATCCTGTGTAACGGGATAAATATCTGAGGGCCCAATATTGAACTGGACAAGGATGACACATTCCATGCCTTGTGTTCAATATATACATAAGGGCAAAAGGATAATTATACACACAAGTATTATCACGGAAAGGTTTTGTCAGATCACATGACATTTTCGTGACTTGGGTAGCAGTGATGTGTTGCTAGATACCACTCACTGTTTATTATGTTAAATATGATTTAATATAATTGCCAACGTCGCGGAAACCTACAGGGTCACACACATAAGGACAAATAAATGAGAGATAGAGTAAATTAGGAAACCGTAAGGTACAATGTATTTAAGTGGAATACGAAATATGGTAAAGTACCACACGCATAAGTGATATACGATAAATCATAATGTATGATATTCGTATACTTTATTGGGCTTTTGGTTTACAACCTTTATTGGGCTTTTGGTTTACAGCCCACACTTGTGGTTTTATAAATAGAACCCTTAAGCTGAAGCTTTTCACTTGATGAAAAATTCGCTCACTCTCTCACTTAAGACTTCCGTTCGTGAACAGCTAGCACTGTGATCGGGAGCGACCTGTTCGTATGGACTGAGTAGAGATGTTGTCCTTTTTCAACCTTCGTGATCACAACATCAGAAATTGAAATCGCCACAAGAGGTAAAATAATCTATCACTGACCATGATCATTCGTAAGGATCACTAAAGGAAAATTGTTTTCCGTTGCGTTTTATATCAAAATTATCCTTCAATGACCAGTATTTTCACTTGGCTTTTGGAGTTATAGAGACTGAAACAAAAGAAAACTGGAGATGGTTTTTGGAATTACTTATGGAAGATGTTGGTGTAGAGAGGAAATATGTGTATTATATCAGATCAACAATAGGTTTGATCATTATTGTCTCTTCTAAACGTCTGTATTTTCTCTTCTAAACCCCTGTATTTTATCTTTATGTATTTGCAGGGACTAGTAGATGGGTTTGAGCATATTGAGCATCGAATATGTCTTAGACATATTTGTGAAAATTTTAAGAAGTAGTTTGGTGGGGGTGCAAGTATAAGGGATCTCTTAATTAGAGCTGCCAAAGCAACTTATTTCCAAGCATGGGAGAAAAAGATGAATGAGTTAAAGATCCTTAACAAAAGGCATATGAATGGATAATGAGAGTTCCAACTAAGTTGTGGTGTAAGCACTCTTTTTTATTTTATCCAAATTGTGATGTATTGATGAACAACTTAAGTGAATCATTTAATAGTACAATATTGCAAGTTAGGGACAAACATATCCTCACTATGTGTGATTGGATTAGAAACTACTTGATGAATAGGGTTGTTAGTAATTTATAAAAACTAAGCAAGTGGAAACACAATATTATGCATATGCCTAGGAAGAGACTTGACAAGGAAGTATCATTGAGTGGTTAATGGCTCCCTACTTGGAGAATGGGTAACATTTGGCAGGATCACCACCCATTCAATGGCCAACAATTTATAGTTGAGATTGGAAAAAAAAAACATGTGCATGTGGTTTTTGGGAACTAGTTGTGATACCATGTATGCATGATGTCGTTGCTATGAGTTATCAAAGCTTGAATCCAAAGTTATATGTAGACAAATATTGCACTAGATATGCATATCAAAGATGTTATGAACACAATATTAGCCCCATCAATAGGATGGACATGTGGCCATCAATGGATGTAGAAGACATGCTACCACCAATGTATGAGAAAGGACTAAACAGGTAAAAAAAGTTGAGGTTTAGGGAGCAAGACGAGTCAGGGTCAAGAATTAGGAGGCATGGTATATCATATAGATGCACCAAGTGTGACCAGTTTGTTCATAACTCAAGGAAATGCAAAAGCAAAGAATAGAACCCTAATGCACTTAAAAGAAAGGTATAATATTCTATAAATTATTTGTGTTATTTGTTTATAATTTGTGTTATTTGTTTACAATTTGTGTTATTTTTTCCAGAGGAAGACCCCTAGAACTAAGGCAAGCAATACCGATGTTGAATCCGCACCTTTAAATAATGTTGATGCTGAAGTTGTACCTACTACAAATGCACCTGTTGAAACTGTACCTACTGCAAATGCACCTGCTGACAATTATGATGATCCTAAAATAGATGTTGTCATTGAAGCTATACTGAACCCAGAAGAAGTGTCCCAAGTGTGAAATCCCACAATAATTTATGAACCATCTGTACCACTAAACAAACTAAAAAAGCCAAAGAAAGGGAAATTGAAATCATGGGTAGAAATTGAACGTAATATGTCCCAGTTCTGCTTGAAAATTTGTAATGCACATGTTAGTGCCTATTTTAGATGTTAATATGTTGTAGTGTCATAAGTGATATGGTTATTTTGTAAGCACATGTTAGTTCCTATTTTGGATGCTATTAGGTTGTAATGTCAAAACTAGTATAGTTATTTTGTAAGCACATGTTAGTGGTTGTTTTGGATAGTTGTTTTGTAATTAACATGTTAGTGCATTGTTCTACTTGTAATGCACATATTGGTGCCTTGTTCTATTTGTAATGTCAAATTGTATTACTTTGTTAAAATTCCAAATTGATATGGCGTTTCAGTTAAAATTGGGAATGTTATGACAAAACTGATTTACATTATGTTTGTTGTTTCCATGATATGATATGACATGTAATATGATTAGGTCCTACAATTTTGTATGCTTTGTCTACTATGGACTGCAATATATTGAGCACAATAAACGTTTGAACTTTTGAATTACAAAACAACATTTTGGTACATTGAAACATTGAACAAAGTACACCATTTTATTATATTGAATAAAATACAACATTGAACAATTTCCATGAGCAATGTTGCATTCTTCCTAAACCTATAACATAAAACAACCAGTAAAATACAACAACTACTATCACAAATTTAATTTCCCTCATAGTGTTGTGAATGGTTTTCTTCGTGTCTTCCATCTCCTTTATAATATGCTTGGTATTCTCTAACACCATGTTGCACTTACATGATCAATCTTCACCTTTCAAGGTTTCCTTTATTTCGTCGACTCCAGAATACTCATCATCCCAGAGAAACAACTCACAGTCCTCTTCTTTCTGCAAACACAAAATAATTACACTTCATCTATTTTTAATCGATATAACTCAAAGAAAATATAAATAGAAAAGCTAAGAAATCTAACCCCTAGTGCTTGCACTTCCAGTATTTTCTCCCTGGTTTTTCTCTGGATTTAGAAACAAATATTTTCATAGGGAGATCGTGTCCGCATTTGGAACTTATTCTTCAATTTGAGAGAATATTTGTGTTTGAGCTTTCTGCCATAAAGATGAAGGTGTTGGTATGAACACGATAATGCTTCAGTTAGAGGTAGAATTCGAGCCAGTGATGCTTGAAGAAATATTAGAGGTACAATTGCAGATGGTGATGCTTGAAGAAAGAAGAAGATAATTGTCTTTGTGGAAGGGGAATAAGAAGATTATGGTTATGTAACCTAGGTTTATTTTAAAATTAGGAATAACATGATTAGGCATAAGATTTAGTTTGATTTTGGGATTAAGTATTCACTAATCATAAATCTTAGTTTTTACTACATGCTTAACATTTTTACCATGCCACATATGCCTCAAATAAATAAGTTGTATTAAAAAATAAAATAAAATATTAAAATAGTTAAGATTCTGCTGATTGGATGGGGAAAAGGGCCAAAACGACAACATTCAAATATGTTAGGGAGGGAATCTAGACTTTTTATGGAGGTGTTTTTCAAACCTCGCTAATATGGCAGGGGAAATTAGCTATTATCCTAAAACTCTTTCACTATCATCTTTAATTTTTCAAGTTCGAGAAAAGCACGTGCTTTTTATTCTCTGGTAAATTAATTTTTCTGCAGCAATTAAATATTCTCTCCATTCGCTTTGGTTTGTTCATTGTGTAATATATAATTTCTTTGCAAATAATGAATAATTATTGTGTACATATTTATCAAAGGAGTTGAAAATGGCACCAAGATATAGTCACAGACAGACTAAGGGAGAAAAGAAGAAGGAAAAGGAAAAAAAGAGTAACGAAATTTCTAATTTGGAATTGATCTTATACAAATAATTAAGTTCTATTAATATATATGAGAATCAAGTGTGAGGAAGAAGTCCCTCTTAATTTAATAGCTTATACAAATAAGCACTTATTTGTTGTTGTGATAATTTTGCAGTTCTTCCTGTTGTCATGGACATTACGGTGAACTAATTTTTTAATTAATAATTTGGAAAGATATTAAAGAAATAATATTAATGTACTAATGTCATTATCCGCTGAGCATACAAGGGTTAGCCTTAAACAAGTATTTAAATTTCTAATATCTGTAACACATGAGTTTCACTTTTTATACTTTATAATAATGTTTGGCTTTTTGGGTATGAATATAAGATGATAAATTTATTAATTTTACGAAAATATTTTTTTTTATGAAAATAATTTTTTATGAAAAAAATACAATTTTGATTTTTTTATGAAAATAAATTAATTTATGAAGTTTCAAATTTTTTTTAATATAATTTTTTTAAAATATTTTTTATGAAATTAAAAAAGTTAGTTTTAAAATAGTTCAAAATATTAAATTGGTTTAAAATTGCAAACTGATTATAAACTAGTTTTAAACTGAATTGAAACCATTTTATCAGTTAACTGAATTTTTATTAAAGTAGTTATTGAAAACTGAACTGAACCACAAATGTGGTTTGGTGCAATGCATTTTATAAACAATGAACACCCTTAATTCAAATTGAGGTAAAATGTACACAAAAGAATACAAAACATTGACTCTAAAACAATTGACGGCTAAACTCCTAGATTTTCTTGTACCAACATGTCCTCCCCATAGCCATCATCTTCATCGGTGTTAAGTACATCGATGGGATCACCATTTCACATTGCCATGATCTCTACACAGGTAAATATAACACTATATGTAAATATATATCATAAAACAAATATGTCTTCCTTATTAGAGATTTATCATCCTTAATGCAACCACAAATAAAGTACATGGACATTTCGATAAGGAAAACATGAAAGATCGAATAATTTACCTGATGCGAAGTTGCATAATAAGCTTCAAATAATAGCTTTGTAGGTATTGAAAAATGCCCATACATAAACTCTTCTTTGCTTGTTTCACACTTAATTTATCTGACTTTTTTTGTTTCTATTATTATGTGATTTTTCTGAACACTTAATATTTTCTCTTTTATTAGAACTCCTTGCTTATATTCCTTTTCATAAACCTTACAACTCATTCCACATTGACCATCATTAAAGTTCTTGTGACATAAATTATGTGAATTTTTCGATATATCACTGACATGTACTTTTTCTGAGAAACTAGGATTAATTTTAAGAAAGGTGAACAACTTATTGAGCAAAGATGATTTTTTACTTTCATAAGGATAGTAGAGTGTTCCTTTCCCATCCTTTAGGCCCTTACTCCATGTTCCAACATATATTCTTCCATTTGCAAATCTATAAACTCCATATCCATGTATAAGTCCATTTGACCAACATCCATCAAAAATATCACCATTGGCCCACATCATAATTCCACTTCCATCAAATTTTCCTTCTTTCCAATTACCATGGTAGATACTTCCATTCTTCCAAGTACACCTTCCGTTACCTTCTGGAAGTCCTTGTTTCCATAAACCTTCATAAGTATCAAGCATGGAATACACAATCTTGCATCCACATGTGTAAACATGGAAATTTGGTTTTGTTAAGGTGTTGTGATCGTGAAGGTGTTTTGCAGAGAATTGTCTCTCATACTTTGTTTGTGATGACCATTTGATTAGTCCCTTCTGTGTTATTTTGCCATCAACCCAATCACCCTCGTATATTTTTCCACTTAACCACATGAACTTTCCATTTCCATGAAGAATATTGCTCTTGAAGTTACCAATGTAGACATCTCCATTTACAAATTTATAAACTCCATATCCATGTAGAAGTCCATTTGACCAACAACCGTCAAAAACATCACCATTAGCCCACTTCATAATCCCTCTTCCATCAACTTTATCTTTTTTCCAATTTCCAATGTAGATACTTCCATTCTTCCAAGTTTGAGTGCCACTACCATAACGACAATTCTCAGAGAATTCACCCTCATACTTTCCTCCTGATGGCCATGTCATCAGTCCTTTTCCAGATCTGTTTCCATTAACCCAGTTACCCTCGTATACTATTCCATTTGACCATGTGTGCTTTCCTTTTCCATGGAGAAATTTATTCTTGAATCTACCAACGTAGAAATCCCCGTTAGATTTTGTAAGGGTGCCATGACCATAACGACAATTCTTGAAGAATTCACCCTCATACTTTGTTCCTGATGGCCATATCATCACTCCTTTACCTGTCATTTTTCCATCAACCCAATCACCATCGTATATTTTTCCATCTAGCCATGTGTAATCTTCATTGTCATTAGAAAATTTATTCATAAATTTATCAATATAAACATCCATTGTAAGGATTCTATGACCATGAGAACAACTCACGAAAATTTTATCCTCGTGCTTTGTTTCTGATGGCCATAACACCACTCCTTTTCCTGTTATTTTTCCATCAACAAAATCACCCTTATATATTGTTTCATCTTTCCATTTGTACATTTCATCTCCACAAAAATGTTTCTTCTTAAATTTATCATTGGAGAGCTCTTCGGATGAAAAAGACTTTTCTTTAAAACTACACTTTATAAGAAATAATGAAATCATAATCATAATACATGGTTATATTGATTTTGAACATAATATTGAGGTTAAAAAATGAAAGCAAAATAAAAGTGAATGAATTGAATACATTAGTAGTTTCTAAGAATAACACCTTTCATTGTCCTCCATATCATGCAAACTTACACTGCTAATTTGGAAAGTGAATATAATCAAAATCAGATCAGAAAGATATACAAACTCAAAACTAAAAGAACATTAAAAATACAAGTAAAATTTGACATGTAAATAACTGAACTAACCTTGAATGGATTGAAGGCTAAAAATCAATATCATGTGACAACAAGAATTAACGCTGAAAAGGAAAAAAATCTTAAGAAATATTCAGCACATAAAAGTAAACTAATCCAACTTATTATACCTCTCTAGTTAATACATGACTTTTCTTCTTTAATTGTTAATTAGTACTTTAAAAAAGAAATTTAAATTATGTAATTGCAAAGGAATAGGAGTTTCATCAGTCAAGAGTTTTTTCAGGAGTTGTTTCCTATTAAAAAAAGGACAATCAGTTATTGCTAGTGGTATGGAAATAGTCAAGAAAAAAAGAGAAAAAAAAATAAAAAAACAAAACAAATACTTATGAATTTGTGGAAGAAAACTAGCTATAGAATTAAAAAAGGTTGTAACGAATTTATCATTTATTAATGAAAACAAAATCTCAATAAAAAAGTTTTAGAGAAATTTGAATGCATATATATTTCAATTCATTGATTTTTACTCCTTTTTTTAAATTTTTTATCCCTTTACCATTTTTGTTTTACTAAAGACTGTTTATCAATTCTCTAAATAATATTTTAGGTTTAATATTTTAGTAAACAAAAAACTTATATTATTACTATTTAGAGTAGAGGTGTTCAAAACATGATTAAGTGAATTGTAGCTTTGAATTCAATTGTATTGAACCATAAAAAAAAAAAACTAAACTACTTAAATGGTTAATAAACTGAATTATTTAATTAAAAAAATTTATATTCAATTTTGAACTAATTCAAAACCGATTTTTTTATAAATTGGTTTCATTATATAAATTATAGTATTTAATAAAAAAAAGTTTTTTTCAAGAAAAATAAATATATTTTCACAAAAAATCAAATAAATTTTTTTTTCTGGAAAATTAAAATTTTCATTTAAAAAAAACCAAGATTTTTTTCCAAAAAATTTTAATTTTAATTTTGAAAAAAAAAAAGATAGACTTTTTTTCCTGAAAACTAAAAAAAAAATCGAAAAAACACTAAAAATTTTTGTTATCGAAAATAAAAATTTTCGTAAAAAAAAAGGAAAATAACTTTTTTTCGAAAGAATAAATTTGTGAAAAATAACAAAATATTGGAAAAATTTATTTACCGAAAATATAATAATTTTTCCTAAAAATATAAAATATTTGTTCAAAAAAATATTTTTTGAAAATAAAATTAGTTTTTCGAGATATATAAAATTATTTTCCAAATATATAAATATTTTCTTCCTAAAATGCTTGAGAAAGTTTCATAGGAATATAATGAATTTTACTGAAATCACGAGATAAAAATGCATGTTACCGCTACATTTTTATTGAGATTTTGGAGAAAATATGAGGTTAAAACAACTTATTTGGTTGGTAGAGAATTTCTTTAGAGGGATAATAGTGAAAACCAATGGAGAGACCTGGTAGAAGCTATAACGGAAAAAAAACTCGGTTTGAGGTGGAGTTTCCTACTATGGATTCTAGCATTAATGATGGAACAGTTACAAAGATCTATGATTATCATTTGACTCGTGATAAGCTAAGGATGGTTATTGTAACTTCTCAAAGGGACAATCATGTTACCTTGGATATTATGTTTTGAATGTGGCTGAAAGACTGCAAAATACAACCAAAAAAAAAACCTTCAGTGAAGCATTTAAAAATAGGTGGAGTCAAGGTTGGTTTAAAATTCATATTTGTGGACTTGTTAAATTACCTAGGCAGAAAAGGATATTGGAAATAAGTGGATGCAAGTGGCGAGATCAAGATTCAAGGGTTGTTTGAATTTAGTCAAGGTTATTGACTAGAGTTTCAACATGGTAAAGAGCAACAAGGTTACTGACTAGAGTTTCAACATGGTTGTTGGTGGTTAAATTGGCATCAACATAATTTAAAGTCAAGGTGGAGATTATTGTAATGTGCCTTAAAACCTTTGTTGATGAAGAGAAAGAAAACATATTTTGGAGATTGCATATACCACGAAAATTAGAAGTTTCAAAAAGTCGAAAAATCATAGTAGATTGTTTGATCGAACTGGGTAAACAAACCTTCATTTTGTCTCGATTTATTCTATTATATTTTATGTGTACGAATTATTATCGTTGTAGACCATTTATTGTGGTTGCTACTATTTTTGCCTCACAAATTTATATTGAGTTTTTAAAAAATCACAACAAGATTCATAACAGCTACCAAAGATCACGATGGGTGGGAAGCTTTTTTAGGAACTGTGCAATCCTTGAAAGGAGGCGTCAATCATTAAACTCCTTGAAAGAACGAGGGCTATCATTTGATGAAGGATATGTTGAAGAAGATGTGGAAACTTATCGAAGGTTATGAGATCATGGATTTTGGCAACAATGTCTTTATGGTTGAGTGTGAATTGCTCGTATATAGGGACAAAATTGTGTCATATAGGTCGTGGATATTGTTTGAACATTATTTGGCAGTGGCTCGATGAACTTCAGACTTTGCATATCCTCCCTCAAAGGTAGAGAAGAATCTTGTTTGGATTTGATTTCCAAGGCTAAATTTATTGTTTTATGATGAAAGTGTCCTCCTTGGTTTAACATTTGTTATGGGTACTCCTATTAAGGTGGATACTAACACCATGGATATAGAGATGAGAATGTTTGCGAAAATTTGCATGGAGATTGATTTGACTTTGTCGATTGTCAGAAAGGTTAATGTTAATGCCCATTGGTATAACATACAATATTAAGGTCTTCTCTTTATTTGCTCATGTAGTGGCTTTTATGGACATCACACCTGTGATTTCAAGAAAAATCCAGACAATCTAACGCAGACAGGCGTTCCTATGATGGCTTACCCAAGAGGTCCACCAGAAAATGTTGTTGTTCCTAAGCAAAGACTAACAAAATTGCATCAGGAAGTGAGTGATGATAGCGCCGAAATTGTAGAAAAAGAATTTAGAGAAATAAATGTAATTCATATGACTGGATGAAAGTGCGGAGGAAAAAATGCCACAAATGAGTTAGCTATGTTTAAGGGAAATCTTTATCGAATGATGTGCCTAGAGATCCGTGGAATTCCAAAATCAAGGGGATTGATGTTTCCTTAAAAGGAATAAGCATTGACAGTGAAATACTGGACTTAATCAGCTTGATGTGATTTAATAAGAGTGGACCCACCCTAGACGCACGTCATCCATGTCACATAGGGAACCCATGCTCCAAGGTCAAGTTTTCTAATTTGGAGCCATAACTTGCTATTAGTGGGACTTTGCACAAAACTGGGCCAAATTTTAATTCCCACCCAACACAAAAATATGTGCCTAGCACTAATTCGATCGTTTCCATAATAGATTTGGGTTTGACGACCATCACACAATACAATATTTAGCATTTTGAACTGACAGTAAGTCAGGGATATGTAAATAACCAATGCGTCGTGGATGAGGGTGTAACGCCCTGTTTTAATTAATATTATATTATATTAATATTTTCGAACGACTGATCGATATTTACCTTGCGACGAGAATGTTTATGATTAATCGATATATCTATTAATATATTGGGTGACGTTTAGTTCGGTCCGGTTTTTATTCCGTTCGGTTCGGTAAAATATTATTCGGATCCGATATTTAATTCCCCGGAATTATTTTAATTGATTGAATTAATAATATTGGTAGATATTATTAGTGTGTTAATTTATAAGAATAGATGGGGGTGTGAGGATTAATTGTTGAGGATTGGGTTTTCACCCTTGGCTTACTAGTAGAAATACCTTTATAAACCATTTCTCCTCATTTTCCTTCCATTCAAAATACCAAAACCAAACATGGGAACTTGGAAGCTAGTAAGAAAACATAGTTATAAAAACCATTTTCTTTCCCTTTTCCTTCCATTTTTCCTACACCAAGAAACATAGAGGCATGGAGAGAAAAGATAGGGTTTTGGAAAGAAGAATAAGAAGAGCAAGAGAGCAAGAGAGGAAGCTTGAGGTTAGAGTTGTGGAATCATCTTGGATCATCCAATCTCTAGAGGTAAGGGGTTTGATTTCTCCATCTCATATTGTTAGGTTTTGATATTTATGTTTTTGGATTTGGGAAAAAAATAGTTGGTTTAGAGGGTTTGGTTGGTTGATTGTTTAAGTGAAATAGATTAGAAGAGTTGGAATAGGAGTAGGGATTATGAGGTTGATGATGATTAGAATCAATAGGAAGGGAAAAGTGAAGTTGGGAATGTTAAAAATGGAGTTTTCACACAGATCAATCAACACGGGCCGTGTTGATGCACACGGGTGCCCGTATTGATCCCTTGAAACGAGGAATGTTGATGTTAGGCCAATCAACACGGGCCGTGTTGATTCACACGGGCGCCCGTGTTGATTCACTGACTTTGGTGATTTTGCATGTTCTAGTGGCTTTTCAACATGGGGCGTGTTGATTCACACGGGGGGCCGTGTTGATGCATCTGTAGCCTCCAAAATTCTGATTTTTCGCACTTCTTTTGGAACCCGATTGTATTCCGATTTTCCGATTTCGGCAAATTCGACGACGAAGCAAGTTGCTCTGAATTCAACGAAAATTGACGTGCTAGCTAAGTTCGACGTGTAGAACATAGTGGTGAGGTTAGTTTTTAGAAATTACGAGTTTTTACAAGATGACCCGAAATAGGCTTAATTACGGTTTAATTGAATCAGATTTCGTTTTAGTGGATTTAGGACACGTATGGACAATCCGATTGCGACGTTGACGATTATGATTAATGCTGGTTATTAGGAATGGCTTTCGCGATGATTATAGGGGTTTGACTATTTTTCCGTATTCGGAATTTAGTGAATGAATCGATAATGATGTGGTGTGATTAAACATAATGTTGCGACGACATATTACTTAATGAATACTTGATGATATACGATGTAATGATATATGTCTTTGTACATGATGATGTGATGATTATATTGATGTTGTTAATAAATGCTTCCGATTTGTGAATGCATGATTTTTGATGATAATGAATTATTGGTGATGTTTTGCATAATGCAAATATGAGGCGATTATATATTTATCTTGTTTTGGATAAATTATGGCAATGTGGGCTTTATGCCAATTTTGATGAGCGACGATGATATTTTTGTGTTGTGTTGTTTTATTGTTGAGTCACATACATTGCATTGGCGACGATGGGCTTTTATGCCAAGCGACGAGGCTTTTATGCCAAGTGACGAGGCTTTTATGCCAAGTGTTCCTAATTATGGACAAAGCGACGGGTACCACATGCATAACATAGTCGTGTCTCATGGAGTCGGTTATGTTTATGTTTGAGTTGTTTGGAGTTGGGTTTTAATTGATGAATGATGTTGAATTACGATGATATATGATGCTTTGTTTGGTGATGATCTTTATGATGAACATGAAATGAATATGAATTGATAATTTCATGATAACTATGCGATGAATATAAATGATGAGTTTTGCGATGATTTAACTTGATGAAATGCTTAATGCAAATGTGATGTGATGATATTTGTGACGATGGGCTTTTATGCCAAAAGCGATGATGGGCTTTATGCCAAAAGCGACGATGGGCTTTAGCCAATTTGTGATGATTTTAGTTATGTTGCTTATGTATTAGCATTGTTTGATGTTGTTGTTTGTTGTGTTGTTTATGATTACCGTGTTGATTTTGGAAGTATTAACTTGTGACGATTTCGTGGTGAGGAATGTTATGTGTTGTTGTGACGGTTTATGTCAATAAGGTTATGGAGATAAAGTGTAGATTATACACATTAGTATGAAGATTAAAGTAAGTAAGTTTTAATTAGGTGTTGGAAATACACTTATTAATCTATACCCTTTGTAATTCCGAAACTATATATATATATATATATATTTTATCATGCCTTTAATTATATGTTTTGGAGTATCTCACCCATTACTTGTTTCGTCGTTACCTTTATATTGGTAACGTGTAGGTTATGAAGACGGAGATTATAGCTGCTACTAGTTGAGTCGGTGTCGCTCTGATACGTAGCACTCGTGGGGAATATTTATGTCGTCGTGTTGTTGTTCTTTTGTTGTTTTCCTTTGTAAATAAGAATCATACTTTATGAAAATATGATTTATTAAGGAAGTTTATTAAAGAAGATGTTTTGATGTGTTTGAATCAATTTATGTCTTCCGGCGATGCTATGTATCCGAGATTTATACTTTAAAGCAAATTGTTTAAAGTGAGTTATTTTTGAAGGTGTGATGCCTCAGTATTTAATTTATGAAAATTTTAAATTACTCTGATTTTTGCATATTAAACTTTGAGTAATATTGGGGTGTTACAGAGGGTGCTACTCAAGAAGAGAAATTTGTTAGTGAAACTCCATTGAAATGGGAGTTGGAAACATAAATTGTCTCGTGTACAAGACTTTCTTTGTCACCTTTATCAACTTTGACTAGTTATGTTAGGTTTCAAAAAAGTCATCATGCTCTCTTGGAATATCTAGGGAGCCTAAAATAATATGGCTAAAAGACACATGATAGATTTGATTATAAGTCACTTTCCAACATCAAAATGCTTTAGGTGTTCCAAAAACTCAACCTCCTTATTTGAATACAAGACTTTGTTCCATAGATCCATAACATGCTCATGCCTATGTGATTCGACATACTCGTCACTTTATACTAACACAACTTCCACTACATTCATCTATGACAGCTCACATCCCTTTACCAAAACCTTCAGTAGCAACTTCTTGGAAGAGAACTACTCTTTTTGCTTCTCTATGGCCCATGTGAAGTTTTCCTACCTTTCATGTTCCATATAGGCAAATCCAACTGAAAAACATCAACTTTGTGGATGCAACACCAACAATATCAAGTAGTGGTAGTCGATACCTATTTGTTTTGTATGTACAATAAATAATGAACAACTTCCAACCCAGAATCAAATAAATGAAAATAGAAGTAATTGGAATATGAAGTACTTGTTTATTTTGTATATACAATAAAAATCAACACTAAATGAAACAAGTCCAACAACTTTACTGAATCAAGACGCGTCCATAAGATATCAGCAACAACATTTGCATCGTCGTTGTTTCTGGTCCACTAGATGTATTTCTCTCAGTGAATTAGATTAAGGATATGTTGCATTTAATTCAATGAACCTTGCTTGCTTGTCTTGTATGTATATCTTGCCTTGTACACCTAGGAAACACTCGTGAGATTTTCAGGATCTCTATCTTTCAAAGCATCAATTATATATTAGGGAGCCTGTTGTATTTGGTCATGTCATTCACAAACTGTCTTTCATCATCTTCTAAACGACCTAATATGTCATGACCATCTAAATACTTAGCTAGTATATGAAGTGAAACAGACACACACTGCTACAAATTGCGCCTTTTAACGTCAAATGCAAAAAAAGTTGTATCTCAGCAACATAAGAAAGTTAAATAAGGTCGTCATAAAAAATATCCATTTAAAACCTCGTTTTCTCAAAACCCGAAGTGTATAGTTATATACACACGAGTTCGAACCCCAGGAGCAACGCTTTTATTATATTCAAAACTATCATATCTTTTATGTCGATTTCTCCAAAAGAAATTAAGGGGTTAATAAAATTTTTAAAAGTTGTTACACTGTTTACCCAGAATATTACATTGTTTACACAGAATATTGTTTGCCCATGATATTATTGAATCTTGAGGAAGATCTCTAGGGTGGTTCAAGATAAAAATAAAATTTCCTAGGATGGACAAGATAAAAAACAAATTCCCTCAATATGTAGATTTAGATCTTTGTATTATTGAATCTTGAGGAAGATCTTCTGTTAGATCTTACATGCAATTGTTTCTGATGAAAAAATGGTAAGGGAATTAATATTTAAGAAAAAAAATCAAAAAATATGTAAGAAAAAAAACCTTGGACCCAAATGATTTTCTACTCTTGCAAACCATCGCAGAGAACTCTTTCAAGAGTCCTTAGGTTTCAAGAGCTTCATATGTTTCATTTAGATTATATTTCCAATATCATAAGAGAAATTATATAGAGGATGTCCCTTAGTTTTCACACAGATCACTAAAGAATAACAAGAATCTAGAGAATAAATTGAAATTAGAGAAATTTTATGGAAATTTAAAGATATTATGTTTTGTTATCTCCTTTATGTTTAATGTTTGCTTTGTTATGAAATGTAATTGATAAAGTAGGATTTGAATTGCATTGATAATGTTATATGGTAATTGTAGATGCAATAAAATCTATATATTGACATTGTTTGTTAATGAAATGTTGGATTTGGAATTAAATATCCTCTCGATTTTGGAATAAAATCGAGGGGTTAGATTATAACTAACCCCTCGGATTTTCAAAAAAACTGAGTGATTAAAATATTTTTTTAAATGGTTACATTGTTTACCCGGAATATTAAAAATACAAAATGTACAAGTCTCATAAAAGATGCTAGAGATCCAAGTTGGTTATTGTGTTGTCACTATCATTTCCCCTTCACTAGCATAGACAATGTGTTTTAATGCATCCAACTTCTAATAAGGCGTTTGTTGCAAAGATTGGAAACTGTTTTTCAGCACTTGCAATTTGTTGCACCCCAAAATTTAACCTCGTGATTTAGGCTTATGTTTCATCATAAACATCATATTGCATTGCATTCATGCATTGTGATGGGATCAAAAGTTCTTTGGTTCTTAAGTCTTCCACAAGCTATGGAGGTTGATTGTATGAATATTTTGTTCTAAGGGAATATCAGGTTCTCATGTCTTTGTATTTTTCAAGTCACAAGGGTGTTTTATAGCTCAAGATAGCTCATTTGTCTCATTGATTCCCCAAGAGTTAAAGTTTTGCAAAGAATTGAGGAGGAATTCATCTGAATCTTTCATCTTATGAAATTAGGGTTTTGGCCCATTGTGGAGTTTGAAGCATGGTTGAGCCAATCTCTTGAATTATTATCTCCCTATTATCATTTGTGATATCACGGCTCAAAGAATTTCTCATCACATTCAGAAGATTTGAGGTTTTGAAGCTTGATTGGTCACCTCCTAACACAAGGTGCCAAATTAGGGTTTTGAGTATAATCATGATTTCTTCAGGTTTTTCACTTAAATTTGATTTCATGTGTTTCTATATGATGTTGGGCATCCATGGTTGGAAGATTGAGGTTCAATTTTGATTGGAAGCAAGTCAAATGATCAAAAGGGGCAAAATGGTCATTTTGGCCAAAATCAATCAAAGTCAGGATTTTACCAAGTGGACTTTTTGTCAACCATCAATTCCAATATCCTCTTTTCATATTTCTTGATCAAATTCACCATTGATTCAAGAAAATTGAAGAAATTAGGGTTAACTTATTCTTGAAGTTATATGAAGTTTGAAAATTTTCTAAGTGTCCACCCTATAGAACTTTGACATGTCATAACTTTCTCAATTTTTATCCAATGATTGCATACCATACATTTTTGGAAAGCTTGGGAAAATGCTACAAGTTTTTCAATGTGTAAAATTTCTAAAAAATGCACCATTTGAAAGATAATTGACTTAGAAGTTTCAAGAACAAGACATGTAAAATACCTAACAAGCTTGCCTTCTCCTTGCCTCCTGCGCGCGTTTTTTCAACAAACACGTGGTGTGAAAGATGTAGAGGTTAATTTCTTTCAATTTAAAAGGAATTTCAAAAATGTACTTCGTGCATTTTGAAGTTGACATGGAGAGCTTTTGATCAAGCTTGGAATCATTTCAAATGGCCAATTATGGAGCAAGTTATGGTCTTGAGAAAACTGAGCCAAGACCTGATCACCATGCGCACTCATGCGCGCGCAATGCCCAGGCTTCCATGACATGTTTTTATTAAACTTTGAAAGATGATATCTCACTAGATACTTGATCATTTTTAATGGTTCAAAGCTCATATTGAAGACCACGAGGAGATCTATCCATGGCCTAAGTTGCAAGCGAAACGCACGAGCCATGTTTCCATGGCCTAAGCTCAAAGTTGGATGTTGAGAATCATGCATTGTCTTGGTCATTTTTCAGGTTTTGTACATTTTTGGTGTTAATTGGTTTCAGGCCTTATTTCTTGCTGGCCTTACCCGATTTCAGTGCCTCATCCATTGCCAGAATAAGCCAAGTATGTGCATTGTACAACATTCCTCAAATTTTTCCATTTAAGGAACTTTGTGCTTTTTGCAAATTCACCAACATTGTACTATCAAGCCAGCTCACCATTTCGTGATCCTCTCACTCAATTCCACTCACCCTTAGCTCATCAAAATGCACCATAAACTGAAAGAAATAAGAGCAAAACGCATGGCATATACAACACACTCATTTTATGATTTTTTATTTATAAATATCTTCAAAAAAAAGAATTCTAGGACATTAAGACCACAATGCCCTCACTATTTGAGCTCTATATAAGCTCACAAGATCATTGATGCAAACCTTAGACACCTCCTTCCACCATAAATCATATCTGATTTTTTTTTCTTCTTTAAGCTTTGCTTCGAATCTTTATTTTCATCCATTCAAGAGATGGTTTCTTCTTCTTTTCTTCTTCCTTGAAGATCAGAGATCAAGAGGGTGGGATTTCTTCTTGTGTTCAGAGGCATTAGTTGAGTTTATTTCTCAACTCAAGAGGTAAGTTTTTGAACTTGAATCTTCATTTTTAGTTGGATTTTGATGAAATAAATCATGTATGCGTGTGTATAGCTGGCCAGACATTAGGTTTGATGTATATACTTACTTGTTTGTGAAGCCCATTGTATAATATGATGTTCTGAAATTTTGGTTTTGGATGATTTTTGTATTTTTCGTGACCTGATTTCTTGATGCGCGGTTGATCTTTTTGAAATCTATGAGTTACTTGGTATTCCTTGCCATGTGATCTTTATTCTGCGCTTTGAATCATGAAAAATGGTTGAGAAATGAGTTAGATAAGAGGATCAAAATTTGGGGTGTTGGTCTGAGTGTAAGCGCGTATTAGGACAAGGCTAGAGGTTGAAGATGATGAGGTGTCAGTGCGCCATTGGTCATGTTCTTATTTAATTGATTTTTGTTTTAATTGATTTTCTGATTTTATTTTCTTGATCAAAACTTGTCCAAAAATTCTAAAAAAATTAAGGTAGTCTTAGAATATTATTTCTAACTTTGTTTATTTTTTGCATAATTTTTTGAAAATTATTTGATTGGTGGAAAAAATCAGAGTTTAATTAATTGTTTTTTTGTGTAATATTTTCATTTATTTTTGTTAAAATCATTTTCAAACTACAAAAATTACACAAAAAATATTTAGGGCTATTTGATTGGTCTATTTTTTTATCCCTGATTTTTATTTCACAATTTTCTAATTTTTGCATAATTATATAAATTTTGGCATTGTAATGCATTTTAGTTACTATTAAAATATTTTTCTTCCATGCATAAATTGCATAAAAAATATTTTGAATCATTTTTTTGCATATAGGTTGCATTTCTGAATTTTATTCCATAATTTTGCATTTTTTGCATAATTAATTAGTTTCTTACTTTATATTGCATTTCATGCATTTACATTACCATTAAAATTATTTTTCTCCATACCAAAATTGCATAAAAAATATTTTGAATCATTTTATTCATAAAAATTGCATTTCTGAAATTTATTTTATAATTTTGCATTTTTGTTGGATAATTAAATATTTTTTGCATTAAATGTTCAATTTGTCTATCATATTTTGCATTTTTATTATTTCTATTATTTTTCATGAATATAAAAATCCACAAAAATTCTTTTTGAGGTCCTCTTAGTCCTATACTGATTTTAGAATTTTTTTGTGATCTATATCACCGTTTATAATTAATTTTGAATTTTAGGTTTGTAATTGCCTTTTCTAGGGTTCTTGTTGCTTGATTCACAAGTTTTGATTTAATTGTTGATAATTTGAAACTTGTAAATGTCATTTAAATTTTTATTTGGATCATTGAATGTGTTGAGTCCACTAAAATTATTTTTTCTTGAATTTATCAATTGAGTTTCTATTTTTTTTAAAATACTTTACAAAACTTATCTAGTTTGAGCTCCATCTCAACTAGTTTTGAAAGATGAATTTTGTTTCCAACCTTTTCCAAATATTCAAGGACCTAAATTGATGTTTTATGACTTTTATAAGTCTTAATTGTCTTAAAACATTTTTTTTAGATTTTATAGGTCATTCTCTTTTCTTTTTTTTAATTATCTTGATTTAGTCAATTTTGGTTGCTTAGGTTAGAAGTTACAATTACTTGACTAACCTCCCTTAAATTTTGAGACCATTTCTGTTTAGGACATGTTAATGTGATACCCTAGGATCTTAGATTTGATTTTGTTAATTTTTAGGATTAGATTTACTATTTTCTTACCCTTTAGATCAAACTAGGGTTTCTAATTAGAGGTCCTTTAGGTTCTACTAACTTGTCTGATCTTGTTTTCAACATGCAATGTGCTCATCCTTATTCAAAGCTTTTGTTGATGACTTGTTGACATCTTAAGGAATTTGTAACATTTTTGTTTCAATTTTAATAACTCATGCCTTCATACATCTATCAAATCTTTCTTTTGTACATGCATCAATTTGCTTTTGTAGACTTGAGTTCAATCATTGAGCCCTTCAAGTTATTACAATTTGCTCATTTTCTTTGGTTCATATGGTTTGATGTTGCTCATGATCATGGTTTAGGAGGTAGCTTTCATGCACCACCTTTAAATACCTTATGTGAAGCAATTTGTTTATAATTCATCTTGGTTCTGGCCTTGTAAGTGTCTATTTGTCATAATTTGATGCTTCTATGAACCCATTAATGGTATTCCATTGTTTTTTCATCTTGGTCTCTCTCTTTGAAGCTAAATTGGTTACTCTTGTAACCTTGATTTTCTTTCTCTTTAGATTTTAATCTTGATTTTATAACCCTTGTCCTTTTAAGGTATATTGATCTTGGTTTCATCCCCAATAACAACTAAGAACCCTAATTTTAATGTCATTTGACAATCTTTTCTTTGAGAATAAAGGACTAAATTTGCACATTGTTATGACACCCTAGCATGTTAAATTAATAGCAGTGTTTAAGCTCTTATAAGTTCATGATAGATACTTGTGATAGGGATAAGTATCCAATTTTCTTTCCACACTTAGTTTATATCATCCATCATTGATTTTAGATTAGTTTTGTTCCATATTTTAGGATGTTGACTATAAATTAGGTGATTAGTTTTGTGTATTGAAGTCACACATGAGTTAACTTATTATACAAGTCATACATGTCTTAAGTGTTCAATTAATATTATTTTATTTGATCCTTATACAATGCTTTGAATTTGAATTTGTTTTGATGTTTTCAAACCCTAATTTTGTATTCCTTTGAATGCAAGCTTTCTCATTTATTTGAGATGCCTTTGATTGTATTTTGTTTATCTCTTAAGCTACTGACCTTACATGTGCTAACACCTTTTAGCCTTGACCTTTATCCATAGGTAATTGTTCCATGTTTTTTTTGCCTTTAGAGGCTTGTTTGTGTTAGCTTGTTTTGGTTTTGTTCTAGTTTGTTAAGTGTTTCATGTTTGGACTTAGAATATGTTTTGTTTGTATGTCTTTCTTATGTTGTTTAAGCTACTGACCTAATATGTTTGATCACCCCTTTTCTTTGTCTCTTGACCATGTTTTACTTGTTGACTTGGAGACTTGTTTAAGTTGACTTTTAAGGTTGAATTTTGATTTCTTCTTTTGATAACTTCTATGCTAATTGTAGTATTAAAGCATGATATTTATTTTGGTGCTTTGTATAAGTATTATATTTATATTTTGCTTCTGATTTCACACATATGTGACACATATCACAAGTATGCTCAAGCACACACACATACATACACTTTTGCACACACATTATTGGATTGATTTAGGTTCTCCCTAAGTAATTTGCCTTTGCATTTTTCTTACGCATGTTTGTATGATTTGAGTGGTGTATTGGTGCATTGTCTACTGTATTGTATGTCTCTTAACCTTGCATGATTCATTTCCCTTCATCCATGCCTCTTCTTGACTTCTTTTAACTTGTAAATGCATCCTAGGTCATAATTTTGGCTAGTTTTTTGTACTAAGGATGTAATTGTATCCTTGTGATGTTTTCTTTGAAATTTGATTGTGAATTATTTTATATGATGTTTATACTGTAATCACTCCATCTTGACACCTTCTTTGCATGTTGTGCATGTCACACGTTGAGTTCACTTCACTGCACACCGTTGTTTCATGTTTGTGCACTCTTGTAAAGTTTTGTTGATAATTCTTCTATGATTTTATTTGCATGATGTAGGTGAATCAGTAACATGTTAGCTACTGACTTTTATGTCATTTTACCTTCTAATTCTTCTTTCATTTCATCCATGTTTAAAATCTCATTCAATTTACACTCTGTATACTTTTAGGACTAGTTTTACCTAGTTTGTGCACTAACTTCGCATGTATGTGTTCATAGTGATGTTTGGTGTTTGTTTATGGTTTGCCTAATCTTTGTATATACATATTGTGCCTACTGACCTCAACTCACATGACACCTTGCATGATCATTCATTCACTTGTTTCCACTTCATCTTCTTCCTTCTCTTTTTATGTGCATTTTGTTTGTACTTGGTTGGTGTGCTTCTGCCAAAGCATTGTGTTTGCTTCTCCCCCTCATCTCATTTGGTTTCCTAACCAAGATGGATGTTTTTTTGTTGTTGTTTCCTTCCCTTAGGATTACTTGATTAGGTTAGTTGTCGAGTTTAGACCTTAGGTTAAGTATCCATGCATGCCAACATTAGGTAGATAATCCAAGTAGTTTCCCATGTTTATATCCATAACCTAGGAACAACTTTTTCAAGATAATAATTAGAATTAGAAATAGGTTAGTTTCCCTTAGCCATTTTACCTTTATCTTTGTGCATACTTAAAATTAAAGCTTTGTTTTGTCCAGTGCATTAAGATATCCTAATAATATTAAAAAAATTTCCAAAGTAAAAAATACAAACCAATATTCTTAGTTTTAGGACGTCTCGTCGTTCCTGCTGTTGCTGACGTCCCATTGTCCCTACTGTTACTGACGTCCCATCATCCCTGTTGTTGCTGACATCTCGTCGTCCCTTCTGTTACTGATGTCTCATCGTCCCATGCTGTTGTTGATGTCTCGTTGTCCCTTCTATTACTGACGTCTCGTCGTCCCCTCTGTTGTTAACGTCCTGTCGTCCTTTCTACTACTAACGTCTCGTCGTCCCCATTGTTGATGTTCCATCATCGTTCCTTATGTAGTTGATACTTCGTCGTCATGGAGGTGCTTCGTCATCGTTGTTTGTTGTCTTGTCTTCTAAAATCTAAAAAACACAAACCAACCAAAATAAGTGAGCCGAACTACGACGCTCTGACTTTCCCATTGCACGAGGGAATACGTAGACATCCTGTCACGGAGCTTGATCGAGCAACCTTTGTAAATATTTTCTTCTTTTCCCCATGTTTTCTTTCTTCCTTTCTTTTATTTCTTTATTCTTTATCTCTTTTACATGCATTATACCTTATATACAGATATAGTTAGACCTTTACACCCATTAGATAGAAAGTAAAAGCGGATACCGTAGAGTACTACAGATGTGTAAGGTGCTAATACCTTCCCCTCGCGTAACATACTTCCTTACCCGATCTCTCGGTCGCAAGGCCGTGGTTTCTCCATTTCAGGTTTTCTCGATGTTTACCTTTCCCTCTCGGCGGGATAAAACACGTTCGATGACGACTTCATTGATATATAGTTATATTCTTTGAATTTTTGGCCAGTTGTTTCACAATCCTTCAGTAACAGCGAATATATCATAGTTGTTCAAAACCTTCAACAACAACATCATCACCATTCAAGCATCATTCAAGCATCCACTTTCAATTAGCACATCTACACTTGTTCATTAGCATTTTAATGTTGAACTACTATTTTAATTTAATATTTAGTAATGTATTTATGAATATACAAAATACTTAGTATTTTTATTCTTATGTTTAGTAATGTAAAAATATAATTATACATATTACATTTGATTTTATACTTTATTATATTCACTTGTAAATAAAAAAAGTTACATTGTGATGATCTTTGTGTTGCGACTTTGAACTTTAAATTCGATTTGATTTTCGAACGCGTATAAACATAAATATGTTGTTTGTCTTCTTAGAGTTGATTACTACATAAATCTATTCTAAATTAAATTTAATAAAGTGCAATGGTCAATAATCGATACTTGAGCTTTGTAAGTTTTTCCGCGTTGTTGGTTTTGTTTGTATCTAATGTGATGTAGGGATTTCTATCTGACTGTCATCCGATACGTTTGTTGCACCCCAAAATTCGCCCTCTTCATTTTGTTAATAGTTGGCTTACACTTGATCAATAAATGCATTGCATACATATCATTCATACATTAATCATGGGATCTAATTGTTCTAATTGAGCGAGAGTGCACAACCTCGAAGAACAGATTTGATTCCCCAAAGTTGAATATTTGAGGTTCTGTTGATTCAAGCATCCTCTCAGTGTACAAGATGTGTGCATCCAGAAGCTTCTGATTGTCTCTCGAGGATTAAGGTTTTTGGAGTTCTGATTTCCTCTCATGCGGATATTGATTAAAGGTCTCGAGCTACAGTGTGTTATGTTCGAATATATGAGCCCGAAATGATTATATGGCCTTCTGTAAGTTTTGAAGTATTTGTATACGGCTTATTGATCCACGTGATTCATCAGAAAATCAAGAACAGACATATAAAATGATATTTGAGTGCATGTATCAAAAAGTCAACAAAAGTCAAAGTTTGACCGAGTGGAATTTCTGGTCAAAATTATGGTCAAAAGTCGACATCTAAGAAAATGCGATCATTTGTTGAGAAAAATCGGAAGAATCGGGTGAAAATGAGGTTTCTTGCATTTTAAGTAATCTTGGACTTAAAAAAAAATTTCTAAGTTTTAAGCGCTTTGTGTTCGCGGAGCCACGTTGTCGATTCTGTATTTTGCTCGTTTGTGTTTGAAATTTCACGAATGAGTAATCGTTGGAAAGAGCGTATTTCGCGCTCCAAATTTGTCCTTGTGAAGATTTCTCCAGAAATGCCCGGATTTCGAGTTATAAAGCTCCGAAGTTTGAAGTTCACAACTTTTGAAGTTTACGCTTAGTGAAATTTTAAGTGTTTTTCAATGTGTTCAAGTGCTCGACTTCGGAGGTATTTTACACGTGTTTCGAGGCGTCGATTCGAGTTGAGTTCAAAATCAAGGTTGTTAATTTAGCAGCAATCTACAACTTTGCTGAAGAAATCGAATCCATTCGGGAATCGGATCAAAAATTACGGAGCTTGGAAGTTACGGTTTATCATTTCTCAAAATTCAACACTTAGAAATATTTCGAAGTGTTTGTTTCTATGCTCAAGCTGACAGTTTCGGGTTCGATTTTATCATAGTTATTGGCTCTGAATTAAAAAATGTTCAACTGCAAAGTTGTTCATCTCATGGCAATCTATAACTTTGTTGAAGGAATCGAATTCATTCGGGACTCGGATCGAAAATTACAAAGCCTGGAAAATAAGGACTAATCATGTTTGCAATATTCGAATAGTCGTTGTGCACATGTTCAGGGCTGTTTTTATCATCGATTCGGTCGTCGCATGGAAAAACTCCAAACACGAAAGTTGGAGATTGTCATTTCTTCTACAAGTTTCATTCACAAACTCTTTCGTTTCGGACGTCGGAGCGGAAGATACAGAGCGTCGTAGTTTGCAGCTTGAAGCTGCCAAAACGCAAGACAGCATATGCATTTTTGCCATGGCTACGAGAGCTTTTTATCAAACAGTTGGTGTACGTATGTTCGGGGCTGTTTTTGTCATTGATTCAATCGCCGCACGGAGAAACCCCGAACACGAAAGTTGCAGTTCGCCGTATACTCTACAAGTTCCGTTTAAGAATTATTTCGTTTCGGACGTCGGAGCGAAAAATATGAAGCGCTGTAATTGATGGTTTGAAGTTGGAAAATTGCTGCAAGTCATGCTTTGAATTTGCCCAGCCCAGCCAGGACTTTCATCGAACGGTCATATTACAATTTTCAAACACTTTTTACTCGATGATTAAGGCTTTTTTGGATTTTTGTCCAACTACAAAGTTGTTTTATCCCGCTTGATCTTTCCAACAGTATCAGGTTTGCGTCGTCCGGTCGAATACCGAAAGAGTTACGGGGCTGCAAAGTAGTGTACACAGCATGAATGAATGGTTGGCAATGCTCAGGAAAATTCTTTGGTAACACAGTCAGTTGTGAGCTCTCAACTTCGAGCCTATTTTCGGGCATGCTACGTGTCTCGATTTGAAAAGTTTTCAACATGAAAGTTGCTCAGGGAAATTCACTCTCCGATTTTGGTCTACGGATTTTGTTCGAAGGAGGTTCATATTTCGAATTACTTGGCAAGGAAAGAAGCATCAAGACTGTTTTTATATATGTTATCACTTGGCTAGAAATGGGATCACAACAGGTCTGTTGGGCTGTGTTTTTCGCATAGGCTTCACTCACGCCATTTACTAATGCATTTGGCAAAACAACAGGGGATGGGCTGGTGGAAGATAACAAACTTTTGATCTCTCTTTTTCTTGAATGGATAACAGAAACAAAAGGAAAACAGAATGATAAGGACCTTCATTCACTCTCTCCATCCTCACGACCTCACTCTCTTTCTTGAGGCTACCACTCCACCTCATCGTTCTTTTTTTCCCTCTCACCATTTTATCCATAACAAACTTAACTCTCTCTAACAAACGGATAACAAAATCTCTTTCTTCCTCCTCCTTCTCTCTCACGCCCTCCACCCCACACTCATCTCTTCCATACCTCCATAACAAAACCTCATTTCCTCTCTGCCATAGCCGTAACAGATTCTGTTACAATAAAAAATTCTTTCTCTCATAACAACCAAAAAACACAAGAAATAGAATCAGGAATAAATTTTCACCCTCCATAACAGAATCACTCACATCCCTCTCTCTCTCACGATAGCAAGCACTGGTTCATCACTATCTCCTTCTCTGCATCTTCTTCACCATTTCAACACCCACTCTCGCCATAGCAGATCTTGCTTTTCTTTCCTCTTCTTTCATGTCACAATCGTTTGCTTTCTCTCCATTATGGTTAACAGAATCTATGCTCTCTCTTCTTAATCATCGTAGCCGACGCCAGGCTCTCTTCCGCTTCCACCTTCGTCCTTATTCGATTTCATCTCTTCGTCTTGAAGTTTCCGATCCGTGTGATATTATCCAACGATTCAGCGGATTCTTGAAATCTCATTCGACCTTCTAGGGAGGAGGCTGCGTTTTGCGTTTATTTCGCACCGGGAATCGTGGAAGGGGTTAGGGATTGAAGCATTGAACTTGCTGTGAAGTTTTCTGAAGATTTCCTCGTGCTTTGCCTTCAAGTAAGAATTCTTGATTCCATTTCCATGGTGTTAGCATGTTTGATTGTTTCAAGTGTAGACTATATACCATATCATCATACGTGTAAAATCGAATAGATAGATGTTGAATTTAAATTTTGTGCCCGATTTTTCATATGTTCGGATGGGAAACAGTTAAATCTAAACATGGATTCGAGTTTTGTATGATGTTTCGAGCTTGGCAATGGTAAGATATGGATTTCTGGCGAGGTTTCATGGCTTCCGGCGAGGGTACCACCGGAGAAGGTGGCTGAAGCCACCGTCGGTGTGTTTTCAGAGAAAGATAATTAGCCCTAAGCGTGTAAGCTCCTTGTTAGTATATGCTTAGCCATAATTCACCAATGAGGATCCACCACGTGTCATGTTTATTTCAAAAAAAATAAATAAAAATCTGATTAATACATAATGACCAATTGATGATAATGTTACATGCACATAAAAAATAAAATGTGACATATGATAAAAATCTGAATGATAAAAAAAAAAGAGTTTTTTTTTATTATTGGACTTAAGTAATTTGGATTGGGCCTAGAGAAGTGCTAAAACACGAAAATTGTACTTTGTACCCCCACAGTTAATCCTGTACCCCCACACTTTTTTAAAAATGACAATTTTACCCTAAATATAATTTAATTATTTTACTATTTGACTTTTACCATTTACAAAAAAGACAAAATTTAACAGTCCAGAAAAACACTTCCGGAACACATTCCGGAACACTTCCGGCAAGTATTCCGGTATGTAAAAATACAAACCGGAACAGTTTTTAAATGTGTTCCGGATTTCACAAAAACCATTCCGGAACACTTTGTGCAAGCGTTCCGGAATGAATGCCAAATTGTATAACAAACCGGAACACTTCTAGTAACTGTTCCGAAAATTTTAAACGAACACTTCGAAAGTGTTAATACAATATTAAACCGGAACACTTCCTAAAAGTGTTCCGAAAAAAGACAACAAAAAAATAAAACCGGAACACTTCCTAAAAGTGTTCCGAAAAAAGACAACAAAAAAATAAAACCGGAACACTTTCTAAAAGTGTTCGGTTTAAATACCGAACACTTTCTAAAAGTGTTAGTCTTTGTGAACGGAAGACTTGGCCAATGAATGCAATGTACTTTGAGAGAATTCGGAACACTTTTAGAATAGATGTGAAAAATGAATTTTTTTTTAAATCTTATGCTTTTTATATGAGGGTATTTTCGTCAAAAAATTACTATAGCGGGGGTACAGGTTGAAATGTGGGGGGTACAAAGTGAAATTTTCCTAAAACACCCTCTGCTTGAGCCCGGTTTTGCGGATGAAAACTAGATTTAGTTTATGCTGAAATTCAGTTTTACACCCCCCTGTTTCCATGTTTCACAATTTTAATAATTCTCAAAATTACTCCCGATTTCGATTCGATTGACTTATAAAAAATACATAAAAAATAGTTTCTGACATTTTAGGATCTTAAAATATTTTTGATATTTTTTTTTTGATATTTTTGCAATTAATTTCTTTTAATTCTTAATTCATTTTCAATAATATGTTTAGAAGCATGTTTTTCCTTTGTAGTTTGAATCAACTAATCCTAGGAATTTGATACCATGTGTTTCTTAGAAACTTTAGGTTATTTTTCTACCATTTAATTGTAGTTAAATGTACACCTTACCTTAGGATTGTAAGTAGAATTTCAAATCTAACTTTTAATGGTTCGATTTCGTAGGAACTAGTTTGATAATTGTATAGTTTTCTAGCTTCCTTTCGCATGATTAATTTGTAGCATTTCCTTCATTTGTTTAGATGTTTAGGATGGCTTTAGAACAATTTAGTTGCTGCCCTCATTAGGAATTCATCCTTAATACTTCGATCTCATTGTAAATAACCATTTTTGCGTCTTGTGTTTTATTTAAAAGTCTCATTGCTATTTATGACACTCTGTTTCGTATGCGAGGTACACAGAGCATTATACTTGTGATTTGGATGTGTAGAATCCATGTTTTGATGTTGCACACATGTGTGTGCACTCTTTATCTGTCTGCTTGGTTTTCACCATTTTTTGCAGGTTATCTGATTTGATTTGGATATGTAGAAACCATATTTGTTGCTTGCACACATATGTGTGCCTTCTTTGTCTGTTTTGTCCGGATTGTAATTTCATGCAGGTTCATTGGATATACGTCGAATGTGTATAGACACACATTCTTGACCGTGCTTATCAATGCATATCCTTTGTCTGTATTATCTGGATAGTTTCTTGCAGGTTTATTGGATATACGTCGGATGTGTATAAACACACATTCTTGACCGTGCATATCGATGCACATCCTTTATCTGTATTTTCTGGATTACAATCTTGTACAGGTGTATTTGCTTGATGTGTATGACACACACGATTATGCTTTTGTGCCTCCGCACACTTCTCACCGGTTTCTTTATTGCGTGCCGTGATGCTTGAAGTTTTACGGGTATTTTTAGCTCGCGTGCTCTTGGATCATTATCCGTTTGGTATTTATTTTACTTTGTTTACCGCATTCTTTTACGCTTTTCTAGAGAGCATGAGAAGTAGGGTTTACCGCTTTCCTTGCCATGAGAAGTAGGAATAGAGATGTATGAAGGGGCTTCCGTGGTTGGAGCATGTTCGGGAACCCTACGGTTTATTTAAAGATCCGTTTAGGGCGCTCATTTGCTAATTGTGTTTGGTTTGTTTAAAATCCTCCATCTGCATAGGGAGGTAATTCTCAGTAAGTGTTTATATTTGTGCTTGCATAGGTCAAGAGTGGTTAGGACACCCGACGTGGCACCACCAAGCAAAGTCCTGCTATCGAGTCATGATGATATGATGGGCAAGCGGAAAGGGTCCGCAATCGACCCCCGCACAGTTCTAGTCCATGTCAGCTCAACACACGGGAATCGTGTTACTTCCTTTATCGAGTCAATAAATAAAGTGGCAAGAGTTCCCTATTCTGACTCTCCACGTTTTCCCGGGGTTCGCATTTATTACAGAGCTCGCATCATTTGCTCTTCACACTTGACAATTCATGTCATGTGGTGATACTATTCACAGGAATCAGATGTGTCGGCTCCTGATTGACTCACGGTATGCTCGTTACTATTCGAGGCTATGGGACTTCCTCCTTTTCCTGCGCTTGTGTGACATTTGTTTGTTTGCATTGTTTGTGTGCTTCTTCCAAAGCACTTGCTTGCTTCATCCCTTTTGTCGTCTTCGATTCTACATTAGGTAGTGATTCGAGATGGACATAGATTTAGGTTACAAACCTGTTTCATTCCTTTTTGTCGTCTTCGATTCTACTTCAGGTAGCGAATCGAGATAGACATAGATTTAGGTTGTAAACCTTTGGCATGTTCCCTTAGGATTCTCTTGAATCTACTTTAGGTAATAATTCGAGTTAGACCTTAGGTTGTAATCCATGCATGACAATATTAGGGATAGAGTAAGATAGTTTCCCTTGTTTGTTTTTTAGTTTCTTTTGCATCCATGCTTGTAATAAGATTAAAACTTGTTTTCTTTTTCTTTTGCAAATCAAAACACTTAATAATGGTTCAAACTCCTTTTTAAAGGTAAAAGCAACCAACCAATACAAACCTTTTTTTGCCTACGGGTTTTCTCTTGTGTTTAAAACTCTTTTTCATAAATAAAACACATATAACCCACCAAAACATATGAGCCGAACTACGGCGCTCTGACTTTCCCATTGCACGAGGGAATACGTAGGCATCTTGTCACGGGGCTCGATCGAGCAAACTTTGTAAATACTTTCTTATTTTCCCCGTGTTTTCTTTATTTTCCTTTCTATCACATGCATACTATTTGAGCATACAGATATAGCGATTAAGCAGTAAATAGATGTAAACACACCCATTATACAGAAAATAGAAGTGGATACCGTAGAGTACTACGGGCGTGTGGGGTGCTAATACCTTCCCTCCGCGTAATAGATTCCCTTACCCTATCTCTCGGTTGCAAGACTATGTCTTATCCCTTTCAGGTTTTCGCGATGCGTACACCTTTCTCCTTTTGTGAGATATAAAATGTTCGATGGCGACTTCATTGATATAGTTATCGGATGATGTTCAGCCGGTTATTTCAACGTTGAGCTTAGTCGATTCTTTATGCTCCTACCTAACATCCCGAGCTTACACAATGTGATTCCGCTTCTTATCTACACCCCCCAAATCTAGCCTCAAAACAGGCTATCTCTAAATCCTTACCTCTTTTCAATTATTCTTTTTAATTATTTTACATACGCAAATAAACTTTGTTTTGTATTAAATAATTATTAGCCTAAAATAATTTTATTCGATATTATTGATTAAACTATTAATTAATTTTATCAAAATAAAATTGTTATTCTAGTAATTATTTAAAGGATTTGGACGTGTATTGTGTGCTTAATACTTACCTGTCTCTTGTATGCTTGTATGGTTTATTCACCGATTGTATACTCCATACACTTGATACAATCGATTCCATTTTCTCATATTGGCTCATATGCCAAATTCCTCAAGGGTCTCATAGTTGGGAATGGAAATGGCCATTCTCACAAGGTTAATCGAAGCCCTAGTTTGCATCGACTAACTATACCCGAATAAACATTGGTCCATAAACCAATTATCCATGCACAAGGATTTCATAGTTGGGGATAGGAGTACCTATCCTCACAAGATTAATTAAGTCCATATACTTGATTAATCATGAACCGATTCAGCTTCTCTTGGTCCATACACCAAAGCATTATAAAACACTTTCAAAATCAAATTAATTCAATTGAATGTGTTTTAAAAAAAATGAATTTCATAAAAAACTTGGATGATGTTAGTTTAAATCTTTAGATGATAGCCCAACGGTTTAAATAAACTTGAAGTCTTTAAATTGTTGGATGATAGCCCAATAAGCTAAAAACTTATATCCATGTCAAAAAACTAGAGTGTTATTCGATTAAGTTGTTGGATGATAGCCTGAAGGTTTAATCGAATTGGAAGTCTTTAGATGTTGGATGATAGCCCAATAAGTTAAATACTTCTATCCGCGTCAAAAAATAACAGAGTGGCAATCGTTTAAGTTGTTGGATGATAGCCCGACGATTTAATCGAATTTAGAATACTTAGGTTATTGGATAATAGCCCAATAAGTTAAATATTTTATTTCACTCGAAACACTTAATAACGTGAACCCCGTGTCACTTCACCAATTTCATAATAAAGTTTTGGGATGATAGACGATTCGATAAGATCACTCATCTAGTTTCTAGTATTTGAATCATTAGATGATAGCCTAATGTTTCGGTACTTTTCACCCACTTAAAATCAACTAAACTAACTCAAACTCATTTTTCTCTCATATGCGATCATCAAACTCTTTTCTTACAAAGAGTGTGCAAAAGTCATTTCAAATACGAACTAAGCCTCAACTTTTCAAACAAACTAAATAAGTCAAAGATCAAGCATTTGAAATGTATACAACACAATTTTTCTTATAAAATCAACACAACCAACCAAGACATTTTTAAGAGGAACTATTGAACTCTGACTTTCCCATTGCATGAGGGAGTACGTAGGCACAAGATGCGATGCCTTTGGCGAGTTCAAAAACCCATAAATAAAGATCATTCTTCTTTTTTCCTTTCTTAACTAGTAAGTAAGCAAAATTTAATAAACACACTTAAACACACACGAACTAAACGGTTCACATCAAGTACGATGGATGTGAGGGGTGCTAATACTTTCCCTTGCATAACCGACTCCTGAATCCATGTCTTTTAGTCTCGTTGACCGCCTTATCCTTCTTCGCAGGTTTTATCTATATTTTCCTGTTCCCTTGGAACAAATAAAATTAGGTGGCAACTTTATTGTTTTAAAAAATAGATTTTGAAAAAAAACTAGTCATCATAGATATGAATTGGATTACTTGTCCAGTACAGCGGAAATTTGTGGTGGTCGTCAGCACCATAGATGACCTGTGGACACCTCAGACCACACATAACTCGGAGAAATCGCTCTTTAAAACCCTTATAGTTGGTGGTAAAGGCTTGGAGGAAGCTACTCCGAGGTATGCCACTGATGGCTACCCAACTCCCAGATTCCACATTCTTCACTTCAAAAAATGAGAAAAACAACCCGATCGCAGGAGTCACGTCAAATGCTCCATAAATTCTCTCGAAAGCTTTAATAAAGCCCCAACTATTTGGGTGAAGTTGAGAAGGAGTCACATTTATAGTCCTCAACACATCTACTACGAAGTCGGTAAAAGGTATATGGATGAACATGTCTTCTAACACCCCGACATAGAAGTAAAACCACTCGTTTTCAACTCCTTTTGGTCGGGACATACAAACACGTTCACCAAGAATACAATCTTCCAGAATCACGTCGTCTTCGCTTCCAGTTGAGGATATTCTCCACATCTAGCGAAGTTTAGCAATTTCTATTGATGTGCGATCGACCTAATGTGTCTAACTGTATCTTAACTGCAAGTGCACAGCCTATCGCGGTAGTAATAAAAAGATGTTGAACCCACAGGGACTTTGTAATCACTCTAGTGCTATAAAGTTTTGCCAATTTAGCTAAGGCGGATATTTTCACGTTTGGTTTTTAAAAGTTAAGGTAGAGGAAAACTAATCGAATTAAGAAAATAATAATAAAGTGGTCGGTATGTAATATAGTGAACCTAAGCGGATTTAATCGAACCTAAGCATATAAAGGTATTTAACTTAAATGGTTCTGTAGAAATTATCACTTTAAAAACCCTCAACTCACACTCTCGTGGTCTTATCTCGGATTATACTCCTAAAGCCCTATGCCTGCTCTCGCTAGCCCATAAGTGTTTAGAAAATACTCTTCAAAAACTTAATAAAGTCTAATTCGTTTTAAAGCGCTCTCGCTGTATTTAAATCGAATGTCTAACTTTAGCTATCCAGTTAAAACCTCACACTCTCGTGGTCTTGATCTTAACCTATTCTACTTTTCTTACTCTCGTAACAAAAAGATTGATTTTAATTATAAAAAGTCACAGCTAGAAATTAAGTTAATTTGGATTTTAGCTTAGGAACAATTTAATCCATTCAGTTACTGTTATCACATACCGACTCTGGAAATTTAGCTAGACATGGTATTTAAAAAAAACTCACAGAAAATATAATTGGAAAGCAGTAAAGCATTCATCATAAATAAATAACAGAAATTTAACATAAACAAATTGTACTTAAAATTAAATGCGATTAAAACCTGAATAACAATATTGTTCCTCACGCTCCCTCTTCCACAAGTCGGCAAGATTGGAACCTTCAGAATCAAAACTAGAAACGAAGTTTGAGGCAAAAAATAAATCCTAACTAAATAGTAATTTCCTAATGTTGGAAATGGCTATTAAATGGTAAAAGGAAGTAAAAGCAAGAACAACAGAAAAATTGAAAACTGGGAATTGGTTCGTAAAATCGGCAGAGCTTCCGCAAGAAATTTCTAAAATAAACTCTGTAACTTCTTCATCGAAGTCTCTGCTATTTATAGATGAGAAAATGACAGTTTGAAAATTAACAACGTGGGCTTTGCATTTGAACTGCTGAGAAAAACCAGGAAGGTGGGCGTTGTTGAGGTTGAGAGATTTTAGGAGTATCTGAAGACTCCTTCCTTTTGTTGCCCATGTTTCCACATTCTTCATAAAGTTAGATTTAGCGTGTTACGGTTGCCACAAGTGTGTTATGGACATTCTTCAAGTACTACGCGCCTTACGGTCGTAACAACAAGGTGACGGGCGTAATACGCTAAATAGCGCGTTACGAGCGTAAGTGGTGTGTGACGACCGTCACAACATCAAAAACTGCAAAATTTTGCAGCATTGTTCCTTTCTTCTGGTTTTTCATGTTGACTTTCTTCATATGATCTTTTTTTTACTAATTTTTCTTGAGACATGTTGTACCTGTGAAAAAACATAAAAACTCGGAACAATCGGGAGTTAAATGGATTAATGCAATATGAAAATGGGCTAAAAACATAACAATTGTATGATACGATTTCTCGTTATCAAATTCCCCCATACTTAAACCTTTGCTTGTCCTCAAGCAAATAATCATTTAGAAAAATTGGACAAGTTTTATCAGACGCACATGCATAACATACCTTTGGTTTTCAAAACAATTACGGGAAATGAATCGTTAGTTTGACCGATACTTAAGTAAAACACTAACGAAACGCTAATGACACAAGCAACAAGCTAAGTCGTGGACTTCCATTTTAAACAAACTGTCCAATTGTTCTGTTATAATTCAACCTAGAGCCTCTTGTACCTATTTCACTCGGTTTCGTTCTAGCGCAATCACATTAAGCCCTTTGTCTTAACACGCACGTAGTGGAGTAGCTGGTTAGTGATTTTCATCCTTTTTAGCACGGGGTCTGGTAAACGAATGTGGCAACCCTACACATATTATCCAAATTAGAGGTTGTGGGGATCGAGCCGTAGCACGCCCTACCAAGTTCACAACCAGATACCTCTGAACCAACAAACAATGGACTCCTTCATTATTTGCTCATCTCTTATATGCGACCTTGTACTTTGGTGCAAATTTTCCTTTTAAGCAGCGAGATAAGAAGGATATTTCCTTGATTAGGCATCAAACACTTATATTCATCGGCTCCCCACGTGGTTTGTGTCTAGACGGTGCTGACTACTAGTATAAACTACTAGGGGTTACTTTATAACTAAAACTCAAGATATAGGTATAACGGTTATTTAAACGGATCACGTAAGTAGGAAGTCTAAGGTGTCATAACCGTATCGATCTTGTTGAATCGTTCTCGGCTTCCTAACTTAATATTTCGTTAAGGTAGGTAATGTCGGGCTATGCGAAGGTAAAGCGGAAAATTTTCGGTATGGCTAAATAAAGCGGGGATGAATTGAAACTGAGAAATATCATAAAATTACTTGTTTAATGGAAAATGCGGTACCTCTCCCACACTATATCAGACATTGTCTCAATGTTGTGATATAACAGCGGGGAAATACAAATACAAGAATAAACAGCAAATGCAAACTAATGAAGAATAAAAACTACTGATGTCCACGTCCTCTGCTCCTGGTGTGGGATCGTCTGGTAGGCGTGGCTTCGGAATCAGTGCTCTGGGAGCCAAGAGCGCTGACGTCCATCTTTAAAGTGTTCAGTTCAGATAAGGCCTCGTCTAGCTTCTCGTTCATGCTCCGCTGGCCACTCAAAATTTGAGGATTTTGTGCACATAAGCTGTCATATTGCTCCTGTTGTTTTCTTGCAAGTGTTGCACCCATTTGATTCTGCTGGTGGATGGCTCAGAGAATTTCTTCAAGAGTGATAGGAGGTGGTGCGGATGAAGTCTTCGGAATGTCATAAACGGGGGCAGCTCGGTCCAACTCTTCTTGCATCTTGTCCGCGGGGGCAGCAAGTTGTTCTTCATGAATAGGAACATAGCCCTCGGGAGCTGTGGGATCGAATAGCCAACTGGCTCTGTTTTGCGGATCAATTCGGTCCCTGCAAGGCAAAATAATGTTTGGAAAAATGATGTTCTGTATCGAAGGATGGAATTTGTCATCTTCCCGCTCATGGATGAGGTGGGCAGACTTGCAGTGGTCCAGAGTAAGCAATGTCGGGGCCATAGAAGGCATATCAGTGAGAGCGGCACCATGATTCAAAGCTAAAGCAAGAGACGTAATGATCCCACCGAAATAGAAGGGTTTGCCATCTCTAGTGCAGATGGAGTGCATGTGGGCCAAGAGAAACGGAGCAACGTTGATCTTCTGGCCGGTAAATGCACAGTGCATGAAGAAAAGCTCCTTGGAGTTGAGCTTGTGGTTGCTATCTCTGGCGAAGATGGTGTTGCAAAGGATGCGGTGAAAATATCTGATGGCCGGATTATGGATATGGGTGGCGTTTAGGTGGTCATAAGAGCTTGCATGATTTTTTGTCATGTTGTGCCATCAGTTGAATGCATCCTCACTAAAATTATCCGGCACACGAAGGTGGACACCCTCATCAAAACTGAAACCGAGCAGCCGCGCGATATCATTTTGTGTTAGCTGATACTCAGTGCCGAACATGCAGAATTTGGTCACGCCAGAGAGTTGGTTAGTGGCTCCAGTAGGGGTGATGTAAGAAAACGAACTCAGAAACTCCAAAGTGAGAGTTTCATAGATAGGTTGTGGTTGGCTGCACAGAGTCCACAAATTGACATTTTGCAGAATTTGTTGTTGGGAATTTGTTGTTGGTTGTTGGCCATTGCATGCAAGGTGATTGAAACGTGAAAAGGGTTGGATTTGAGAGATATGGAAAATAGGGATGAATGGGTGAAATATATAGTGTAGGAAGGAATGTGGGAGGTTGGAATGTGAATGGGGTAGTGGAGTAATGAAATTTAAATGTTGGAGTGGGTGATTAAAGGAAGAATTGGAATGGGTGGTGGACAGTTAAACGCGTGTTACGATCGTTACATGGGCATTACGACTGTTACACCTTCAATATTTGCAATTCCAAACAACACTTATATCAAATTTGAAACAGATTAATTCCAACACAGTAATTATTCCAACACAGTAATTCATCACAATATCAGTCAATTTGAGTACACATCCCAATTACCATACAACCAATCAACTAGAAAAAAATTTTCAAAATGCAAGTATCAGTATAATAGCTTACTGATAATAAATATGCAGTGAATTGAATTTTTCTGTAACATGCACTAAATTTAATGAAACTTGTAAATAAAAACAAACTGGAATTTGCATTGAAATGAATATTTGTTCTTTGACAGAAAGTAAACTTGTGCAGAATTAAAAGGAAATCTTAAATTTGCAGAAAGGGAAACTACCTAAAAACAAAAACAGAAAGAAAAGTAAAAACTAAAGCTGATCACTGCTACTTCATCCAAGTCTTGTTTTTAAATCTTCTAAAGCTGAATTCATGTGATAAAATTGCTCCACAGTTATGTCAGTCAAGCCTATTATGTCCAGACACATGCTCTTCAAATCGTCCTTGATTCCATTAATGTCAGTCTAATAAACATCCAGTGTGGTTAAGATTTTGTTCAAATTCTCAGTGTATTCTCCTTTGGTTATTTTAGGGGCTTAAGTATCCTCTGCAATGTTGTTAATGTCATAATAACCAGGAGGGGTCTCAGGATCACTCTCATCAGACATCTTATCATCAGTAACTTGGTAAGATTGTGGTGTTTTAGGTGTTGAAGGATGGTCAGGAGGGTTTAGCTCATAAAGCCAGTTATCGCGATTGTGGACACTCACTTTAGCATGGTTTGGAAGGGTAAATAAAGTGACAACTTCATTCCTTATCAAGTATTCAAAAGGTGCAAGACCTAGATTTCCTATTATGCGTAGGTCGAAACAGAAATCAATATTCATAGGGCGAATCGAACCAAAGTATGTACACTTATGCAGTTGGTATCTAAGTTCGAGGGCATTGGCAATCATGGTGACTAGGCCTCCTACGATGATCGGTTCATTAGGGTCCTAAACAATGCGAGAAAAGGTTTGCATCATGAATGGAACAATATTAACAGGTCGGCCTTGGTTCATACAGTACAGTAAAAACATCTCATCCTTAGAAACTGCAGTACGGTTCTGTTCCTTTCCGAATACAGTATAGGCTAGAATCTTATGGAAATAGCAGATAACGGGGTTGTGTATTTCATTGTTGTCCATGCTATTTGGCTCAGGGTGATAGTTTCCGGTTAAGGTTCCCCAAAGGTAATCTAGCTCTAAATCCATTAATTCCACCTGGGTGGTAGTAAAAGAAAAAGGTCCGCTGGGGAATCCTATCAGGTCATCCAAATTCTTATGGTTATAAACGAATTCAATACCGAATAGTCTGAAGGCTATAATTCCTTTTCTGGCTCCAACACCGTGCTCAGGTATATAAACTAGGGAGCTCAGAAATTCAAAGGTAAGCTCGCGGTATGTGACAAACCTAGACTTAATGTGGGCTTTTTCCCATCCCAGTTGGTTAAACAGATAAAGGACACTATCCTTTATACCTAAGGTGTCCGTGGTTGGTTCATCATGTCTGTCATACCGATGCTCCTTTGTGACAATTCCTCAAATCTCCTCCTTTGGTTCCTTCCTCTAAAGGTGGTTTCCATAAAGTTTTGTGGTTGTGGTTCCATAGTAAATGTTAAATGGGGAAACAAATCAGGGGAGAAGGTAAGATAGAAAAAGACTTTTTAGAAATCTTGTAGCAAGTAAAGTTGTTTTGAAATCAGCAGCAGTTTTATAAAGGTCTTTAGAAAAATGGAAAAGAAAATAATGAAAATAAGGTTTTAAAAGAAATAACTGCAGAAACGAAAAAGAAAATCAAAAGTAATGACTAGAAACAAACGGAAACAATAACAAAAACAAATAGGTGGGTTGCCTCCCACTAAGCGTTGTTTTAACGTCATAAGCCTGACATAGTGCTTAGCAGTAGATCATTCAGGGGAAATAGTGGGCAATTCTAAAAGTTTTAGGCTATTCGCATAGTCTCTATTCTCAATGTGATGATATTGTTTTAATTGTTGTCCGTTCACTGTGAACGGGTCACTATTCCTATCCTTAATTTCTATTGCTCCACTAGGGAACACTTTTGTAACTTCAAAAGGACCAGACCATCTGGATTTCAGTTTTCCAGGAAAGAGCCTAAGTCTAGAGTTGAATAGGAGCACAACGTCTCCCATACTGAATTCTTTCCGGGATAAGCACTTATCGTGCCATCTTTTGGTTCTTTCCTTGTATATCCTAGCGTTCTCATAAGCGTCTAATCTCAATTCTTCCAGTTCATTTAAGTCGAGGATTAAGCCTCTCCGTGTGTAGTTTATATTGAGCGTTTTGATTGCCCAATATGCTTTGTGCTCTAATTCTACCGGGATATGACAGGACTTTCCGTACACAAGCTTGAAGGGTGTAGTTCCTATAAGAGTCTTGTAGGTTGTCCTATAATCCCATAAAGCTTCGTTAAGCTTAGATGACCAATCTTTCCTAGATATGGTGACAGTTTTCTCTAGGATTTGTTTAATTTCTCTGTTCGAAACTTCGACTTGTCCACTTGTTTGTGGATGATACGGTGTTGCTACGCGAGTACGCGGTGCTTGACTCCATACTTAGATAGTAATTTGTCGAATATCTTCGGAATGAAATGAGATCCACCGTCACTAATGACAAGTCTAGGCACACCAAATCTTGGAAATATTGTATTTTTAAAGAGCTTAATTACGACTCGTGTGTGTGATACGGTGAACTGACTTTGTAGGATTTTTGTATCCAAATGTGCGGATAGCAAGAGTCGCCACCGACTTTTATTTTATCAATTAAGGAAGGTAAAAGTATGAAAAAGACCTTCGTTAGATTACGAGTTCGGAGAATGGTTATGAAAAGGAAGGTATTAGCACCCTTTTCATCCGTAGTTATCACGGCTCTTTAGTTACTCTAGATCACTTTTAAAATTTTCTTTCGTGTGTTTGACAAGATGATTTGAAAAAGGCATTTCGCTTTGACTTTGTAATGACTCATGTAGTGTATACAAAGTGTTCGGAAATGTTTTGTTTTTGAAAAGAGTTTGAACTTTGAAAAAAGGTGTGAAAAGCATTTGATAGAGCAAGCAACTAAAGACTTATTTACCCACTCGAATTGGTCGTTTTGTTGTACTTCTACATTCCTTTAGAATAGCGCTAGCCATACCATTAGTTAGTAGGTAGCTCCATTCGTTGGATGTAAGCGGGACATTCGAAGGACATCGGATGGTCATCGAAAGCAACTTGTGGAAGTATCCTAGCACATTCGAAGGGACTATCATCATTTTCGTGGCGACAATCGAGGTCAAGATCATGTATTCGGAGGCGACATCGTGGGTCTTATGATCTTTGTATCGAAGGGACTATGATGATTTGTTTTGAAGGCAGCGGTGCTAGAATACCTCTACGTTCGAGGACATGACCATTTTGAATCGAAAGGCATCGAGAGAGAATTACCTAAGGGTGCATGTGTGAAAGAAGTGTGTTGAATTCATATTTTATCTTGATGATTAGTGTGAGCTATGTCCATTTATTATCTTGCCATACGCCTAGTTACTAGCAATTGATAGAGTGCGGAATTTAAAATCGGAATGTAAAGTGCGGAAATGTAAATCCTACGCTATTACATGGCTTTGGGACGATACATAATTTAAAATGCGGAAAATAAAACCCTAGATTAAACTATTACATCCCATGAGCAGTTACATTATTGGAAAATAAACGATAAAGAAAAGCGTCCGAATCGGAGCAACACAGTGAAAGAATAAGAAAATCGGAAAATATGATGAAATCGAAATAAGAAAAATGTTAGAAAAATGCAATTTTAATATGAGAAAATTAATATATGCTGGAAATAAGATAAATAAGCTAAAATAATTTTTTGGGATTTTTTGGAAAAGATTTAATAATTAAAATGCAATTAAAAGTGAATTAAATGCAAAAATATAAATAAAATAAATATGCATGCAAAAATTATATTTTTTAATTTATTAAATTAAATAAACATTTTTATGAAAATAATGTAAAAAGAAAAAATGTTTTTGGTAATTTTTTAATGCAAAAATAAAATCATGAAAACAATTAAAATAATGCAAAAGTATTAAATAAAGAGAAATAGGAAAATATGAAGTTTGCAAACTTGTAAAAATAAAGTGTAAGCCGAGGATCGAGGCGGAGACACTAGCTTCAAACTTTGAAAACCAACGCGACCAAGCGCATGCCTTCTTGTTTGGAAGCGGAACAATTTGAAAATAACACGCCGCTCATGACTTCCTCGCCATCCGGTCATCTTGACCTTTTGAATTTTGAAAGATAGCGTCGGTTCGGCGCTTCTGAGACCAGCAAAATCAAAAATCAATACATAATATAAATTATATCTAAGGCCATGGTTCGATTCCTTGAAGCATTCAGATACAGCAGTCTAGGTCTTATTGTCCAATTTCGTATTTCATGAAACCCTAAATCGGCCACATAAACCCTAATCATGGTGAAACACGATTCCGCCATAGAAATCAATTGGCTTGCCCATAAAGTTTGAAAACTTGATTCTAAGCACAAACAAACAATCAAAACAAGTTAATAATGCATGAATATTGATAATCAATTTGGAAAAATAAGAACAAACCGGGATTGCTTGATTCTTGATGGTTTTGAGCGATGTAAGAGTGCGGATCGACTCTAAAGACCTCAAGGAATGTAATGGACAGCTTGGAATGGGTTGAATCGAAGCAAAACTAGGGTTACAGTTGCTTAGTGCCTGATTTTGACTTTGAGAATAGGGTTTCTAGAGCAATTTTTCGTTCCTTGCAATTGAGATGCATCAAGTATATATCTTTGGATGGATTTGGGATTGAATTTGGAAAGAATTAATCAATATTCAATGGAAATCAAATTTGATATTCTCATGAAATCAAATTTTCAAACTTTGTCCAATTTCAATCCAATCTTGCCAAATTTGATCTATTTTAAATTGCGGCATTTATGGGTTGATTGGATCACAAGAAAGCAATAAAAATCAATCTTCAATTAATTTTGATTTTATAATTTATTTTAAGATTTAATTTGCATTTAAATGAATAAATTACAAATTAAATAGAAAAATAAATCAAAAATTCGTGGCATTGGGCTTGGACATTCCTAATTGTATGAGGAACAAGTTAGGATGAAGAAAAGTAGGCCCATTTGCAAAGATTTGATTTTTGAAGTATCTCTCTTTGTGCATTCTTTCAAAATTGCCCAACTTGTGGATGGTGTAACTTGCTCAATTTTCCATATTTTGAGTGTTCTTGGACTTTTTGGAAAGCTCTAAGAGTCCTCTAAACAATGTCTTTGGTTTCATCTCAATTGGAGTTACCATGCTCAATATATCTTCAAATCAAAAAGTTGACCTTTTGTTGACTTTGAAAATGACCTGTAATGTTTTGAGCTATACCTCTCAAATGAAGCATTTTTTGGACATTCTTGTGAGACATGAAGTTGTAGAAATTGAATTTCCTTCAAAATGAGCTTTGGTGGGAAAATTTACGAGAAAGTATGAGAAAGTTATGATCAGTCAAAGTTCAGTTGACTTTTCATCTATAAACCCTAATTTAGAAAGTTTGACTTTTGAGCAAATCTTGAGTTTTCTTGATGAATCATGATCAACCCTTGATCAAATGATGAATGTTACTTCAAAATGAGGATGTTGACCAAAAATCGAAGTTTGTTGTATGTTGACCACAGTTGACTTTTTGTCCATCTTGATTTTCAACCATCGAGCAATTGCACGAGGAACTTGACTTGTGAGGCTTGAAACTTGACATGGAGAATCTTTGAAGCATATGAGGAGGCATGAAGACCAATGGAGATGTTGGAAATCCATCTTGACTTGAGAGATACCAAACCCTAGTTTGGGTTGATTATCTAGGAGAGAGTTTGTCTGATCAACTCTTGAGGAATCCTTGAGTAGGGATGTATGAAATCTTTTGAATAGATGGAGGGCAAATTTTGGGGTATGACAGCTGCCCCTGTTCAATCTTCTTGTACTGGAGGGTTAGATTTACATGCTTGTCTTTCGTGACTGGAGGTGAAGATGATTGAACAAACACAAAATTTGCACTCGCGTTGGTGATGATGCGGGAACAGGCTTGGATGCCGAAGTTGGAGACTTCGTCGGGGAGCAGTCGTACGCTAGACTCGAGGTTGTTAATAGGAGGCGACGGAGATGGGCTTAAGATGCCATCGGAAAGGTTGTTCTTTGGGGAGTGAGTCGTATGTTAGACTACGTAGATGTTCTGGAGCGGAGAGGAGATGGGCTTAGATGCCATCCGAAGGAGTCGTCGTTAGACTTCGTGTTCACTTTGAATGAGGTTATTGGTTTGTATTGATTTTTAACCATATAGGAAGCATTCTGAAAGTGAAGAGATGTTGACAAATAGTCGGAGATGGGCTTAAGATGCCATCCAAGGCAACTGAGTCGTACGCTAGACTCTGTAGTTGCTGTCAGAATAAATCTTCGTGTCGATTACTCTGAGGGAGATTGTAGTTGGCAAAAATATGGATAGCTTCCTGTTGTGCATCGGTGTTGATCCATTGCACATTATCGGAGGATAACCGGTGGTCTTCGGATAGTTTTCCCGTCGGTTCGGGGCTTAATCCTGGACCAGTCGTCGGAGGACAACCAATGGCGGTCTTTCAGATAGTTTTCCCATCGGTTCGGGGCTTAATCCTGGACCTATTTGCGTCAGAAGCGACTTTCACCTGTTTTGGAGAAAACAAGAGAAACTTTGATAGAATATTTGTTAGCTTTATGCAAAGTATGATGCATGACGGTATATGAATGACATATGCATGAAGTATGATTTTATGAAATGTATGGATGATGAATGTTGTGATATTTCAAAACATATCCATCTTGAAGAAGATCGGATGTTACATTGAAGATTTCGACTCTGGGGAATTGTGTAGGTGAGAACCCGCTTTTGAAGGAGAAGAAAGATATCTGGATTCCTCGATGCACTATCGACCAAGTCTTGGGCCTAGACATTGTTGAGGAAGGTAGAGATTTGAGAAGCTCGTGGTTGGAGATCTCATAGACCCTGCGAGGAGAGTGCAGGGAGCGATCTGTTGGGGACCTTGTATGTAGATCTGGCGAGGAATTTTAGGAGGCTCTCTTGGGGATTACAGGTGCGATCTCATTGGAGAGCATTTGATGGTTCTTGAGAGACCGGCTAGAAGAGTGGAGTCCGTTGGAATCTCTGGGGAATAAAGGTGTATGTTTCCTCCGATGCACTATCGACCAAGTTTGAGTCGGATCTGCAGGGAGAAGGAGGATTGAGACACGTCCGCTGGGGATGAGTATCTTGATTGGAGATGAGGTGTTACTGCTTGGAGACTGATGTAACATTGCTCGGTTGAGTGGAATCACTGCTTAACATATACTCCGATGGGGATGGTGTGTTGTGAGTGACACCTTTGTGGGGATCATGCTCTGTGGGGACTATTTGGTGACTTTCGTCGTCATCCCCAATTCCTAGAGCCTGTAGTAAATACTTTTGTATGCTCACCTTTTGTATGTTTGTGATTAGATTCTTATTGTCAAATGCGTATAGTCATTCAAAACAAACGTTGGACTTATTGCAAATAACAACAACAGAAATTGTAAAGAGAAAGAAGCTTGCATTTATTTGAAAGGTGGCGTATGGCCAAGTAGTTTGTACACAAGAAAGGTAAAAAGCTATGCGGAACCAATCTCGTTAAGTTCCAACTATGCTAGTACTCATATATTTCGACTATCTCATCTCCTTCATCGTTAGGAAGTGAGTAGGTGATCTTCGCCATTTGAACCTTGAATCTTGATAGTAGTGCAGCGGTGATCTGGAAGAGACATAGTCGTCGCTTAAATCTAACTTTTGCCTAGACCGCCCTTCGGGTTTCGGTCTACCGGATACCCTTTTTGCCCAAGCCGCCTTTTCGGTTTCGACTTGCGGGTGTCATGTTTTGTATATATCCTTAACTTTTGCCCGAACCTTTTGGTTCGCGGGATCTCTATTTTTGCCTAGGCATCGACCTAGCGGGTCTTTTTATCGTAGTATTTTTGACTATGTCTGCGTTCACGGGTGTGGGAAGTCTTCACCATCCATGGTGCTAAGTATCATAGCTCCGAAAAATCTTGTCTTGACTACAAGCGGTCCCTCATGGGTGGGAGTCCATTTGCCCTGGATCACCTTGTGGAAGAATGATGCGCTTGACTACTAGATCACCGACTTGGTAGACTCGGTGCTTGACCTTCTTGTTAAATGCTCGGTCATTCGTTTACGATAGATCATCCATGGCGGATGGATGCGAGTCGTTCTCATCAATCAAATTAATGCGTCAAGCGCGGACCCGATCGTCTTCGCCTAACTCGCCTCACGGAGGACTACGGTTGAGGTATCCGAACCTCGATGGGTAAGGCGGCTTCCATACCATACAAGAGAGAGGGGTTGCCCTGTTGATGTTCGCGTTGTAGTCGATAACCATGAAGAGCAAATGGTAACATCTCGTGCCAATCTTTGTAAGTCACATTCATCTTTTGTATAATCTTCTTAATGTTCTTGTTGGCGGCTTCCAGCGCCATTCATCTTAGGCCGATAAGGAGAAGAGTTGTGATGCTTGATCTTGAGCTGCGTGCGAGTTCGGTGATCATCTTATTGTTGAGATTGGAACCGTTATACGTGATAATCCTTCGGAGTGCCATACCGAGATAAGATTATGTTTGATGAATCGAGCCATAACATTCTTGGTAACAGATGCATACGGTACTTCTACCCACTTGGTAAAATAATCGATTGCCACAAGGATGAAGCGATGTCCATTGGAAGTGGGCTTGATTTCTCTGATCATGTCAATGCCCATATTGCAAAAGTCCAAGAGAAGTTAGAACATTGAGCGGAGTGCGTGTACTTTATCGGCATAATCGGCATTTGTGACAAGATCGAGCGTAAGCGGTGACAATCGACTTCCATGGTGGACCAATAGTAGCTTTGTTCTCAAAATCTTCTTAGCCATGGTGTGTCCCTGGAGTGGGTACCAAATCGCCGTGTAACTCTTCCATGATACGCATTCTTTGTTTTCCGGTCCACACAGAGTAAGCACAAGTCGTGGTTGCGCTTGTATAAGATCTTGTTCTTGAGGAAAAATTTAGATGCAAATCTTCTCATGAACTTCTTATCATTGACGGATGCCCTGGATATTCACGAGTCTCAAGATACCTCTTCACGTCGTAGTACCAAGGTTTCTCTTCTGCGTCAAGCTCATAACAATCTGTTGGTTCGTCGAACTTCTCAATGATGATCGGGGAGCCTCGTTGTCCCATCGACCTTGAACATAGGCGACATAGTAGCTAATCGTCGGATTCTCTTCTCGTGGAATGTGATCAAAAGTAATCTCTTGTAGGGATCAAACTCGAACATGCTCTCGTCTGGAATGAGATTCGGATGCTTCGTATCCCTCTCTTATCGTGATCACTAAAGTGAGTCTCCATACACTTGTAAGAACTTGATTCTTAAGTCAATAGCGACTTTGATACCCATGATGCAACCGTACTCGGCCATGTTGTTTGTGCAACTGAAACATAATCTGGCGGTGAAAGGTATGTCACTTTGTGGGGATGTAATGATGGCGCCAATGCCATTTCCAAGTGCGTTTGAGGCTCCATCAAAGACCATAGTCCATCGGGATCCTGTTCGGGTCCTTAAATGCGGACACAGTTCTTCTAATCTGTAACTAGTAAAACATCTTCATCGGAAATTTGACGCATGGTGATAGTCATCTGACGATGAGCCAAATGATGGCTACCACACTTCCTTTGATCGCTTTAAAGTATCTTGGATGTCATACTCGGTCAAGATCATTTGCCATCTTGCTATTCTTAGGAGAAATGGTTTCTCAAAGATGTATTTTATCGGATCCATCTTAGAAATCAACAAGGTAGTGTGAGTCAACATATCTTGTCTTAGTCGTGAGCAGCCCAAAGCGTTGCAAGTTTTCTCAGCTGTGAGTATCTTGTTTCACGATCGGTAAACTTTGCTAAGGTAGTATATTGCATGCTCTTTTCGACCAGACTCGTCATGTTGCCTTGAGTTCTCTAACATTAAGTACATGATAAGAGGTCTTCCTTGATGACATCGAGATAGGAGGATTACGAAGGTACTCCTTGATTTTGTCAAAGCGATCGGCAATCGTCGTTCCATTCCACTACTTGATCTTTCTTTAGTAACTTGAAGATTGGCTCACAGTGCGATTAGGTGTGCAATGAATCGGCAATGTAGTTGATCGGCCCGAAACCTCGACTTCTTTCTCGGTGTGGGGTGGCATCTCTTGAATAGCTTTAACCTTCGGGTCAACCTCAATACCTCTTCCACTACAAACCCTAAGAGTTTTCGGATCTAACTCCAAAGGTGCACTTGTTGGGATTAAGTCTCGATCGTACTTCTTGACCTATCAAGCAGTTTACGCAAGTGATCAAGATGTTCTTCTTGATCGGGATCGAGCTATCATGTCCTCGGCGTAGACCTCATCTCGTGATGAATCATGTCATGAAACAATGTCACCATATGCGATAAGTGGCACCGCGTTCTTGATCCGAGCGGCATAACCTTGTAGCGAGAAAGTGCCCGTTGTGTAACAAAGTAGTCTTCTCCATGTCTTGAGGCCATTTTAATCGATTGTAGGAGAAACCATCCATGAAGGAGAAAACCTTATCTTTGCGGTATTGTCAACGAACATCAATATGAGGAAGTGGAAAATCGTCTTTCGGACTTGCTTTGTTCGGATCTACGTAATACACACACATTCGTACTTTACCATCCTTCTTGAGCACGGGTACCACATTAGCAACCCATTGTGGATAAATGTACTTAGAAACACATTGAGCGCTTCATAACTTGACTTTGATCTTCTCGACATCTCGGGGCGTCTGAGCCGACATACATTTCCTTTGGAGAAAACCTTCTTTTGTCGGCAATCGGTGTACCACAATATCAATGTCAAACCGGCATGTCTTCGTATGACCAAGCAAAACCTCAATATAGTCTCGTAGCATACGAACCAACCTTTCTTTAACAACTTCTCAAGACCGCTCTATCTTGATCTCTTTTACATCTTCGTCGATTGCCCAATTCACAACCTCGATTTGCTCTTCGGTGTGGGTGTATAACTCGCTCTTCTTCTTTGTAGCATTCGGCAAGTTCTCCGGCACTTCACAATCTTCCTCACTTTCGTCTTGACTTGGTAGATCGGATTATCAAAGTCATATTTAGCACTAGCATTTGTTATTAACGAGATTCGGAGTGATTGCGATTATATCACGTGGGTGTGTGTAACACATAGCTTTTGAAGGGGTGATAAAGTAAAAGAAAGAAAACAAACAATTGAATGCAAAGTCCAACGAATTTATTGAATGAAAATCATAACGACGGATAATAACCCTCATAAGCGAGCCATGATGCCGGGCAAGGCACTAGGCTTTCAAAGTTTATTGTTCAAAACATAAAGAAATCGAAAGCAAAACAAAACAAAAGATTACTCGACTAAAGGAGATTGGTATAGCGTCTTGATCTTCCAATTCTTTGAGCCCATGATCAGGTTGGGAAGATCCACTTGCTAATGTCGAAGTCGTTGTCGTCGTCTTCTATAGCATGGATTCCACTCGGCGATGCGGAAAGGAAGTTGGCGGCACGTTCGCGTATCATCTTGACCCTTGATGGTGAAGCCTAAACCGGTCTTGTCGGTTGAAAGGAAGATTAGGAGTGACCCCAAATAGTACTACTTCCTTGTTCAATGCTTGAGCATCTTTCAATGAGAGCCATCCTAAGCGGAACTTTAAGCGTCTTGGTGTGGAGAGTCAGCGAGCGACTCGGGTATTGTTTCAAAAGCTTGCGGGCATCTGAAGAATTCTCCTTCCATCTCGAGGTATCGGAATGATTGTAGATGGTGACCATATATTCTTCTTCACCACATCTTGTAACAACCTTCCACTTTCACGGGTATTTGTCGATGTAAGGTAGAGTATGCGCGCCGCCCATGTATCCAGGCGTCCAAGTAGGCAAGAGTAGGGCGGATGTCCATGACAAAGAAAGTGGAGTCAAAGTCGGGAACCGACTTTAGATGAGTGAGCTCTCCAATCTTGTCGCTTAGAACCATCAAAAGCTCTCACGATAATGTCCTTTGGGTCTCATAACCCCCCGACATCAAGCCGATCAAAGCGGTCTTGGTAGTATATTGAGCGAGCCGTGTCAACAAAACATGAGATAGGTAGCGCCCTTGCATTCAACAGAGATGTGCAAGGCTTTGTTATGTTTCTTTCGTGAGAGTCAAATCGACATCGAGAGAAGCCTAGGTCGTTGTTGGCGGCCGGGCTAGCAATACAAACTTGAGCTGGTCGGTGGTAGTGTCTTGCGGTACATGAGCATTCTTGAAACTTCACCAAGGCATTAGCATGAGCCTCGAGCACAAGAGCAAAGCGAGCATGGAAATCTTGGATGGTCTGTCCCAGCTGTTCCACCACATTGTAGTCACTCTTCTTGATGATCTTGAATTTCCTCCATTTCTTATTTGGAGGTGTCTTGATAACTTCCTTTGGTACTTCGGTTGGCGGGATGAGCCATGATTCTTTCCCTCTAGGCTGGGATATTGGTGGAGTAGGCGGAATGCGGTGAGTCATGATGTCTTTGGAGGAGAGATCTACGGAGAGAATACCCTTCCGGTTCTGGTCACCTTCTTGGATCCGGTGATGTTGTCGATGTCGGGAATAGAAGCTCCATGAATCTTCAATTGTCGAGAGGATCTTGCTTGACACCATGATTGTAAACATCGACTCCATAGTTCCAGGATAGCTTTGTCGAGGAATATGGAGCAGTCTTGGGGAAGTAATGATGAGAGGTGCCCTCTAAGCACAGGATCGTGAGAGGAAATCCTTATAGTGTTAACATCGGCATAATCTTACGGAAATCGTCACCCATCCGTCGCCTTAACATCTTCAATAGGGATCTTGTAACTATCGGGGACGGTGTACTTCACTATGTAATCATATTTTCCACTTGGCTTCCCAAGGTATCCCACGATGGTGTTGTTTCATTCGCATTGTCGATCTTCAACTTAGACATTTCTTCACCTTACACGGGTGGTTTCGAAATAGTATCTCACGGTTGTCCATCATATGAACTCGTCTTCTCACCAACCTGACCATCAGTGCGGGGCGAGCACCAACAGCAGTTCTCTGGACATCTGGATTGACACGGCTTGCAAATTCTTCTTAGGTCATCGGAGGAATGGTCAAGTCATCTATGTTGAAAACATAAGTATCGTCCCAAACATTGGAACTCTTGTCATGGTTAGGCATAGGCGCGTTGATCACATTCGGTCTCAACGGGAGGATCAAACTCAATGCTTAGATTCAATCATATCTTGAATCTTGTTCTTGAGCCCAATAATTGTCGATGTCGTGCCACGGGCATTGGAATGGTAAGCACACTTAGCATTAGGATTGTACTTTGGAGAGAAGTGTTGACATTACGAGGAGGATCCCTCAAGGTGTCGGCCTGCCTTCAACATGTGTTGCAAGGCTTGCGACAAAGGCATGTTGATCTTAAATGCATCTTGGCGCGTTACGCTACTGCGTTGTCTCTGCCGAGGTTGTCTTGATGTAGGATTGAGATCTGGCCCCCCCAGTTGAGCACGGTCGGTCTTGGATCGGCTTTTCGACCATACCGCATTAGCTTCTTTCTTAGCACAAAAGATCTCTTTGCAGACATTTGAAGATGACTCTACATGGATCTTCCCACTCTTGATACCGCTTGATCGCTACTTTGTCAATATCACTCGGTGAATCCGGATGAAGAATTTCCAATCGGATGATTGAAGAATGGGCTGTCGGTGTCCCCATGAACATATCAACCAACTCCTATTGGACAAGGGTGGTTGAACTCTGCCGCCTAGATCTCTCCATTTCGAGCATACTCCTTGAACTTCGTCGCGACCATGGACATGCTTTGTAGTTGCATGCGAGTGGGTGTCAATTCACATACTACTCTTTATCATGAAAGCATCATCACTCCAAGTACGGATACGGTCATTCTCTAGCGATAGTACCATTCCAAGCGGGTTCGGACAAACTCTCTTGAAAATAGTGCATCCACTTTACATCATCGATGTGAGGATTGATTTTACGAACATAGGACTTCAAATGCGGCTTAGGGCAAGACATGCCATCATACTTGGCAGCGGAACTTTGAACTTGGGAGGAATCACAACACGAGAACAAGACTCAGATCATCAAAGTTCAGCCCGGACATCTTCAAGTTTTCCACAGCATTCAGACGGTCTTTAAGTTGCTTGTACTTGTCATCTTCATCATAGTACTGGCTATAATCAGAGCGGTCCTCTCCTTCTTTCTTTGGCTCCTGATCACCTTCACCCTTGGTACTCCCCTCGGTATGGACACTTCCTTGAGCTCGATCCGACTGACCATTTTTGGACCCCCTTTGAAACGTCTACCCATGTTGAGGAGACCAACAACCTTCTTCTTCTTGTTGATGAGCTTCTTCAAATCTTCTTGGCCTTGGACCAAGTTGGTGAACATCTCTTGGCCCAGCATTTTGAGCTTGGAGATCTTTGTGATCTTCAAGAGCCATTTACGCTAAAATAAATAGCGAGCAAATGAGAAAACCAATCTCAATGTACAGTGATGCAATGTTATGCTATGCTATCACGATGTTTATCACGAATGCAATGCAATGTTTTCAAGGACCTAAAGATTTAAATTTGTTAAACAAGCAATGAGCAAACATTTATTAGTACTCCTTTTATTCTTTTCTTTTTAAGTACAAGAGATAGTTCAAAACAATAAAAGAAAATAAACATCCTAAAGCTCTAAGTCTCCCATGGGCGCTTCCTCTTGGTGCCGATGTAGCGTTGATGTTCCGCTCCTCGTGAAGTAGCTTGGTCAACTCTAGCACTTTCTTCTCACTTGCATAGCATTGAGCTTCAGGTATCCCTTTCTTCTTGAATCGGGATCGCTTCAAGCCTTCAGATCGGTAGGCATGTCGGGATGGATAACGGTAGTAGGGTCGTCACCTATAGCAGGGTTCCATAATTCTTGGTAAAGCAGTGAATGGCATCATGAGGTTTTGAGCTCGAGCTCACACCATTTGAGGTAAGGTTCCCAGGAATGGAGTTGGGTGCCCCAAAGTCTTGGTATCGTCTTCTTTACCATGCCCCAAGCATGTATAAACCTTCGTCGATAATTAGGAGATCGTGATTGTAGTCGAACACAACATCTTGGAGAAGCATATCATGTGGACCATCTCTTGAGCGAAACCAAGCGGCGTAGAGCTAGAGAAGGTTGTAAGTAATACCTCCTTATACCAAGTAGCGGTACATTAGGGAACTCTCCTGCCTTATGAAGGTGAAGTCCTTTTGAGAGAAAAGGCTCCAACGGATATCCGAATGAGAGAGTGACATCAATCTTTGAGACCATCTCAACCTTTGTTCATTCTTCAAAGATGGAGGAAGGTGCGAAATAAACCACCTTGAAAGTAGCATACAACACATGAGGTTCCTTGTCTCTTAGTAGTGCAGTGTGGAGAGAATGTAGGATGTCTCCAGTAAAGTAGGCTGAGGATTGCGGGTAAGGAACAACTTGATGGCATTGACATCTATGAATTGATCCGAGTTAGAAATAGAACCAAACCATAAATTAGCAAGGCCACAATGCTCTCAAATGCATGAAACTCATAACTTTGAGGACTCTCGGGCTTTCTTAATTAAGAACTTGGAAAGTAAACCCTTAACTCACTTCTAGTTTCCCAATTGGCTTCAATATCGGCGCTTAGGTGTAAAGGGCGTCACGATGTCTTGAACTTAGGAACCTTTTCAAACCGGTGAATGGCATTTGGCCAAGAATAGGTATCCCAGTAGCTTAGAGAACTCTTCTAAGGTAGGAACCAATGATAATCTGGAAATGTAAAGCAATGGTGTTTGGATTAAAGAGCTGGAATAGGACATGCATCATATCTTCTTCAAAACCGGAGATAACCAAATCAAGCAGATAACCATGTCTTTTGATGAGCGAGCATGGTCGGGAATTTACGAAACCAATTCTTTGGTGAGAAGGGATACCCATGAGTTGATTCGGATAGTCTTTCTAGAAGCCATAATCCCTACAAAGCAGCAAAGATAAATCCTAGGTCCTTGAAATAGTTAGAAATGATATGCAATGCAAATGATGTCATGATGTCATGTTTGGCACACACAACAATTCACACAATGAGCCTAGGGTTAAGGCTTGCATGAGGTATAGGTGATTACCCACCAAAAGTTTGAGTTGGTTCATCCTCTATAATAGTAAGGGTTCTAGGAATCTCACATCACGGATCTTTCTCGTGGCTTATTTCAATCTGACGGCCAGTGGTCGATCGAAAATGTCCCAAAAGTCAGATCTCAATGAGTAGCATCGGTATCAACCAACCTCGGTCTATACCAAAAGCCATCTCACTACCTTCTAATGGCTAAGATGGGTCAATTAAGGTTCTAAAAGTTTAGTTAGCGGCAGTGACACCACGTAGAAGCCAAATACTATCTTCAACTTGGGAATGAAGAGTATCGGGACAACCAAAGTGTGTGAGGTGTGAAAAGCATTTGATAGAGCAAGCAACTAAAGACTTATTTACCCACTCGAATTGGTCGTTTTGTTGTACTTCTACATTCCTTTAGAATAGCGTAGCCATACCATTAGTTAGTAGGTAGCTCCATTCGTTGGATGTAGCGGGACATTCGAAGGGACATCGGATGGTCATCGAAGCAACTTGAGAAGTATCCTAGCACATTCGAAGGACTATCATCATTTTCGTGGCGACAATGGGGTCAAGATCATGTATTGGGCGACATCGTGGGTCTTATGATCTTTGTATCGAAGGACTATGATGATTTGTTTGAAACAACGGTGCTAGAATACCTCTACGTTCGAGGACATGACCATTTTGAATCGAAAGGCATCGAGAGAATACCTAAGGGTGCATGTGTGAAAGAAGTGTGTTGAATTCGGATATTTTATCTTGATGATTAGTGTGAGCTATGTCCATTTATTATCTTGCCATACCGCCTAGTTACTAGCATTGTTAGAGTGCGAATTTAAAATCGGAATGTAAAGTGGATGTAAATCCACGCTATTACATGGCTTTGGGACAGATACATAATTTAAAATCGGAAAATAAAACCTAGATTAAACTATTACATCCCATGAGCAGTTACATTATTGGAAAATAAAGCGATAAAAAGCGTAGAATCGGACAACCTGTGAAAGAATAAGAAAATCGGAAAATATGATGAAATCGAAATAAGAAAATGTTAGAAAAATGCAATTTTAATATGAGAAAATTAATATATGGAAATAAGATAAATAAGCTAAAATAATTTTTGGGATTTTTGGAAAAGATTTAATAATTAAAATGCAATTAAAAGTGAATTAAATGCAAAAATATAAATAAAATAAATATGCATGCAAAAATTATATTTTTAATTTATTAAATTAAATAAACATTTTATGAAAATAATGTAAAAGAAAAATGTTTTGGTAATTTTTAATGCAAAATAAAATCATGAAAATAATTAAAATAATGCAAAGTATTAAATAAAAGAAATAGGAAAATATGAAGTTTGCAAACTTGTAAAATAAAGTGTCTAATAGGATCGACAACACTAGCTTCAACTTTGAAAACCAACGACGGTGGCATGCCTTCTTGTTTGAAACGGAACAATTTGAAAATAACCGCGCGTCATCGCTTCCTCACTTCGCCATCTCATCTTCAACCTTTTGAATTTTGAAAGATAGCGTGGCTTTGGGTTGGCCACTGAACCAACAAAATCAAAAATGCGTTATCATAATAAATTATATCTAAGGCCATGGTTCGATTCCTTGAAGCATTCAGAATACAGCAGTCAAGTCTTATTGTCCAATTTCGTATTTCATGAAACCCTAAATCGGCCACATAAACCTAATCATGGTGAAACACGATTCGGCCATAGAAATCAATTGGCTTGCCGAGAAAGTTTGAAAACTTGATTCTAAGCACAAACAAACAATCAAAACAAGTTAATAATGCATGAATATTGATAATAATTTGGAAAAATAAGAACAAATGAGCTGATTGCTTGATTCTTGATGGTTTTGAACGATGTAAGATCCGGATCGACTCTAAAGACCTCAAGGAATGTAATGGACAGCTTGGAATGGGTTGAATCGAAACAAAACTAGGGTTACCGGTTGCTTCAGTGCACGGATTTTTGACTTTGAGAATAGGGTTTCTAGGCAATTTTTCGTTCCTTGCAATTGAGATGCATCAAGTATATATCTTTGGATGGATTTGGGATTGAATTTGGAAAGAATTAATCAATATTCAATGGAAATCAAATTTGATATTCTCATGAAATCAAATTTTCAAACTTTGTCCAATTTCAATCCAATCTTGCCAAATTTGATCTATTTTCGAAATTCTTGGCATTTATGGGTTGATTGGATCACAAGAAAGCAATAAAATCAATCTTCCAATTAATTTTGATTTTATAATTTATTTTAAGATTTAATTTGCATTTAAATGAATAAATTACAAATTAAATAGAAAAATAAATCAAAAATTAAATGGCATTGGGCTTGGACATTCCCTAATTGTATGAGAACAAGTTAGGATGAAGAAAAAGTGCCCATTTGCAAAAGATTTGATTTTTGAAGTATCTCTCTTTGTGCATTCTTTCAAAATTGCCCAACTTGTGGATGGTGTAACTTGCTCAATTTTCCACATTTTTGAGTGTTCTTGGACTTTTTGGAAAGCTCTAAGAGTCCTTGATAACACGATTTTATATAACATATTTGATGTATTTTTCATAGACAATGTTGCTATTTTTATTTAATTATTTCACTTTATTTCCGTATTAAGTTGGTATTTCTTATGTTTCAGGTATTTTGTATTAAATAAAGATAAATCGAGCAAAGAAGTAAAATCGAGGAAAAATCGGATTAAAAAGCAAAGAAATGAAGCAAAAGGTGTGATATAGTAAAGGGAGGTGTTATATAAGGAGAAAGCAATTCTGACAAGCAAGAATGAACCCAAACATGCGTGGCCCACCAGACCAAGTCCAACACCGTTGCCCATGCACGTGGGCGAGGGCGACTCGACCTCCCACTTCCTTTGGGCGCGCGCCTCTCGGACAAAGTGGGGCCCACCTTTACGTTTTGAGGCCACGTCTCAACTTAGCGATTAGGTTTGGGACGTCCGCCTCCTACCGGTAGATATTTCTCACACGAAGACCACTTGCTTGCGTCTGAAATTTAAGGAAGCGGTTACCAAATGCATCTATAAATACATGTTCCAGTTAGAATCGAAATTCGCGTTTTCACGAACAACCGTTATTTCATATTCGCAATTTTATTTCAGTCTTGTATTTTGATTTTATTTTATTTCGATTTCAACGATCTAACCTTACGTTAGATCCGGTGCTTTTTATTCCTTGTCGTATTTTATTTTCCTTTCAATTCAAGAAGTCAAGAACAAGGTTATTTCAGCATTCTTAATTTCGGGTTTTATTTATTTATTTTATGTTATTTAATTTATTGTTGCTGATATTATTTATTTGATTTTGGTAATGTTTAAATATATTGAACCAATTTATTTATGCATGTCGAATTAATTAATATATCCGCTAATTAGTTCGATATTGGTATGTAAATTAATCGATCCATAGGAATCTAAAATAAAATGGCATAATGTTACGTTGTTAAAATATTCTTTCGACTTAGATATCTAATTTAATTTATTAAAGGTTTAGAAACCAACAGGCGAAAGTTTGAGGTTAATAAAGCGACTAAGATTAGAAACCAACGAGGCGGCAGTTTGAGGTTTAGAATCGGATAGTAGGTACTAGGTATTGTTTTTAAAAACATGACATTTAAAACCAATTAAACTTTATTTATTTTCAAAAGTGTTTTATATTGGTAGGATAGCGGAAGCACGTTAGGATTTAATTACATGATTCTTATCAATAGGCGGAGTTTGAGATAGGATCTTTAGATAAGTATTGTTTCTTTGAAATAGGATTTTTATCAACATGAGTAACACGTGGTGGAAATTTAGATCCCTTAGGTTGGGCGAATTACGTACCGATATCTATTTATTTATTTATTATATTTTCCTTAACCAAAAATCCTAAAGAATTATTCGCCTTATGTCTTGTAACATAGGATAACAATAGGTTGATTTATAGTCTCGTGGGTTCGATATCTTTTAAAACTACGCGATAGGATGTGCACTTGCGATCTGTGATTAATAGGCGATAAAGTCGCGATCAAGTTTTTGGCGTTCTTAGGGACTATTTAAGTCGATATTGTAACTTTCACAGTGTTACACCGTATAGACTAAGGCATTTTTATTTTATTTACCATGTATAACCCAAATTTTCGCCCATTATCGGTATTATGAGGAACCACAAGAATCCCATAGATCCACCTTGAAATCCGATGGAAAACTTTAATGCTTCACAAACCTACTCCTACTGACTACCTTGAACTACCAATCTCCATACTATGAAGAACCACAAGAAACTTATAATTTCAACCAAACTTTTCCTCAACAAATTCTTCCTATAATTATCACGCCCAATATTTTGAAGAACCACCAAACCATACAAATCGATCTCGAAATATTAATGGAAGATTTTAATGAATCATGTAGAATGATACAACGCTTGAAACACAAAGAGACTTTAACTTACTTTCAAGACTCACGAAGAATCGCAAGATTTTAATTTTGAAACATCAATAGAGGATTCGGATGAGATGATAATTAACTCTAGGATAGAGTCTATGATTGAACACTTTATAGAGCAAACTATCCAAAATGAAGCACAAACTATCCAAAATGAAGTAAGTAAACAAAAGTCTTCAAATTAATGAAACCCTTAGCCAACTAACCATTAAGGTAGACTCCCTCGCGTCTCACGGCATGTTCTTAGAGACTCAAATCTCTCAACTCGAACAAAACCTTCTAGAACCTTTACAGGAAGATGTGGATGTTGAAACAACCATTATAAGAATACTACTTGGTGATGATGAGTATGAGGAGAGTGATATTGTTGCCGAGAAAGTTCGTGAGAAAATAGTGGAGATTGAGAAAATAAACCAACAACATTCGAAGAGGAGGTTGTAAAAGAGGTAGAAGAGGAAGCACATATTGTTATCCCAAATCACTATGTCCCACTAATTCCTTCCGAAATTTTTATGGAAACTCGGTGACTCCCAATCTAAAGCGTCGTTGCGGTATTGAAAAATATCCATACTAATTCACCATTATTGGAAGTCTTGCCTAAAAGCGAAAATTAGAGGACCATAAAATTAGGGATATAATTACTTTTAAAGGGTGAGGTTAACTTATGGGCGATAGGAGAAATCACTAAGCCAAAATTGAAAAACTTATACTTAGGATAAATCCGAAACACTACCAATATTTCGAAAGAATAAACCGCCTACAAGCGTAAGAAAAGAAAGGTGAGGATATGTGAGATGGCTTGATAAGTGGCCATGGAAAATCAACGAGTAGTCATTCTAATTTTAATTTTAATTTTTCTTTTTAGTATTTTAAATTTTCCTATTTTATGTTAAATTTTAATTTTATTGGTTAGCAGTTGCACCCTTTCATCGATGCGCTTGAACTATTTCCCGTAATACGATAATTAAACTCAATAAAATTTCACGTTAATATTTATAATTATAATTGAGTAATATTTTAATTATCGCATTTCTCCTATTAATATAGAATCAATTTTTCCCAATATTTATTATATTAATTAAAAGCATTATATACTAGTATTATATATATATATCCTATTAATTAAAAATTCTAAATCATCTATATATATATATATATATATATATATATATATATATATAATATGTATGCATGTGGTCTACAAAATTGTTCCTTATTTGCCTAAGTCACATGTATTACTAAAAGGCATGCAAATTAAGATTCCATGCTTTTCAATTATTAGTACCATGCCTTCATGATTCCCTGCTCGGTGACCACCTTTCCCTTTACGATTTCTCCGGTTCTATCGCATTGAGGACAATGCTTATTTTAAGTTGGGGAGTCAGAACATTTCTTATTCGTTTTATTTTCTTTGCTCTATTTAGTTTTCCCTTTTAGTTTCCTTTTCTTTGTATTGCAAAATTTCCATTCAATAAAATACATGTTTATGAAATTTTAGTCTTTTATGTTTAAATTTCGTGCTTATTCAATTTCTCCTTTTCTTGAGCCATAACGACAAAATTTTAACAAAATTAAAGCATATATTAACACATTCAAATAATACTAAGGTTGCTTATTTTTAATTAAGAATTGAGCCTGACTTAGCAAAATTGTTATCGTCCTAACACTTTAAAACCCCGATGTGTTAGATTGATTTAAGTACTTATTATACCAACACCTTAAGACTTAGTTTTAAAGTAATCCAGTAGTTTATTAAGCGGTCGACCGCCTTAAACGACAAACTACGTGGAGAATCGATGAATATAAGTGATTGATCAAGATTTTTAAAGAAAATTTTTATTAGAAGATGCACTTATTAAGTTAGATGGTCCTTACGGATCATTTAATTCAACGGTCGAAAACTATAAAATATTTATGCAAACATCCATTATGAATTGGTTCGAGTGGTCCCAGTCTGAACTTGGTAGAAGCGGATGCGATCCGATCCCATGATTGTAATTGGGTAAAGGAGTACAAATATAATTACCGGACTCCTGTTGGTTTATAAAGATCAAAGTCACTAACTTGATTACTCCACTATGTCGGCGTAAGGTAATGGGCTTAATGTGATTGCGAATGAAAGCGGGTGAAACAAAACAAAAGTATTAGGTCGAGCTATAATTCATGACTTAAATTGGTGCAAAAAATAGGGTTGTCTAGTGTTATTACGGTGATTTGGTGTCAAAGTCTAAACTCGAGTTATCCAACAAAGTGAATTGCAACCTAGTACAGATTGAATTGTGTTATATATATCTGCGTTTGACATATGCTTAAATGATTTTCATTTTTAATTTTTTGCTTGAGGACAAGCAAGGTTTAAGTATAGGGAGTTTGATAACACGATTTTATATAACATATTTGATGTATTTTTCATAAACAATGTTGCTATTTTATTTAATTATTTCACTTTATTTCCATACGTTGGTATTTCTTATGTTTGGTATTTTGTATTAAATAAAGATAAATCGAGCAAAGAAGTAAAATCGAGAAAAATCGGATTAAAAGCAAAGAAATGAAGCAAAAGGTGTGATATAGTAAAGGGAGGTGTTATATAAGGAAAAGCAATTCATGACAAGCGGGCTGACCCAAACATGTGGCCCACGGACAAGTCCACACCGTTGCCCATTGCCACGTGGGCGAGGGCGACCGCCTCAACCTCCACTTCCTTTGGGCGCCCGCGCCTCGCCAGCAAAGTGGGGCCACCACTTTCCCACGTTTTGGGCCGCGTCTCAACTTAGCGATTAGGTTTTGGACGTCCGCCTCCTACTCTTCAAAGGGTATTTCTCACACGAAGACCACTTGCTTGCGTCTGAAATTTAAGGAAAGCGGTTACAAATGCATCTATAAATACATGTTCCGATTAGAATCGGTCGGGCGTTCCACCGAACAACGTTATTTCATATTTCGCAATTTTATTTCGATCTTGTATTTTGATTTATTTTATTTCGGTTTTCAACTGATCTAACCTTACGTTAGATCCGATGCTTTTATTCCTTGTCGTATTTATTTTTCCTTTCAATTCAGAAGTCAAGAACAAGGTTATTTCAAGCATTCTTAATTTGATTTTATTTATTTATTTTATGTTATTTAATTTATTGTTGCTGATATTATTTATTTGATTTTGGTAATGTTTAAATATATTGAACCAATTTATTTATGCATATCGAATTAATTAATATGTAAGCTAATGTCTGATATTGGTATGTAAATTAATCGATCCATAGGAATCTAAAATAAAGCGGCATAATGTTACGTTGTTAAAAATATTCTTTCGACTTAGATATCTAATTTAATTTATTAAAGGTTTAGAAACCAACAGGCGAAAGTTTGAGGTTAATAAATGACTAAGATTAGAAACCAACAGGCGACAGTTTGAGGTTTAGAATCGAGATAGTAGGTACTAGGTATTGTTTTTAAAACCGCGGCATTTAAAACCAATTAAACTTTATTTATTTTCAAAAGTGTTTTATATTGGTAAGGATAGCGGAAGCATATCGTTAATTTTATTACATGATTCTTATCAATGAAGCGACAGTTTGAGATAGGATCTTTAGATAAGTATTGCTGAAATAGGATTTTTATCAACATAGTAACACGTCGGTGGAAATTTAGATCCCCTAGGTTAGCAATTAATTACGATATCTATTTATTTATTTATTATATTTTCCTTAACCAAAATCCTAAAGAATTATTAGCCTTAGTATGTAACATAGGATAACAATAGGTCGTTTATAGTCTGTGGGTTCGATATCTTTTAAAACTACGCGATAGGACGTGGCTTGCGGTCTGGCGATTAATAGGCGATAAAGTCGCGATCAAGTTTTTGGCGCGTTCTTTGGGACTATTTAAGTCGATATTGTAACTCGGTGTTACCATTATGACTAAGGCATTTTATTTTTACCATGTATAACCCATTTTTCTCGCCCATTATCGATGTTATGAGGAACCACAAGAATCCCATAGATCCACCTTGAAATCTTGATGGAAAACTTTAATGCTTCACAAACCTACTCCTACCCCAACTACCTTGAACTACCAATCTCCATACTATGAAGAACCACAAGAAACTTATAATTTCAACCAAACTTTTCCTCAACCAAATTCTTCCTATAATTATCACGCCCAATATTTTGAAGAACCACCAAAACCATACAATCGATCTCGAAATATTAATGGAAGATTTTAATGAATCATGTAGAATGATACAACGCGGAAACACAAAAGAGACTTTAACTTACTTTCAAGACTCGAGAATCGCAAGATTTTAATTTTGAAACATCAATAGAGGATTCGGATGAGATGATAATTAACTCTAGGATAGAGTCATGATTGAACACATAGAGGCACAAACTATCAAAATGAAGCACAAACTATCCAAAATGAAGAAGTAAGAAAACAAAGTCTTCAAATTAATGAAACCCTTAGCCAACTAACCATTAAGGTAGACTCCCTCGCGTCTCCAGCATGTTCTTGAGACTCAAATCTCAACTCGAACAAAACCTTCTAGAACCTTTACCCGAGGAAGATGTGGATGTTGAAACAACCATTGTAAGAATACTACTTGGTGATGATGAGTATGAGGAGAGTGATATTGTGGCCGAGAAAGTTCGGCGAGAAAATAGTGGAGATTGAGAAAAATAAACCAACAACATTCAAGAGGAGGTTGTAAAGAGGTAGAAGAGGAAGCCATATTGTTATCCCAAATCACTATGTCCCACTAATTCCCTTCCGAAATTTTTATGGAAACTCGGTGACTCCCAATCTAAAGCGTACGTTGCGGTATTGAAAATATCCATACTAATTCACCATTATTGGAAGTCTTGCCTAAAAGCGAAAATTAGAGGACCATAAAATTAGGGATATAATTACTTTTAAAAGGGTGAGGTTAACTTATGAGGCGATGACGAAATCACTAAGCCAAAAATTGAAAAACTTATACTTAGGATAAATCCGAACCACTACCAATATTTGAAGAATAAACCGCCTAAAACGTAAGAAAAGAAAAGGTGAGGATATGTGAGATGGCTTGATAAGTGGCCATGGAAAATCAACAGTAGTCATTCTAATTTTAATTTTAATTTTTCTTTTAGTATTTTAAATTTTCCTATTTTATATTAAATTTTTAATTTTATTAGGTTAGCATTTTTCTTTCATCGATCGCTTGAACTATTTCCCCGTATCACCGATAATTAAACTCAATAAAATTTCACGTTAATATTTATAATTATAATTGAGTAATATTTTAATTATCGCGGTTGAGAGATTTGAGAAGCTCGTGGTTGGAATCTCATAGACCTGGCGAGGAGAGTGCTGGGCGATCTGTGGGGACCTTGTATGTAGATCCGAGGAATTTTGGGAGGCGCTCTGGGGATTACAGGTGCAGTCTCGGCCAGAGAGCATTTGATGGTTCTTGAGAGGCAAGGGCTAGAAGAGTGCAGGTCCGTTGTAATCTCTGGTGGGGAATAAAGGTCACGTTTCCTCGATGCACTCGACCAAGTTTAGTCTGAATCTGTTGCCGGGGAGAAGGGGAGGATTGAGACACGTCCATGGGGATGAGTATCTTATTTGGAGATGAGGTGTTCTGCTTGGAGGCCGATGTAACATTGCTCGGTTGAGTGGAATCAACTGCTTAACATATACTCCGATGGGGATGGTGTGTTGTGGTGACACCTTTGTGGGATCATGCTACGTGGGGACTATTTGGTGACTTTAAATGCGTCATCCCCAATTCCTGAACAGTAGTAAATACTTTGTATGCTCACCTTTTGTGTTTGTGATTAGA